>OX638381.1:31814379-32270125 GCA_951813785.1 Criorhina ranunculi
AATCGGAACATCAGTTAAATTGAATGGAAGACAGCCACTGTTAATGGCACGAGGATATACATTTTTACTGGACAGTAATTTAAATTCGACTATAATTCGGCAGGCATCCTCTTTGAATGAAAATAAATTTTTTTTTTCTTAAAAAAAACTTAAATCACACTCTTTATGAACACACCCGACCTCGAGTACTTCCCTGGAAATGTTTTGATTTGACGGAAGTGAGTTCTTTCATGGCGGTGAAAATCCTTCTGTTTGATGTTTTGCGCTCACGAATAGAATTTTGTTTGGATTAAGGTTTGTGTTGCATAAATTTTATTAAACCGTTAGATATCAAAGAATTTTTTTTTTTTTTGTTCCATCAACGACTCAGTGTTTGATGGACGAGAATGGGGATAAACATTGGATGTCCATGTCATTGGTGTCATTAAACTGTGTTCGCTGGTGGATATATAATTTTTTTGTTTCGGTTTTATTGTTTCATTTGGCGTGTAGGTATGGCACGCGTTAAATTAAAAACATTTGAAGCAATTAAGTAAGAAATGCCAAGCTAATGTCATGTAATTGAGGGTAAGCGCTTATGGATCAAGAAGTGTCTGCTTCCGGCTAATTAAAGCAGAGGCATCTACTTGTCAAGGGTAAGTGGATCAGACGGGAGTTTAATTTAATTACGTTTCAACGATAACGGCGGCGGCGGGCTGGTAGGAAAAAGTATAGAAATGTGTGTCGATTCGATTAAATGGAGCAAGGCAGGCATCGGACCTTGGAAAATTGGACTTTTATAGCGTCTTTTAGGTTGATTTGCTTCGTAAAACTTTACCGAAAGTGTATCCTAACATTGATGGGAAACTTGGCAAGCCTTTAGACTTTTCCGAGCTAGAAATGATCGGAACGATGTTAGAGAAGATTTTAACCCGATATCCTTAATCGTTAAGGAAACTGACGATCCTTTGCTGAATGCCAAAGGACTGCTGTGGTATATTGATGGGGCTGCTGTCATTGGAAAAAAGGCTCGAATGCACGAGTGCTTGAATGTCTTCCACGCCGAACTGTATGCCATATACGAGTCATGTTTTGGAGTTCTACTGTTTTGATCTGGTTGTAGAAGGGCCACGTCTTCCTGGATATGGCACCTAGCATTGGCATTTGATAGATCGAATGAGGCAATTTTACCTTCCACAGCACCCAGTGCGATCTGCGCTGTGAAATGTTGACTCTCCAATCCCTCGATGTTACTGAAAGCAGGAACTTAGACTAGTTCCCTTCTACACTTCTTGGTTAAGGTAGCTTGACTATCACGTATGTTTCGCTTGGGTCTAGTCATGTCTCTAACCGGATTACCAGCAACTTCGCCTGAAAGTCTGAAAGCCGGTAGGATCCAGTCAATTTGTCGGTAAAGACCGCTTCATCCTGCTACCATTTCTACGTGGTCTTTCTCCGTCCGTACTCCTGATATCACGATGTTCGAAAGAAATACTGTGAATTATAAGCAACGGCAACAGCATCAATAATTCTCCCCAGTCATTCTGGGCACCACCTTCGGAGCAAACAGACTGAAACCTACCACCTAAGTTTCAAAATCACTACACCAATACTAGCGCTGTGTGAATAGTATCTTAAGGGTATTCATAACCCCTTAAGCACTAGTGAATTATAAAAAAAAGGAAGGTTAGGGTGAAGTCCTTTTTAAAGTATAGCTCGGTGTGCACCCAAGATCTTCGCTGGAACAGTATTCGTCTGTTGTGTCTCACAGGTGTACCAAGAGTTTGCACCTCAGCGTCCAGATTCTCTCAATCTGCTACACAATGCAATATTTTTGATAAGTAGACCAAGAGGGAGTGGGTGTACGATCATATAAGGAGCCCCTGATGGACTAGACCTCATGCCAGTTGTAGTGCCTATTCCCGTTGTTGTGTGAACTTTGCTGGGTTTTTTGACGTTGAGTGTCCTACTCAAAGGAGGCTACAAGGGACCCGTAAGTGAGGATAGGATGTACCATTGCAGTGTACCTATCAATTGAAGTAGGCCACGTTTGCTTTCTTTACCAGCTAAGCTTCAGGCGAAGATGATCCCAAGAAATCTTGCGCTGAAATACAAGCAAAATAATTGGTTTTGGACAAGTACTAAGTACACAACTTGTATCTAATTCGCTTATCTCATTCAAGGCTCCTTCTACTGAGTAGAAATCGCAATCCGTATATCCTACGACTTCAACCCTGTCGAAGTTCGACAGGACTTTGTTGCAGAAATGGGATAGGCACTGCTGTCCACCGCCTAGAACAAAACATCCCTGTTGACAACAATAGCTTTAAAGAAGTTAAGGAGCCTTCCTATGTTGAAGTAGACATCAACTCGACAAATGGATACCCCAGTGGAGATTCGACGAAAACTTACCTTCAGCTTTACAAGACCCTAGTCCTGTGTTGGGATCAAGTGCTGGACGATAAGCAGGAGAGCAGAGCAGATGTTGAGTGGAAGACTTTGTCAAATGTCTTCTTTTAGGTAAGTAGGTAGGTTAAAGAGGTGGATGCATCGCGTGATGCAGCCTTCACTCGGATCTCCAACGGATCCATTGCGTTCCTCTGACGTGGAATGTCCATTCTGAAAAAACAAGAAAGAGTAGAAGTTTCTGGATGAGTGCAGTTACGAACGTTCGGCCTCCCTGAACCATCCTGAATTTGCCGTGAATTTTAGAATGGCTTTTGGTGGTTTGTTGGACAGCTCGCCCAGGTCGTTGAAGTGGTATTCACCGAGGGCCGTTTTCCTTGTTCTATATAGGCTGGGACATTCGCATAGGAAGTGGGTTGTGTTCCCTTCCGCGTCTGTATTACCGCAGCCTCTGCATAATCCGTCTGTACTTAGATGCATTCTTCTACGGTGAGCCGCCAGTCGGTTGTGGTCTGTGTCTTCTTTTTCAAATAATGAGTCTGCTGCTACGGGTAAGTTTCATGACTACTAATGACGGTTACAGCAGATCTAAGGGCAAGAATTTAGCGTGCAACTTCAAAAGTCCACACCTGATGGGACAACAGTTCGTACAAAGACTGCTCCTTCTTAGCAATAAGGAAACCGTCTAATCATTACATGTACGAATACTTTGATTTGATTTTTCTTCTATGATTCAGTGTCTAATTTGCATACCCGCCTAATTAGGTAATTAGTTCCGTCTATCACGTTGCAACCCATCATTAGCCGTCTATTCTTACAAAACGTGCTTCCTATTGTTAATTCCTTCCAATAAAATGACAAACGAACCTGGATGTGATTAGAATTGTTTTTCCTTTCCAAGAAATTCATTCAACTGTGGAGCATTGAAAAGAAGTTTTTGAAACGCTTAAAACTTTAAAAACTCCCAAATTTCTCGAAGCGAAGGAGAATTCAAATTCCTTTGAGTTTTTATCCCAAAAATTATTTTATTTAGACTAAGAGTCCAAAAATGTATCCGTCTGTCTTGTCTCCAACAACGTTTACGTTAAAATTGAGTACGCATTCAGCAAAAAATTAATTTTCGAAACCAATACGCAACTTCTTGTTTATTTTCGATTCAATCAGACTTCCAATTTCTCGCACAACCATTTAAAAAAAAAAAGAAAGCGTGCCAAAGTTCGATTTGGAAAATTGTGGAACGTTCCACCTTTGAAAACTCCAAAAACGTTTTTTTTTTAATTTGTCTGTGGTTTTTAAAATTCAAAAATTTAGTTTTATGGATTATTGGTGCTGAAATTTAATTATTAAACATAATATTTCTATTAAGTTTGTGTTGAAATATTTATGGGGAATTTTTTTATATTTTGAAAATTCTTCTTTGAAGTTTTAAAAACAAATGTTGAAGGGTTAAGGGTTTCTTTTTTTTTTTTCTTTGATTTATGCGAGAGAAAATTGAGAGGAAACTGCTTAAAACAGTCCACAAAGGGATGGAGAGTTTGAGTACATTAAGGCAATGTTTAGAAATCATGTTTTCACTTTAAGTACTTCGGAGCTTATGAACCGAAACGATGGCCTCCACTATTTGTGGATTGTGAACAGGAAACCCTGTATAAGACCTTAATCATTCCAGTTCTGCTCTATGGCTCTGAAGCATGGACTACCCTCGGTCGCTTTGAGCGAAAAATTCTTCCTAAGATATTCGGTCCCGTTTGCTGACGGGCTCTGGCGAAGCAGATTCAACCACGAATTAGGTATACGATCTGTACAGCGACATCGACTTAAAAACTACGCATTGGTCGTTTAAGATGGTTAGGACATGTAGAGCGAGTGGACACCAATGTTTCGGCCCGAAGAGTCTTCGAATCCAACCCGGAGGGACAACGCAGTAGAGCAAGACCTCGCCTAAGAAAACGCGCACAAGAAGAAGGGGACCTCAACCAACTTGGAGTGCGTAACTGGAAGCGGTTAGCTAAGAACCGGGCTACCTGGAGAAGCTTATCGGTTTAGGGTTATTATTATTATTTATTACAAGCGGATACGCGGCGTGCGTTGCTGCGCCTTTTTTGCTAATAGTGCGCCTGTGTCTGGGTTGGTTTTCATTACGTTAAAATGAAAGTCATCTTCCCCTTGCCAGAACAGAATATATATATTCCATTCTCTCTGCGTCATAGTTGTTCCAGGCGCAATTCATTCTTGCTGAGCGTTTCACCTGCTCTGGAAGTGGAAACTCTGTGTCGAAGTTGTTCCAGTCGCGAATCACGTCGGTAGTCGTTCTAAGTGCGATTCACGCTGGCCGGGCTCTTCAGCTGCTCTGGAAGTAGAAACTCTGACATCTGACTCGAACTTGATCAATGCGTGATTGTCAGAAAATTTTTGCTCGATCAGTTCGGTGGTTTCGGAGTCCATAGCATAGATAATCCATTCCACCCTGTTCCATTTCATTTTGTTCAAATCCACCCGATCCCACCACCTCACAATCTAATACCCCAGTTCAACCACGTGTTCCATTCCATTTTGTTCCATTTCATTCCATTTTGTCCATTCTATTTCAATCCGTTCCATTCCATTTCGTTCCCATCCACCCGACCCACTGTTAACCGATTTTGACCAAACTTCACAGGAACACTCTTTGGGGCCAATACCGAAGATTGCCTGAAAATTTGAGCTGAATCGATTGGGTGGTTTCGAAGTCCATAGCACAGCTCCACCTGTTGAGAATTTCCTGTTTCTTTTTTCCTAAACCTTCGCGTAGCAATAATGAACAAACCCGCAGGAGGAATTATCCAATTTAGTCCAGTCGTTTTCAAAGTTTAAGCATCCGAAACAACTAAGTGAGCCTCAAGTGCTTCATAGCAAGCTCCGTCTGGTTCTAAGGGTAGTATTTCTGGATTAAGTACAGATCCATGTGGTAACACAAAGGACCTTATCTAATCCAAGTGGGGTTGCAAACTGCAGCCAGTCACTTCACCCTCCTTTGGCCCGTATTGAGGTATCCCAAGCCGACGCTTGCCACAATAAATTGCCATCTTCAGGTGTAGTCAATGCAGGGCACAACCTAGAAATATCCACTCTCACGTCAGCCTCCTCCACAATCAATCATGTCCATTTTGCTCCGACTCCCATTAACCTCTCGCCCACCCACTGAACCCAATCCCGTTTTCACATTCATTACGCAAAATAATAAAATAAAATGAAAATTTCTGACACAGAATGCATCTGCATTTGCCATCCGTCAGTTGTTTGCCGGCTTTACACACGCGATTAATTGAATACAATCTTCCAAAGAAGCAAATTGCATGACGATCAATCAAAAATCAATTAATTTGCAACCAACAACGCATTGTCGTCGTCGTCGTCATATAGTCATCGTCGTTGTCGTTGTTATGGTCGGCATTTTGTAGCTTGTAGCTCGAGAGTAATTCCATCGAGTAAATATATTGATTGCGTCAAGCATCTGAATGAGATATCGTTAAACAAGGTCAAGTGTGTGTGCTCAATACCTTCACGAAACACTAAAATACCGTTCTAGCATACAAAATAGTCCAAGCAGACATCAGACACACACACACACACACACGAATACATCCGAAGAGAGTGAAATAAATTAAAAATTAAGTAAAAAAAAAAAAATAAACAATGAACACGCTCTCTTGTCAGCGTCAACGTCAGCGTCCGAGATACATTTTCTATCTGAAAGCGAATTTTTTTTTCTCATTTAGAACACCAGAAACGTACGTATCCGCTAGATTGGTATAGAATAGCAAAGATCCTACTAAAGCTTAACGTAAACAACACAAAAAAAAGAAAAGAAAAACAGATCCGATAGAACGCAACGCGAGAAAAAATAGAAATGCGCTAGATACGTGGTGGATACCTTCACGGTTGGGATTGAGAATACACGTATCTATAAGAGTTTTCCTCGGATATTTTTGTATCTAACCAACGGCTATGCCTAAGAATTTATTGAAATTAAATTGCATTTCGATTTGAAATCTATTAGTCAGATACTTTATCTCACTTTATAAAGCATTTTCGCTGGGGGAGGGGTTGCTGCTGAGAAAATTCATAACACAGATGCGGTGTTGATGAGATTGGAATTATAGTCGTGAACGCCTTACGAATGAGATACTGAACAGCTTAGGCTTTAGTTTATAGCGGCGCGGGTATGGTCAGTGTTTGAATTGTTTAAGAGGATTTTCTTCACACTAAAACTGTTTAATGAATTCTCGTGGGAGATCCTTAAAACTGTTTCACAAGATTGGTCCGTAATTCAAGACATGGGAAGGTGTGTTGAAAAGTTTGTAAGTCGATTGGAATACGAAGTAACTGTGGACTGAGTTAGGAAGCTACCTCGGGTGTAATTATTACGTAGAGAGAGATTGAAACTGTGCAATTTATAGAGGAACTTCCACTTGACTGTGGGAGGTGGTTGTCTTCGCTAAGATTGGGACACACTTAATTGTGACACCATTTGGAACCCCTTCTTTCCAAAGACAGATGCTATGGGTAGTCATATCTGTGTAAACCCGTTTCTGTTTCACACTATGTACGAAGCTTTTTATTTTGCCGTTATCGAGCCTTGGTAGGTCGCTGAGATGTCTCTTGATAGAGCGCGACGAACTCGGCATGTGAATCTGAGCGACATCTGGCCATCGTGACGGCTCTCTGATTCTCTTTCATGCCCAGAGGTGATCGACTTGGGTAATGGCTTCCCTACACTGTTCCACGAATTTAGAGGACGCAGTGTGAGAATAAAGCGCTTTAATGGAAGCCTGGATGACAGTGAAGATTCCTACGTTGTTTTTAGTTGTAGAGCTGAGATTTAGTACCTTCTCCAAGCCTCTCTAATCGCTAGTACTTCCGCCTGGAATACACTCGAAGGGTCTGGAAGGTGGTAGGTAGAGGTGGCGGTTCAGCATTAGGATGTGCCGTGTGGGTGAGATAGTGTGGAGTACCTAAATCCAACCTGTGGGGTTTACAAAAAAGATTAGATCTCGTGTCCCTTTCCCCAAGATGTAGTTGAGATCGTCAAAGAACTCAACCGGATGGAAAGACATGCTGAACGCACTCGAAAACTCCTTTGATATTCCTGAGGGTCTCTTTCGAATAATTGAGTATACCAAGGACCGGGAATTGGGTTAGCCGACATGTGAAGAAATGAAATCACTCCCGGAGCAGTGCTTGATCCTGGGACCTGATCTCTGGAACATCTACGATGTAGGTACGAAGACACTTTCCATGTATGGTATGCTGATGATATCACCGCGGTGATTACCATGAAGACACCGTGGTTATCGTCGTTATATTGGCGATATCTGGGCGGGTCCTGTTTAGGAGAAGGTGGAAGGCAGTTCGATTCAGATTTGTTCAGTTCCGTTGAGAAAACACCTGCTCCAACCCCACATTCCCATCTTAAGCCATCGATGAAGATAGATACGTGAATTATTGTTCCCGTACCTAACCTAACCAATTTGGTCCTATTCGGGAAGTGGACGTGGATATTATGATTGAATTTAAGTTTAGGTATCAGTTATAGTCGAGGTCAAGGCCCTAGTCAGCAGATCAAGAGCATTGCAATGACCAGATGGTCCTTCCAGGTCGTGATCTTAAATGAGGTGACCAGTTTCATTGCCTAAGTCGATGTCAGGGATGTGGGTGCTTTCGTTGGCCTGTCAATCTCATCTCCCACCACTTTTTTTTCCAAGATCCCGACGAACTCTTGGAAAACCTTGTCGGTCTGAGCTTCAAATATGTCGAAGTCACCCAGATAAGGTTCTATTTCCGTTTTGAAAGTCTTTTGTTGGTTCCATCCAAGGAATTCGTCCACTGTCATGCTCTTGGTCAACACTTGCCCTAATAAGCTCAGCAAGTCGGCTTCCAATGGACGGAAACCAACACAATTGATGTGTAATCACAGTCAGGGCCTACTTCTTCAACATACCACCATTTTTGACCTCCGTTACGGCCATCTTTAGAGAGCAATTGTCTCAGTGGATGTGTTCATAAACTGTATACGAAGCAGTTGATCTGCAAATAGATCGAGAGATTTAAAACATTCGATTTTGTGAATCCAACATTCCTTACAAGGAATCCCCACATGCTGCTACTTAAAATCACCTGCATTCCACAAAGAATCCCCTCTTGAGCGTGTTTTCCTATGAAAAGAAAACCATTGACAGACACATTCCACCACCAAGAGGGAACAATTTTTATTTCTTTCGAAACGTTTTCATTTTACGTGATATACACGATACATCCGCACATTGCATCTCATGGATCACCATGACCTTGATGAGCATACAGCACCAAGCATACCTTTATCATGAATGAATCTCCATAGTAGCCCCGTACAAGTTGTGTTCATAAAATATATGCACACACCTATCAAGATATCGAAATGCTAATGCCCAACGAGAACAATACGACGAAACGTGACTTTTTCCCCACTAAATCCGTTCTCGCCAAGATTAGATGTTGATTTTTTTTGGTTTGAATTTATACGTGGAACACCTGGTTGCACCCCCTCTGACATCGAACGACCATTGTTATGCAGATCTATAAATACCAAGTCCATCGATATGTATCTGAGTCAACTACCTCAGTGTCCCGATCGCGTTGATGATAGTGATCGCAATTTTATTGGCAAACAGAATTTGATTTACTACCCGTCTCGTCGATGTAGGGACCCACGATCCTACCCTGCCCACGACGACGACGCAAGAAGGGAATAAATCAGTTTTGTGGATCGCGTAATGGGTGATGTGGATCGTGAATTGATATTTTTTGTGACAATTCCACGACGAATAAATAACATCGCTCGAGAGTGAGGAGTTCAATGTCACAAGAGATACACTCGTGTATCTAGATACGAATTTTATTTAGTCTTCTCAACGTTATAATAAATTTATTTATTTTCTTTGTGTCACACAGTGTTGACTGTATCAACGGTCCATTGGTTGTGAATTTATTGAGAGTTAAATTGAAAATGACAAATGATGTGTTAATTTGCAACGACAAGACGGAGATGGAGTCGGAACGGATACTATTTCGATGCAGTTTTTCCATCCGATTGTGTGGGCATATTTGAGAAGATAACCTCCTACCGGGGCTTGTACATCGCGGATGGCCAATTGACAGAGTATTGTCAAAGTTGTGCTATTTTTAGAGATTGAGTACGTGAATTGTCGTAGACAAGCCCCCAGATACAATATCTCATGAGTTTTTGTTGCGAATTTTTCAAGAATCTATTTCTATTTGAATCGACAACGATCGATTGGGAAGACCTTGTGTGACAAAGAGGATCGATGAAGGTCTGAAATTTACAAATTATAAGGGCGAACTGGTTAGCAGTGTGCTTAGATGTGTCAATTATTGGTTTAGACTTGTTTTGGTTCCACAAATCGAGGTGAATCGGGGCCTTAATCCACAAGCCTTTTCAGTCCCGGTTTCTAGCTAGTTGTGACTGTGGTGCTTGAAACATCATATCGCCAAATTCCAATCAATTCCCTCCCCGACTCTAAAGTCTACACAATCAACCTATCTCCTCCATTTAATCTCTCCGCGATCTAGGCATTTTGTGTAATAGCGTGTTCCAAAGAATTCCTCAGCCCATATGTGACCAGATCCCTTTACATTTTCTCCATCCACCCCCTACCAGAGTACCTACGCGAGTCCATTATCGTGTTGATGTTTCGAGAATCAAGATCCATTTTCTTTGATTAATTCTTCCAATTCTGTTCCGGAACGACGCTTTTATCGTGACTCCTTATCAAAACCGTCTCAACCTCCCTTCATTAATCGACTCCTTGTACGCGCTCCTTTGGACGCGCTTCCTTTTGGCCGCGCGGCATGAATACACAGGAAAGCAATGGAGCTGTTCACATAAGCACCTGCGGCCAAATGGGAGTCGGTGTGATCGCGCGTCTAATTTTATCAAGCGACTTCCGTGCAAGACGCGCGAACTGAGGGATACTGTTTTATATCGTTTCTGTTCGTATGGCACCAACGAAGTTTTGATCAAGACACACAGCCAAATATGTGTCTGTTTGGAAGCACAACACTTACCCTCGTAATTTACGAATCCACCATGTCTTCACCCACCGACCCATCTCTTATGGCTCCAGTACAGAAGATTACTTCAAACTTGACCATTTTCAACTTCAACAGTTCCCTGGATTTTGCTTAATGATGTCAATGGCAATGATGCCCAACGATGTCGGCTTACACGCAGGTAGTTCCACAAACTTTTGTAAGATTGTGCCTCAGTTCGGTCGTTACCCACCTTGATGAAGCAAGAACTTTGGCAGGGATTCCAAAACTAGACATGTCTCGGTATAGCTCGTCTCTGTAAATGCTGCCATAGGCGGTCTTAAAATCGATACAAGGACAGCAGATATCGATGTGGACTTCTGATTTCCCCCAAGATCTACCGAAGTGTGAAAATTTAGTCGATTGTGGACTTTTCTGCCCTTAATCTCCACTGATAGGTGGAGCATGCAATGCTGAGGAAACTGATGCTGTAGTGGGTGAATGCTCTCTACAAAACCATCTTAAACTGCTTTGAGTAGCTGAGCTTAAGATCCTAAACTAATATATTGCTTTCCTCGTAGTCGTTCGTTTTTCGTTTTGTTCGGTTCAGGTGGACAGATGCCATCATCTTGGTTGAATGGTTCGTTCTGTTTGACAGCAAGAGATTGGTCGTTATCATAAAATTAGTTTTCTCAACTGGGACTCTTCTATAAGGTTCCCTTCTTCATTTTTACAGGTTTATGTATGGGCTTCTACCCTTTGGTAAAGCTTCCTTACTTTGCTCCTGTAGTTGAATCTCTCAATATTTTTATGGAGCGCTACTTGTACTCTTTCTTCTTGTTTTGGAGAAGTCAACGTTGTTTTCGCGTCATTTGCTCATACTCGTACAGAGCTCTCATCATCACACCATGGGTTTTCTTCTCAAGGCTGACTGGTAACTCAAAGTGGTTCCTGAATGATGATGTCACACTGACTCTCAGACTGTAATCTGGTCTCAATCTGGTTTGTCTTTATATCACAACTCACGTGACCTGACCTCTAGCTTGTGCCGGTAGTTGTGTGTTGTCGCAACTACGGCAGTACCTTGGTTGACAGCATGTGAGCCAATTGACCAGTGGCTTGTGCTGATTCCTACAATACTTGCTGTCTCAGTAATGGTTCTAGGAATCATCCTGGACAGCAAAATGTCGTGGAACCCACAGATCGAAAGAGTAATAAGCAGAGCCACCATATCACTATGGACCTGTCGTCGAATCTGCGGGAAAAACTGAAAGAAATTTCATTCGAATTGAAGCCAAATTAGGCATCCACCGACTTTTCGACTCAAGCAACCTTCACCCGAAGTCCTTGAAACATCAATCTTCAGCATGCCTCCAGACGACATTCTACCCGAATACTGCTTCAACAAGAATTTCTCAATATTTATCCCATCAATGAAGAACTGGGAGAACAACAAACACCAAATATCACCTTCCGATCTCTTTGGATCTAAAATGGAAACTGGTTTCGGAATCATCAGGTGCGAACTTCTCAGTCAGCCTTGGTGAATTCGCGTCCATATTCCGAAGTCTTAATCATCAATCACTGTGTGAGACTCAATCAGTCCTCTCACATTATGGGAAAAATCATATTCATCTTCTCAGACAGTCAAGCTGCACCTAAAAACACTCGACTCGCCTCGCCAGTTCTTAAATCCAAACTAGTCCTAGAAACCCGTAAGGTGATTTGGGACCGAATATGGTCATCCTTTACGGGATTCCTGCACATAGTGGATTTGCGGGTAATGAAAGAGCCAATTCACTGCGTCAACAAAATTCTTTAGACTCGAACCCTTCTGTGGGGTAGGTAAATCACTGTTCGCGAGACCCACATGCAAGAATCTAGGGAAGCCTGGCTCAATACAACAGGGCAAGCATGTTCAAAATTGCTATTCCCGGTACCGTCACAAAAAAAAATTCAAACTTCATTGTGAACCTCGATAGGAGCAACCTTAGAGCACTAATTGGACTTCTCAGCGGTCACAGAGCACAGAGTATACGTCGCCTTCTATGCCTGTAGTAAGACCTTTGGCAAAAGGTGGGGACTTTAATCTTAGCTGATCCTTTGGATGTACACTGCCGTAGTTTGTCCAAGCCTTAAGCAAAGCTTACAACATTACTAAGTAGAGTCCATCGAACAGCTGGAATTGGGACAACAGACAGGAGCGATTCGATCGAGCCTATCAGAAGCTCTTAACGTGCTCCTCCATATCCAGCCCCTAGATTTGCACGTCAAATACATCGTTTCGTGTAGTGCTATCAGACTCAGAGAATCTGGGTTTTGGTCCCCCAAGCCCTATGGCTAGGGATCTGGCCTCGATCATAACTGACTACACGATTCCTAAACTCAAATTTGATAATAATATTCAAGTTCTCTTTCCGGAAAGGTTGGACTGGAACAATTACCTACCCCTATCAAATAACCAAGTATCGATCTTCACCGACGGCTCCAAGATGGAGTGTGGCGTTGAAGCAGGTGTCTTCTCAGCGGAACTGAACGTATCCAAATCGTACCGCCTACCAGACTCTTCGAGTGTCTTCCAGATTACTAGCGATTAGAGAAGCCTGCAAGATACTAAGCCTCAGCCCTACAACTTCAAACAGAGTAGGACAGCCAGGCTGCCATCAAAACTCCACTCACACACTTCGTCCTCTTAATTAGTAGAACAGTGTAAGGAAACTATAACGCAGGCTCGGTTAAACATCACTCTCCTCTGGGTTCCCGACCAAAATAACATAGAGGGGAACGAGAGAGCCGACGCGTTAGCAAAATGTGGTTCTACCCTGGATGTCTCCTGTGCTGAGTCAGTCTGCTCCCCGATGGGACTCATCAAGGTCAAAATTTTCCAACACTTTCTCTCTATTGCCAACTCTATGTGGAAAAGTCTATGAACCTGTTCCATATCCAGACAGATACGGCTCGTCTACAATAAAAACAGAACCTATGACCGACCTAATCAATAGGAACCCCATCGAAACTGCAAGAATCACAGCAATTAGAAGGGTCCACTGGCCAATTGCTCCACTCGCTGCCAAGTTAGGCGTCCCGTTCAACCCCCACTGCCGCAGTTGCGACAATTCACACGTAAAGGAAACCGTATTCCACTTTCTCTGTGACTGTCCTGCACTAGCCAGAGCCAGGCAGCGCACACTCGGAAAACCCTTTTTCAAGGAACTTTCTGAGATTTCCGACATAAAATTCAGCAACATTATCAATTTTTTCAACTCCACAGGATGGATATGAAAACTACGCCCATCAACATCCAGGTCATCCAGTAGTGGTATCAAAACGGCGCATCCGCGCTACTTGTGTCTCTGGCAGGTTCACCAGTTTCAACCACTTCTACCTACCTACCTCCTTGATATCTTGTAGAGTGAAACAATTCATTAGAAACCGCAGTGCCAACGGTTGATCAGCTCTCCCGAAACAATAATAATAACGATTCTGTTGATTAAGTCATTTAAGAGTTACAAATATGGGGTTGCTCCCTAAATTAGCTTGGAAAGAGGACTACGCACGCATATATAGATTAAACCTCAACAGGGAACTTGCGTCATACCACGAAATTGATATGGACTTAATTGCGAATGCCATTAAAACGGCCTATCCAGGATCTGAGCGTGGCAACAACAAAAAGGAACAGCGACATGAACCCTGGTTCGATGGAGAATGTAGGCGAGCAAGACGGACTTCATTTGCGTGGCTGAACATGTTCCGAGATTCTAGTGACGAGCACTTCAAGAAAACAGTATCTGCAAGCTATCAAGAAGTACAAGGTGTTGTGTAAGAGGAAGAAGACTAACTACTATCAATTGGAGGCGGCAGGATTGGCAAGCTGTAGGAATGCGGCAGATTTTTGGAAGGTTGTTAAGAAACTCAACGCAAAACCGTTTACTATAAGTCGAGACCTTAGCGCAACGGTTTTATATGCTCATTTCAAAGAACTGCTAAATCCGGAAATTAACAGCTCCTCCTTCCATTATGCTACTCCTGGTTACTGCAACCATATCCTAGACGCTCCAATAACCCAAACGGAGGTTGCAGAGTCTTTAAATGTTCTCGAAGATGGGAAAGCACCAGGTTCGGACAGGATACCGGTAGAGCTGTATAAATATGGAACGCAAGAACTAATAAAGAATTTAACCATCGCTTTCAATAAAACGTTTGAACAGGGAACTATTCCGCAACGATTCAAGGAGGCGCTGATCTTTCCGATATACAAGAAAGGTTGTAAGTCAGATCCGGCCAACTACAGGGGTATTTCGTTTCTAAACGCATCCTACAAAATTTTTACGTCAATCCTACTAAAACGGCTTGTTAGGTGGGTTAGTACGGAGCATCTTTTGAATGAATACCAAGCGGGGTTTAGGGCAGGCTATTCCACTGTGGATCATATCTTTGTACTGAGGAGTGTAGCGGAACATTTTTTGCGACAGAACAAGAAGCTGTATGCCTTCTTTGTTGACTTCAAGGCAGCGTTCGACTCTATCAATAGAAATGCTTTGTTCTACAAGTTGTACAATATGGGACTGTCACAGAAATTTGGAAAAATTCTCCAGGATCTGTATGGGGACACTAGAGCAGCTGTGTGGAATGGGGATGATGTGTCGGAGTGGTTTCGAACGGATTCTGGTGTGAGACAGGGTTGCTCGCTAAGTCCCTGCCTCTTTGCGCTCTTTATCGAAGACATTGTAGACTTTTTACCTGGAGGCATAGAGTATGCAGGTACACCAATCAAGGCTCTACTATTCGCGGACGACATAGTACTGCTAGCACAATCGCCGGAAACGCTCCAGCTCATGATAAACCGACTCTCGGAGTACTGCCGTTTGTGGAGCCTGATTGTTAATCTGGAGAAATCGAAAATAATGACTTTTAGAAAGGGAGGAGGCAGGAATAGCAGGAGCGAAAGATGGTTCTATAATGGAGATGACATAGAGGTGGTCAACGAATTCAAATACCTTGGGGTCTGTTTCACCAAAAACTTAAGCATGGAAAAACATCTGAAGGAGAAGCTCGCAAAAGCCAAAACAGCTATAAATATGACCTGGAAGAGATGTTTTGCAAATAAGTGCATAGCACATAGCAGCAAATTCAGGATATTTGAAGCAGCGTCGGAATCCATTTTGTTCTATGCGGCCCAGGTGTGGGGATTCAAAAGACATGATACGGTGGAGAAGCTTCTAAGGTATTATATCAAAAGAATATTTCGTCTACCATCTAGTACGCCGAACTATCTTATTATGCTGGAAACAGGTGTAGCTCCTCTCTTTATAAAGACCCTAAAACTCCAGGTGGACTACGTGCTCAAAGTTCTGCAAATGCCAGAGGAAAGGCTGCCCAAAAAGGTAGCCATCAAAATCATTTCCAACGGGAGCAGTTGGTTCGGGGAATGGCGCGACTTAGCCCAAGAGTGTGGGATGGATTTTAATTTGCAACCAGCGGAATCTTCGACCTGGAAGCCAGTGCTATACCAACTTATTGCAAATGTTGATCTTAAGTGTCGTGAGAAATTTTTAGAGGAAGCCGTAAACTCGTTGCATAGGTCAATTTACAGGCGATTAAGTCATAACCTCGGTCATCTGAATTATTTTCGGGACGATCATAAAGTGGAAGAGATATCGACGATAGTTAAACTGAGGGGAGAATTGTTGAAGTTGAACTATATTCCCCATAGAGATGAACTTCCGATCATATGCGGGTTATGTAACCTAGGAGAACGCGAGGATACGCTTCATTTTGTTGGAAAGTGCCCAATTTTAAGGGAAACTCGACGCAGCATCTTCGGCACTGACTATTTGTCGGTCGACCAAGTAATTGATCTCCTGAATGAGCCTAATGTCCCTAAACTGTTCAAATACTGCCAAATCGCCTTGACTTATAGAGACCGAATAATTAATGAAAGTTTTTGAAAAAGAGTATGTTACCGTCAATGTAATCCAATTATGTATATATTTTGTCCTTGTACCTTTCTGCGTTAACTATTATAAATTATAAAAATGTATGTATGTTTTTAATTTTCTTTTTTTGTCAATCGGCAGACGGCAAAGCCATGCTATGTTGATTTGTTATTATTTAATAAGTAATTTATCAGAAAATATAAATCAATCAAAATAATAAATAATAAATAATAATAATTTGCGAAAGGCTTAAAAAAGAAAAATTCAAGTGTTTACGAAATTAAATTTAAAAGGAAAAAAAAAATGAAAAACATAAGAAGTACAATAGATTTTTAGAATTAATCAAAGGACATTCATTTAAATTACCCTAAACTATCAAAAATTTACTTAAATTTGGCTTTATAATGTATCACTGGCCAAGTGTTTCAAAAGATCTCGGTTTAAGTGTTGTGGGTAATGAGTTCCATAGGCGAGTGGTGTGGACGAAAAATGTACGTTCAGATTGTAGGCAATTAAATCTGGGCTGAATTAGGACAGCTGTTCAAAATTTAGTCTGCTCGGGCTGTCGAGTCTGCATAATTCCGTGTAGAAAAATCAATGACCTGAACTTAATGAGACTATCAAAACTGAGGTTCATTAACTGATTAGAGTAGCTAGATATATGGTCATAATATTTTTTTGTTAGAGACGTACCTTGCTAAATTGTTATACAGTGGATTCCGCTTATTTGGGACACATCGGGCTAGATGGTTTAGTCCCAATTAAGCGGCTGTCCCAAAAAAGCGAAGGGATGATCAAGTAAAGAAAATGCAAAACGATTCAAATAGCTACGTATGTAAAAAAGAACGCAGTGGAATAGAAAGTAAAAAAAACTACTGCTTATTTACATTTAGAATTCATATTTTATTGAAAAAATATAAAAAAAGGTATAAAAAAGAAATTGATTTCATATCTTATGTTCCAGATACATATTGGTAGATTGTCGCCTGGCGAATATTTTGAGTTCTTTGTGATGTTATAAAATCATCACAAACCTCTAATGCTGATAATGGGCTGCCTTCACTGCCGTCCTGCATGAAGTATCGCCGCAATTCTTGTAAATACTTCCTCGCCTCTCGAGTGGTAACTGGAACTGGAGCAGGCTCATCAATCTCCACATCACTTCCAGGATCTTCTGCGTTATTTTTTCTTGCAATTTCCTCAATAATGTCATCCTCAACATCCTCGTATTCGCAGTGGCATTGCAGGTCGTTATCAATGGATAAGAACTGTTGATGGTTTGTAACGCGCTCTAGTGGATAGTTGCTTTCAATATTAGTTGGACCTGGTATGATTTCTTGATTTGATTTTTTGAAACCGCAGTGAGAAAAACAGTTTTGAATTGTCGAGCAGCTTATTTGTCTCCAACTATCCGCAACAAATTGTATAGCTTGTAGAACATTCACCTTTGCGCTAACTTCTCTAGCATTTGTAGATGTTGTCAAGAGATTTTCTTCAATTGCTTCAAGGATGAACTGCACCAATCTTCCTCGATAAAAAGTCTTTAAGTTTTTTATGATTCCCATGTCCAGTGGTTGTATCAAAGATGTGGTGTTTGGTGGAAGAAATTCTATTTTAATATTTTTTAAATTGACTGAAGGAGGATGTGCAGCTGAATTGTCAATGAGTAGCAGAATTCTCCTTGAAGTTAGTTGCAACACCGCATCCCAATCGGAAAGCCATTTAGTAAAAATGTTGGCTGTCATCCACGCGTTCTTATTGGCGTAATATAGTACTGGTAGACTGTCCATTCTAAGACCTTTAAAGCACCTAGGTTTAACTAAGAGCTTCCGTTTATCACTTCCCGACATATTACAGCAGCATAACACAGTGACACGATCCATTGCTTTTTTTGAACCTGTGAGTTCATGTTGTTTATAGCTTAAAGAACCATCTGGCGTGGCACGGTAAAATAGCCCCGTTTCATCGGCGTTATAAATGTCATTAGGACTCCACATCTGTAGTAGTTCCGGAAGCTTACACAATTTCCAGTGATCTGCGCTGGAAGAATCTGCACTAGCTTTCTCCCCATGTGCTTTCTTAAACTTGATCTCGTGTCTGGTTTTCCATCGCGATAGCCAACCATCCGTAGCATTGAAATTGGCATGACCCAACTTTGCCGCAAGCTCGTCTGCCTTAGCTTTCAACATTGGGCCACTAATACAAACTCCTCTTCCAGTTACAATAGAAAACCATTGGTTCAGTGCCTTATCAACATCTGGGTCCTTTCCTCCTCGTTTCCGCTTTCTTGATTTTCCTTCCCCTTTTCCCCATTCCTCACGCAGTTTAACTTCTTGGCTTTTGACCCGTGCTATTGTAGACTTAGGAACATCAGTGATCCTTTCCAGATCACGATAGCAAGTGTTCGGGGCTTGGCTTTTTAATTTATCAAGCAAAGCTATTTTATCAGCTAATGTTAAATCTTTTCTGGACATTTCAACCAAATGCAACAATCTTCTGGGTCAGTAGGCACGGATACGCGACTTATTAATTTTATCTCGGCACTTTCTGAAACGAAACCAAAAGCACGCCACGTCGTATCACAACAAAACTAGAAACATCAAAGTGAATAACAAATTGATGTGCGATGAATATGTCCCGAATAAATGGCAGGTGTCCACAATAAACGAACAAAATCATCTCTTTTTTGTTCCCGTTCTTGTTCATTTGTCCCAATTAAGCGGCTGTCCCAATAAAGCGATGTCCCAAATAAGCGGAATCCACTGTATATAACATTTAGTTTTCGCCTTGTGTTGTAGTCAACATTACAAAAAATTTCACATCCATACAACAATATAGGCAAGAGTAGCGTCTTGACAAGTAGCATCTTAGTTTTAATAGGCACTGAACTTTGGGTGAGCCAAAACAAACGGAGACCATTATAAACCTTTCCGATTGTGGCAGTTGCATGATCCGTCCAAGTTAGGGTATCATTGAATACTTTCCCCAAGTTTCTAGCCGTATGGACGTATTCTATGGAAGATTGTCCTAGTTTTATGGGCGGGAAGCTGGATAAATCCGATTTGTGTTTATAAATAGATAGAACCTTGGACTTCGCTGGATTAAGCATTGTGCTTAATTGCCCACTCCTGAATGAATGATTTGCAAGTCTTCATTTATGTTGTCAATGGCGTTACAAGTTCTATTTAAAGGACAGCAGAGATATAATTGGCAATGTGTTCCTACTTGTGGAAGATCATTAACATAAAGAGAGAATAATAACGGCCCGAGGATAGAACCCTGTGGTACCCCTGCAGACAAACCAAGAAAAGAAGACATTTGATTTCCTACTCCAACAAGTTGTTCGCGCTTTATAAGGTAGGAGTGCAGCAGTTTGACTGCAAGGGGAGAGAATTCAAAATTGTATAACAGCTTATCGCAAAGAATAGTGTGATCCACCGTGTCGAAAGCTTTTAAGAAATCCAATAGCGTTAAAAATGTGCGACAGTTTGCATCCATGGCTTTGCGGATATCATCAACAACAAGTAGAAGTGCAGCTCATTTTCGCACGAAAGCCGGACTGGGCAGAACTTAAGAAATGCTTACTGGCTAAGTGCGCTTGCATCTGCCTTTGAATTGCCTTCTCAAAAACTTTCGACAAAAACGGTAGGATAGCAATTGGTCTATATTCTGGGCTGATTCGGTTATTTGATTTGGGTATCGGAATAATTTTTGCCTTTTACCACAAAAGTGGGTATTCGCAGGTGGTAAGAACAGAATTAAAAATATGCATGATATATTTGAGAATAAAGGGAAGAAGAAGTTTTAGAGATTTGGGACTTATTTCATCTAAACCTGTTGCATTTGATGTGACAGACAGCAAAACTGCAACTACGTCTTCTTCTGTTAAACGAGTGAAATTGAAATTCTCTTCAATGCCATTTGGTGTGCTTGAATAAGCCATAAACCCAGGAGGATCATGGATTTGCGTAAGCGGGGCAGCCACTGATACAAACTGCAAGTTCAGAGCATTACAATCTATATCTGTAGGTGCATTTAATTTTTCTTTAACATTGCCTAGCTTACGCAGCTTTTGCCAGACATCTTTTCCAGGTTGAATGTTAGGATTCAAATAATTCTCATAGAAGTGGCGCTTTGCAGATTGAATGCGTAGGGCAACTAATTTATGAATAGAGCGATATATATCGTAGAACACATGAAGCTTCTAACGTTTCCAGCGAATATATGCAAGATTGCG
The DNA here is from genome assembly GCA_951813785.1 of Criorhina ranunculi. Lineage (NCBI taxonomy): Eukaryota > Metazoa > Arthropoda > Insecta > Diptera > Syrphidae > Criorhina > Criorhina ranunculi. The sequence continues at coordinate 31,835,008 of OX638381.1, forward strand.
TTTATAAATCAAATCTAAAATACCTATGCGAAACCAAGGAGGAGAACTACTTTTTGTTATCCTATGCCGTAGAGGAACGTGTTGATCGAAAAGTCTTTTCAGACTGTCTTCTAGAAATGATACCTGCTGATTGACTGTAGGCATATGGTAGATATTTTCTACAAAGAAAACATCAAGAAGAGTGGCAGGTACGTTTGAAAAGTGGGTTGCTGTTGACACATCAACAGGCGATAAGTCAATACTCTTAAAATGTTCAACCAGCTGGGCGGAGGTACGTTTATTCAGTAGATTGCAATTAAGATCACCACAAACAACGATATTAGAAGTCGAACAAGATACAGGCGAACAGGCGTCATATCTATGCACTTATTCGGCCTGTAGATCACTCCAAGTAGCAAACGCTCAATACAACATGTAATATTAAGGAACAAATAATCGGAAGTACTATTATGTCCTGATCATGTCTTGGAATGTTTAAAAATGGCTTGACCTACATTTGCTTTCTCAATTTTTCTTTTCCTTTTTTTTACAAAACAATATCTTCCTCAACTCCTTAGACTTACAATTGTTTTCTTTTTTTTTCTTTTCAGCGCCAATAAAATGCATCGAAATCGTACAGCAAATTGCTTTCAAAAAACGAAAACAAAATGTCTGCTTCCCAGTGTGCTGAATAATGCTTAATTAATCTTATTTCAACAAAAATAAATCAAAAAGTTAAAATAAAAACGAAAAATCGTTGGTTTCCAATAAGAAGAAACGAAAGCCAGCCACCTAACCAACCGCGAATTCCCACACAATGACTCACTCGAACGTTTGTTTACAGTCGACGGCACAGAAACGCTCAAAAATGAAAATATCTGGGAAATTTACAGCATTTTCCAATCTGCTTACAAATACCCTAGTTGTAGTTTTAGTTATTTCAATATTTCAAATTAATTATGTGGCATCACGAAGGATATCCTCCCAGACGGCCGCCATTGAAATCGAGCCAATGGAATTCATTTTAGGTGAGTTATTGTTCAAAAACTTAAGTGTCAGATGTTTCGAAATTCGAAATTTTTCAATTCGAACTCTTATGTCAGATTGAATTTGTTAAAAAAAACAGTACAGATGCAGTTAATGGAAACGAGACCTTGTCGGAACTGTAATAAATCACATGGTTAACGGAGAAGAAGAAACAGAGACAATGCTGCTGGCAAACGAACACTTAACATATGTTTGCACTTTGGGAATGCACATTGTTTTGCATGTGTGTGTAGAAAATTGCAAGGATCATCATAACGGAGTAGGGCACTTAAAAATCGAAATGCATATGGCAAAGGCAAATGCAAAAGGCTGTTTGAACATGAGTAGTTTTGTGGGTGTCGTTTCGGATTCAAGTGTCAGAAAATCGAATGCAAACACATGCCGCTTTTTAGTGTCCATTTCAGATGACACTGACAGGGACAGTTGTCCCTTGTTTTAAAAATTTCAAATGGGACAGTGGTTCCCTTTTTATTTTTGTCTTTCTTCGAATGATTTATGGTGAAGGTTTTTGATTGTGAAGTGAGAGAGTAGGAGAACTACACGTTTAGAGGAAATCTTGGAAACGTATTGACAGTTTGAAAGCTTATGTACACAATGCTTTCACCTACTTTTGCCTTTCGTTGTCACTCTTGCAGATCTTAGTTCTCTGACATTTTGGGAGTTTAGGAAGTTTTTAAACCAAAAGTGCACCCTTAACCCGTGTTGACACAAATAAATACGAGACGACACTGCTTCGAGTCTCAACACCATTTACGACATCATTTATCGAAAGGAAATGACAAACCCTCGAGAGTTTGTATCCCACAATGGATTCAAAATGGACACAGGAGTGGGTGCTGGATTCTCTTCGAATAGACTCCCGGACTACAGCAGTGTCTTCCAAGCGGAGGTCCTGGCGGTAACAACAGCTGCGCAACAGGTTGCAATGAAGGCACTACCACGGGATGATATTACCTTTTTCATCGACAGCCAGGCGTAGAAGTAAAATCGAAGCTTGTAAGTCGCTGTCGCGAAAAGCTACGGGTTCTTGGCAGGCAGCACAATGTAAGACTCTGCTGGGGTGTCTGAAAACGAGACAGCTGATGAGCGGGCAAGGAATGGATCTTCATTAAACCCCGACCAAGCTGATACCACCGCTAAAATTCCACCCTGTAACCTCAAATAGGAGATTGAAAGCAAAATTCAAAAGACTGCAAATGATAGATGGAATGCGCTCAGTTTTGGGATTGAACCCGGATGACCTATGCACGGGATGTGGCGACGAAGAAGTAGATGAGGAAACTCCGCACTTTCTTTGCCACTGTCCAGCACTCTGCCAAATAAGATGCAAAACCCTAGGAGGATACTTCTTTTAGGATCTAGAAGAACTGTCCGACAAGTCCGTGGTCGACATACACTGATTTATCCGCGCCTCGGACTGGCTCGATAGAACATAGGCTTATGGTTCCTAGTAAGGGGGGTTGAATCCCCTAGGGTACAATGGGTCTTAATTGACTTAAGTGCGACGGAGATAGGACGTCCTTTCCCATAAACCCTATAACCTAACCTAATCTTGTATCCCACACCGGGGTGCACATTGGATCCTTTGAAATCCGAGTGAGGCTATACATTATAAGGTGCAGCCACCTCTACAACCTAACCTAACCTCAGAGAGTGTAATTTGTTATGAAGTCGGCAATAAAGATGGTTCATTCCTTAACAACATGAATGGTTCCGAGAATTTACGCCCTGGCTCTCGAAAGACTGTTGCTCTAACACTCTTTCCCAATCTTCACATTTTTTTGGCTCCCAATCGAACTTGAAAAAGAAGGCATTTCCTTCGGCCTCGACATGGTCGTTTCAACGTGTCCACAACTTTGTGTTTATATGTGTCTAGAATACACAAAGGCCTGCACACCGACAAAGTACCGCTTTTCTTTTCCTTTCTATCCCCCGTCGTTGATTTTTCAAATTTTTGTGGTAAACTCCCTCTGGAATGAGCGGGACAAGTGCATAGAAAGTGTATGATAGATCCTTTCTCGTCCCTGAAGCGCCTGAAAAATCATTGCAAACAATACCCAAATGCTGAGCATGCCTGCCTGTGATGCAAACCCCTGCTAGGACGTTAGACTGTTTAGAGTCTTCTTTTAGTCGAATTAAAGTCTTCGATCTCTATAAGGATCGATGCCATCTATGATTAGCTTTCTAAAGAGCATCGGTGTGACGAGCTTCCTACTGTCTGCACCTAGGAAGCCTTGTCTAGTTAATTCGTTTCCCTCATAGTTCCCTGGAATTTCGTTGTGACTTGTGACCGAACGAAGTGCGACATTGTGCTCGTTAGCGATCTTGTTTAGAGACACGTGGCAGTCCTTCACTGCCTTTCGATTGTATTGTGTTGAATACAAGAGAGTATCTTGGCTATCAATATATGTACCAAGCTTTAGAACGCCACACGTTCTTTTCATGGCCACTATAGTGCCATTAATGTCTATTCAAAGTACGAATAGCACAGTTTGGAGCTCAGCTATAGGAGAAATTCTCAGCGCATCTCTAGTGCTGACATTGGACTTTCCCGTAACAAAATTCTATTGTTTCAAGGCAGCCTTCCTAAATCAATTGCAAATGAGCTTCAAAAATGCAATGCCAGACAGAAACGCCTGGGCCCTGTGCAAAGGTCAGAGTTAGCGTGAAGTCCTTCAATTCCCTTCAGGGTTTCCAAAAGAAAATAAGTCAAACTTGTCGGCTGTCTGAGAAGTCCTACGTGCTTCGGGTATGAAGACTACTTTCACCTTAGTCCAGGCACTGCGTTTTGTACCAGGAGCTCGACAGCCTTGATAGACTGTGTTTTACACTGTGGAAAGCCCTTTAAAGTTGTGCAGGGAAGATGCCGTCAGGTCCTAGTGCTTTGTGTGGCTGGAAACTGCAAAATTGTAGCTTATTCTTACTGATCAATGGGAATAGCTTTACAGAGCGAGCATTCGCGCCAGTTACCATCGCGGTAGCCCGCCCTTCTTTCAACTCAGGAAGAGAATTCTTGCCGACGAAGTTGTCCCAATGCTTACTGCCATTCGCCCAGAGAAGAAGAAGAGTGAAACAACTTATCTATAAAGCATAAGAGAAGGCACCACATAAGCAGATGAAGTTGGAAATGATGATCCCACGAGTAGCTAGGGAAGAGTGGTCTATCTGCCACATTAAACAGATAAGGCTAGATCACACCGTTCATGACTGACCAATGTTTTTAAACTTGGCTCTCATCCTACTAGCTAACCCTTGGTACGGTCCAATTTGCACCATTGATCCGGACTCGAGAATGCAAATTAAGAAGAGGGAACAGTGGAATGTACAAAACGGAAAGAATTGGGGTTGCTCAAGTGTGTCAAGAAAAGACTTCTAAGGCCTGGATTCTATATCAAATGAATTAATCTGCAAACATCAAAGATTCCAATGGACTCCCTTCATTTATCCAACTTAATTCTAAAACGGAACACAACTTTAGTTACATTAACCGAAACATCAATATCCTTTCGTTTCCTTTGATGGTACGCCCATCTCGAACGACCGTGAACTAAATTAAAATAAATATTTACAACCCCATCAAATGTCCCAAAGTCTTTTTTAAAACAACTCCCCTTACCCGCTCTCCCCCCCCGCCAATCATACATCAGCATGTGAATGGCATCCATAAAAACTCACTAATCTCATAAAAAACATCATAATTGCATGTTCCCGAGACTGCACTATGTGCATTTTGAATGTTTCTTTGTTGCCTCCTGCCATTCAATTCATCATCGTTCCATACCCCCACCCGAGACTAGATATCTCTGAAACGCATACAAACACGAAAGAGGCATTGGAAATCTGCTTGCCTCTGGGCGGTTATAGAATGCAAAAGAAGAAGAAAATAAGTGTCAAATCTGTTGTAGTTGTCTATGGAACTACACAACTGACATAATGGCAACAAACACCGAACAGAAGGGGAGAATTCAGCACGTGTCTTTGTAAAGCATGGTGGGCTTGAATGTCTTCCAAACCAAAAAGAGATTCTCTGATGGAAACCATGGATGTATGCTCCAAATGATAACCCACTCACACTACTGATCCCACTTGGAGGAACTTACTTTTCCTTTTTGTGGACCTGAACGCACTCATCGATACCGTGTATTAATCTCCACCTGTCACTTGGACAGGTAGTAATGAATGTCGTAACGAGGATAAGCCCACACATTTATTCTTCACCATTTGGCTCTTTTTTGATAAGGAAGAGCGGAGCATTGTGGTCGGTAATCATCTGTGTTTGCAAATTTTTACAGTGGAGACTATGACTTTTATAAGGAGCTTGCAGATGACTTTTAAGCCACCCCTAGTCCTTAGTTATTGTTTTCATAGTCAAGGATGTCAGTCGACACAACATTCTTCAAGTTTGCCTTTCTTTTCAGATGTCTATGGTGGGTTCCACATTCAGCACTCTCCCACCTTGCTGGGACTAAACCTCCAATAAAGACTCAATTGGTCTTCTGCCAAAAGTCTTTGTAGCTCTATACCTCTTTGTTGGTAGATTGTGGAAGTGAGGGTATACAACCTTGTACCACACTCCAACTGGACGTGTACAAACTGAATGCTGGTTTGGTGGATGGCCTTTGAAAAGACTGTAAGACCTTGAGGTGGACTACGAACTACTCTTTTCCTGGAACTAGATATAATTCTACATCTGATGCCTTCAGATAGCTTTAACATTCAACTTAACCTAGATGCCATTTTGTCATTAGCTCTCTGTCAGTGAAGCTCTCTGTCTCTGTCTCAAGTAGGCGACTTTTTGATCTCGTTCCACCCTTCAGTTCGATCAAACTAAGGTTTGATTACAACTTTCAGACAACTACCTAGTGGAGTGGGATAACGATGAAGAGGGTCTGGATGTTTTCTTCGAGATTCCCAATCTTTTCGACTTCCGAACATTGCAAGGATCACTGTGGCAATAAATCACTTGACTTGTTCACTCTTACAACGAAGGACGTCCTAGGTCATCCGCTTTATTCTTACAGAAATGGCAGAACAATTTAAAATATACTTGTGCTGTGTGCCAGGCCATAGATTCTCACCTGACGAAGGCAGAAAGGCAAAATCTAGGTGAGACTCTTGCTACATTTTAACAGCTAGATGGTTTCTTTATTTGAACCTGTCGAACTCTGTCCAGATGGCATTTAATAGCAAACATTGAGTTGAGTTGATCCGGTAGTAGTCTTCATCTGGTCTAAGGTGGACACAACCAACTGTTACAACAGAAATTTAGACTGGAAGCTGTCCACACATTTTATCATCGAGAAGTTGCAACGGGAAAGCTCGCAATCCTGTCTCTAACTCAAGTAACTCTAGAACCAAGGTCTAGCTTCTCGAAATCATTCATATGTTCGTGTTCTATTTTTCGCACGAATGAAAGAGACCAACAGTTGTTATTGGCAACTCCAAACGGCGGATTAGAAAGCTTTTACATGGTACCACGACAACAAGATTGGTCTTTTTGATGAAGTTTTAACCTGTATAAACCACTCAGCCACAAGGACCGCGTTTTCCAATTCTCTAACACAATTATCTTTGCTTCAATTGGAACCTCGCAAAGATAGGTCCTATCACCCCTACCATGGATATTACTCGTTTATGAAACTTAAGTACCATTAAGGTCCAAGACGTTGTCTATGCAGTCGATGTCGTCAAATTGGTAACCAGCGGATTCCTGACCTCCATCTGGACTGAACCTCCCAAAGACGGAGACAGTTCTTTTCACCAACAAAAGAATGATACCAACATTTGGGTCCTTAAGAGTTGATGGAAGCCCTTTGCAAGTTTCAGGAAATGCGGACCGTACAGTAAAGTCACGCTCATCTTCTAGTGGCCAGTGGCAAAGAAGACTCAAGGAACCTCAAGGAACTTATCAAGACCCAGCGATTTACAAGTATAAGCATCACTGGTGCCATTAAAACCACTCCAACTGCAGTCTTTGAAACTATTCTCGCACTTATTCCAATAGACCTGCACCTAAAGGTAATAGCCGCGAAAAGTGCCCTGCGTCCTAGCATTTTCAGAGGCCACCCGAGAATAATCCATGAAACTAACTTCTAGGAAAGTCATTGACATTTTACATAGACAGTCAAGCTGTTATTATTTTACAGAAAGTACGGCCCACTTCCCAAGCAAATGCCCTAGCCTATGCAGAACCAGAAAGACAGTCCTTGGTGAATACTTTTTCTACAATCTGAGCGGAGCCATCTATCCAAGAAGCCACGAATTCAGAAAAGTTCATGAAGGCTAAACGACCGTCAAACAACTTACAGAGATCCTTCATCTCTGTCTGCTTTCTCTTTCAGTTTGCACACTCCACACAATGGATCTTTGGAAATCTGAGTGAAAGCTGCATCTAATGGGATGTAGTCGCCCCTACCTACCTTCACATATGTTGTTTCGCAGCACTGGTGCTTTGACGGAACCCTTTTTGAAACCGTTAACTCCTTTCACACCAATCTCTGTGACATTTACCTTTCTCGAGGTCTTAATCAATAAGGATATGTGTATGCAAGTTCTATTTGTTTAAGGTACAGTCCGGCGTTAACCTAAGCTTCAATCAGCAGCACTTCTGAGCCTTTAAATTCATTCGTCATAGGTCAGGTTAAAGTAGCTGCCAGCTGTTGTCGGCACACTTAGACCAGTGATAGGTCCACTGGATCTGGAGAGATCTCTTTACCTACTCGTTGAACCATTTGGAGCTTCTGACGAAGCGAAGTTAGTTTCTGTCATCTGTGCTTATCAGATCGCCTAAGTCGGTGTAGTTGAATTCTCTTTAATGCTGTTTCCTTTGGTGGGAGAACTCAAGACAGCTCCTCCTCCTCTCCGTCCATGCAACTTCTATAAAAATCGTCTGAATATACGCCAAGCCTTGACGCGTGCTTGCCTATTAGACAGTGTCCCGTAACCAGCCGCGGCCAAATTTGCTTTGTCGCTAGATACGTTTTACCACTTGCCCACCTAGAGTTTGTTCTCTGGAAAGCATCCAGCTTGAATTTAAGTTGGCATGTAGCGATTGTTATACCCAAGGTTCCTTTATCTGGAGTTCGCCTGTCTTACAGTTCGCAGGAAGGAAGGCACCCAACAAAGGCGAATAGAGATGAATACCAATCTAGAGCTTCTAGCGAACTCGGAGAGTATGATTGCAAGGACTGTCTGAAAAGATACGTACATCTGTGGAGAATATCACGTTTTTCTTTAGCAAAGATAAGACCAATCATAGCTTGTAAGGCTGTTTAGAGTCTTTACCCCTTTTCTTCAGTCTTATACCTCGTAGATCTTTCCAGTCTCGCTATAAAGGCTTGCCCCACATTGCCTTACATTTCAAACCATATCGGGGTACCTCCTCTTCCGAACCTGAGTCCGCAGTTCGTTTTTGTAAACTATCCGACCGACCCCACTGTCCATTGGGATAATTGCAAATCCCTGCACCAACCAACAACAAAAAAAAACTCATTCTCAACATTTATACGTATAAATTGTGCATTTTGTTGTGTTGTATGTTGCGTGTTATGTGTTGTGAGACCATTCATAATGATGATGCTCTTAATGTTTATCTAAAAGATTAAATGGTCACATTAGTCGATTAGTTGACGAACGATGTATTTACGTGCTCAGTACACACAAATTGCATGCAAGTGATTGTTTTTTTTTTTGTTTTTTTAATATTTTTTGCTGATAACATCGCTGTGCACTCACTGCGTTTGGATTTTGCGTCAAGTGATCCGTAGTAGGATGTATGCGTTTTGGTTATCTGTTGGATGGTTCTGTCAGAGGCGGTGCAAGTATAACATACGATGTACGACGTGCAGCTGAACACGAACAATGCAATGTTTTGTGTTTCGAGATTTATTGCAGCGCCAAAAGAGCATGGGTGTGTTCAAACTGATTAGTCTTATTATTTACGAGTTCTTAATTTGGTTTTTTTTTTTTTTTGGAAAAGGTCTTGCGAATCTCACTGATTGTGGTTTTGAATGGTATTTGTGTATCGGAAGGCGATGGGAGAAGTTCTAAGGCTTAGGGAAGTTGAACCAAGCTCAGTAGATAGTTAAGAAGTCCAAAAGGTGTAGAAATCTAGGAAAGTACAGTGAAGACCGTCTTTGATCATCACGGAAAAAAGTAGAGTGGAAAGGCACTGTCATATGACTTCATAACACTCACAAGCCAACACTAGAGGGACAACCTTTCAAAAATCTGTGAAACTACATGAGTACGCTGACCATATTGACATGATTGGTCGAACTTGGTGAGCTGTTAAGGCAGAAGCCACCGAAATTTGCTGTAACCAACAAGGGACACCTAACATCGACGAATCGGACAAAATGTGACAGCGGACAAGATATAACTTCGACTTAGTAAGGGACGATGTCTACATTGTCTTAGCTACGTCTTCTGACAACGACATCTCATCAGAAATCAAGCGCAGAGTAGCTTTTGCCAATCAGTGTCTCTTTGGAGTGAGAAGGCAACTGAGTAGAACCTAACCCAAAAAACTAAATGACCCTATGAAAGATGTAAGATCATCCGGTTCTATCGGAACTTCATCAAAAGGCGGATGAAGATGTCCTCGGTCATTTCAAGCGATAAATTTTGGATGAAAAGATTCAACGACAAGCTAAACGAGCTGTATAGCGACATTCATCTGCAGAAATGCTTGAAAAGCCCTCGAATCTCACTTTGTATGACGCGTATAAGTAAAAGTGGAGCTTGACCAACTTGGAATCCACACCTGAAGGTAGTTAGTTGAGAAGCTTACCCTGAATCTTAGAACCACCTTAGTATGTAAGTAGTTCAAACTGTTTAGAGTGGTTCCTCTAGAAAATATGTACTTTTACGCCAGAAGTAGGTCCATTGTGATACCACTGTGAGTACTAGGGTTGGAAACCCCAGTCTACTTCTAAAATCGTTCCATACAACATAGCCGTTAATGATGTATGATCATTAGTTTCGAAGATATAAGCCTTCAAAGTGTTACATGTTTTCGTTGCATCAGAACTTTCACAGGGAAAAAAACATAAATGCTTATGTTTAAACCTTTGCGTCTACAAAGACTGAAGTTACTGAAGCCATCGAGAAGGTAGATACTTTCATCAAATCTTCGCGGGATTACCCAACCTGCCGCGGTGCGAAGGCTTCGTTCAGATAAAGACTCTCTCTCTCTTGCCTCACCGTCTCCCTTCTCTCTCCCCCTCCAATTCTCCCGTAACTCCAAGGTGGAACAGCATACGCCGAATGATGCATGGCTAAGAGGGTGCTAAGCTGTTAGTATGCGAACTTCGGATACCAGGCGACCTCCAATTTCAATTAGCCTTCTTGCAGCGTATCGGGCTCCACTGTGGGTGACCGTTCTTTCCCGACTACTTCTGGGTACAACATTTCAACATCAAATCGATTGGCTCAATACGAACTAAGGTGCTGTTGAGAACGACTTGGATGAAAGTCTTGAGCTCCAACTACTAGTAAACAGTTCGCAACAAGTGGTTCTTAAGAGGTTTCCTGTAAAAGTTCAAGATAAGTTTCTACTTAAACCGAAAGAAGAAATCTGAAAGGCTTTCAGGGTTCGAGCGTGACACAACGTACAAAGAAAACATTGTTATCCTCATAGATAGTCAAGCCGCTTTCAATGCTATTAAGTCGGCTACCATATCCTCCAAACTAGTGCAGGAGTGTCGGAACGAGCTTGCCCGCTTGGGTGAAAGCTTCAGGGTCACACTGCTTCAGGTTCCAGGGCACAGTGACATAAATGGAAACGAGCGTGCGGATGAGCTGGCCAGGCAGGGCTCAGCTCTACACGGCAAGAGTCCACCTAACGCTAGGAGCAGTTAGGGGTCAAATTTATTCACACTTCCTGCAGAAGGCTAACCTCCATGAAGGGTGTTAACCAACTGTACCATATCAAGGAAGATATGGCCGATCTATGATAAGATTAGAACAAAAGACCTAGTAAACAGAACCCGCCCAGATATCACCAGAATTACGACGATAATCACGGGGCATTGGCTAATTGAAGAGCATGCGGCCAAAGTAGGTATTCCATACAATCCCCACTGCCCCAGTTGGGGGAACAAAAATTAAATGTGCGGCACTAGCAAGATCTAAAATGTGTGCACTAAACGAACCAGTCTTCGACGACCTTAACGACATCTCGGGTAAAAGGCTTAGAGATCTAATCCGTTTTCTTAACTCCACAGGCTGGATCTACTGTCTAAAATCTTCAAGAACACACAGCATCAACCATTCTAGTGCTACTTGGGTTCTGTTGACCCGCCACCTCTACCTACCTCAAGACACGTCTCCACTAAAACCGAAAGGGAGTATAGAGCCGCTGCTTCGTTGCCTATTAAGTTGTCGACCAAAGTTATGTTACAGTCGTTAACTCCTAACAAGGGCTTAACACCTCCAACCCAAGACCTCCTTTATCAAGGATCTCAATCAAGACTCAAACCATAGTTCGGCCATTCAAGTTCAATTTGTTTATGTCAATGAAATCCACTGTATCCCCTGCACATGGCTAAATGTAAAACTTTTCTTCACACCTTCGGTGAGCTGAAGGTTTATTTTTCTTTTTTTCGCTCATAACATCCGGTTTGTTACTTTTGTGTGAACACATATCCTCCACTCCATTATTCTCTCATCGATAATTTAATTGATTTGTTTAATTGAACAATAAAATACAAAACGAAACACAAAAATATTTAATGGATTGGTAAATGGGCACATGTAAGCCATTTGTGCCGAATTTTATTGGCTCTTTGTTGGCGCTTTTCGTGAACACAAAAGCAAAGCGTACAAAGTTTTTGAAACGACATTTTTCCACCACATGTGCACTTGGAAACTACTCGTAGGTACATGTATGACGTGAGAGGAATGCAAAATTAAGCACACAAAACGTAAATTTGGATCTTTGAGTCGTTTCCCCTACCGCCGCGCCGGCCGGCTGTTCCGAAAATGTTCCAAAAACAAGAAAAATTTTCAAAAATAAATCAAAATACTAGAACGTTACATTGATGAAAGATATTTAGTCACGATTTATGGCCAATTTGTGGAGTGGAATTCGTTTTCTTTTTTTCCTTTTCGAATTCAATACGGTTTTGGGGAAATGAAAATGTTGATTGAAAAATTGGTTTCCTATGGCGAAGAACAGAGAACAGGTTTCTGGCGAATGGCCAGACTTTGGAACACCTAACGAATTTTTTGAAAACTTTACAAATGTATATCTGATATCAACTTCCGATGGTTGTTTCCTTTTTAAAAATCGACAGGAAGTTGCAAATGGCTTAGATAAATGGGAAATCAATCACGAGATGTAGATTTGTTATGAGATCATGAGAAAATGAGATCATAGATCAGAAAAGAAATGCAAGACACTCTCAAACTGGACAGAGGAGGAGGAGTCTAAGCGTAAGCGTGAACAAAGCAGAGTTGATGACTTCCGCGTTCCGTTTTCTAGAAGATGAACAAGTACAACACTCAGAGACAATGCCTTTGGCTAACCGCTTCAAGAACGTACCACAAAAGTCGAGAAAGCGTACTAGATATGCAGGAGAGCCTTTGGTAGGTCATGAGGCCTAAGAACATAACAAGTTCCCTGATACTCCTCTTCTGTCATGTAGTATGGTTAGAACAACCGGAAATGAGTTCTCCGATGAGCTTGCCAGACAAGGTTCAGTGGAGAACTTCTCCGGCCCTGAATTCACTTTAGGTTTGCCCGTATCTTCGGTTAGGGCTTCGATCGATAGCTGGGTTTTTGGCAAACACAACTGTAGGTGGAATGAATCTTCAAGATGCTAAACAGATCCTTCCCGACGTCTATAAGAAGTCTTGTTGTCTCTTAGCAAAAAAGACTGCAAGCAGCTAATTAGCCTTATGACGGGGCACTTCGCTTTTGCCTTCACGTATTTGCCTCAAATGACACCACTATATGTAACGCTTGTTGGAGAGGGTGATGATACTGCGGAACACTTCCTATGGGATTCTCCTGCCTTCGCTCGTATCCGGTGGCAGACTTGTGGGGCTGATGTGATGAGTGCTAGTAACCTAAGCTCCTTATCACTGAAGCTCTTCCATGACTTGCTTAGAAAGACGAAGGAATGTGCCTCCTGGAAGTACGATTTTTGTGTCTAAATGATCCAGCATGGTGTCCCAACACCTCGACAGGAAAAAGTACACTAGCAGGCAACGAATGGCATGTCTGGTAGTAACAGGCCCACAAGCATCTAAACCAATGGCAGTCATAGAGGTGGTACTGAACATTCTACCAATACTTCTACCTGTAACCTTGGCTGTCAGACCGGGAACCCCAGGGCACTTCGAAAACAGATCGTATGTAGGGCACCGTAAAATCATCAGGGTGGTACGTGAAAAAGATCTTCTACTTTGTCAACAACTTCTTAGCGACTTTTCTCTCGAGCGGATCATGGATGCACAATAGCAACACAGGACGACACTAGGAAGGCATAGCACCACAGACGGTTCCAATATCGCGAACAAATGGGGGTTGGAGTAGATTGCTTACAGCTTCACTATTCGGTGAAACTTTTTCATTCCCTCGAGAGGCCAAATACCTGGGAATCATCCTCGACAGCAACATGTCCTGAAACCCACAGCTCGACAGAACTATAATCAGAGTCACCATACCATTATGGACCTGTCGCCGAATCTATGAGAAATCCTGGAGAGTACAACCCAAGATGTTACACTGATTATCAGACCGAGTCTGTTGGACAAAAACGAATGAAATTTGAACGCGTCCAACGGCCAGACGAAACCTCCTTGAAAGGTAACCTTCTTACAATTCCAACTGCTGCCAACCCAATGTCATCTTAGGTTCATACCTGAATTTCTAACTTAAGGTGGCGCTATAGTTCGGTGTTGACTTAGGCCTCAACCAACAAGCATTTACAGCCAGCTCGATCTTTAGCTAGCTGCCTCCAGTTTCGCAAGCTAAGTTTGTTGAGGTTCCCTTCCATTTGCGTGCGCCACCTGAGTCGCAGTCATCCTCTCCTGGGATGTCCCTTGAGATTATACACCCGTTACATAATTTCATATGAATGGAAGCCTAACTTGACATTCGTCAACACTTTCATTCAAGCAATTTCAACTCAAAATCCTAGGCCTATCCTGGCTTGAAACCCTGGAGTATGGCATAACCTTCAGCATGTTCCCTGTAGACATACTACTCGGAACACTGCTTCAAGAAAAGCTACAACCCCAAATCATCACTATCAAACGTCCTCTGGCGGAGGACGGATTCAAAATGAAAGCAAGATCTGGTTCCGACATTTTTGGAGAATCTCAATCTACGAACTTCTCTGTCAACCCTGGTAAATACTTGTCCATATTCCAAGCTGAGGTCTGTGCCATCCATCAGTGTGTTAGGCTGATCCAAAGCCTCCCACATCTAGGATAAAACAATCTTTATCTTCTCAGAAGGTCAAGCTATCTTTTAAGCGTTTAACTCGCTAGTCATCAAATCGAAGTTAGGCTTGCAGGAATGTTACAAGATAAGTTCAGACTGAGCTAGGAATAGTCCTTCACGAGATCCCTGCTTTTAGCCAATTTGCGGAATGAAAAAGACGATTCACTGCCAAAATATGACGCATCAATACTACACATTGGATGCAAAAGGTCTTTGTCTACAAAGATTCCAGAGTAGCCCGGCTCCCGTTGAATATTAAAGATCTTTGTCTACAAAGATCCCAAAGAAGCCTGGTTCTCGTTAGATTCAAAAGGGTTTGTCTATAAGATTTCAAAGTAGCCCAGCTCTCATTGAAAAAGGGTCTTTGTCGAAAAGATTCCAGAGAAGCCTGGATAAGCTGCTTAAAGCTGCTCTTCCCGATATCGTCCAAATGAAAATCCAATTGCATTTGTGTATCTCAACAGGACCACCCTTAGAGTCTTAATTGAACAAACACCTACATAGCGCAAAAGATTCAAGCTAAAGACATTTCTACACAACCAGCCCTATTTCAATTTAGAAAAAGAATCCTTGGTGACGAAGTTCTCTTCAAGGAACAGCTTGCTGCTATCAACCAAGAGAAGTTGACTTGACATCCTGACATCCTGTGGAGTGAAAAAAACTCTTCTAGAACTTGAAAGAGAAGGCACAATAGGTTTCTCAAGAGAAGTCACAGTGCCAAGGGCATTTGTTTGACATATTATCCCGTCTAAGGCGTCAGGGTAAACTTAGTTCTTCCGAGAAGACGCTTGCTCTGCGTTTGCGATCTTTTATAGATTCATCTGTGAAAATTGTTTTTTTTTTTTTTTTTTTTTTCATTTGACTGATTCGAAAAGGATTCATCCTTGTTTAGAGTTTTATGTCCACAAATGATCCCTCGAACTTCCTTCTCGATTTGTAAAATCAAACACACTAGTCCCGGTAAGTTGTTGCTGACTAATTTCTACTTCTACGAAGTAATTCAGACATTTTTGTGACACACAACCTTACTTTCATGAACCATCATCCGGCAATGGATTCCCTCCATTGTCAAGGGGTGACAACACTTAAGCTAATTTACTAAGAAAGAGGTATCCATTCCACTCCACTGTCTGTCTGGAATTGGCGTCGTCTTCCCTTTTCTTTTTTTCTGTCTGTCTGTCTCCAGACATATTTTTCGCAAACATTACTCGTACTCATTTCCAAGATGCGAGTCGTAATCATTTTTCGGCGTGTCTCGTGATGAAAGATCAAAAAATTATCGTTTCTTGACCTTCTAAGGATTTGATAATGGCGCCACTGAAACAAGCCATTCTCCCTCTAAATCTTTCTAAAAATAAAAAGGAACGTTTAAAACTGCATAAAGATTATGTACGTTGGTGGCCAGTGTTTCCCCAACCCTCCTTTGAACTTTTAAAAAACTAAAAAGAGTTCAAACAATCAGAAAAACAAACTGTAATCAGGGTCAGAGAGAGGTTATTTTTGTTGCACCACTTGAAACTTGGGGTGTTCTGTGTGTGTATGTCCCCTTGTTCATTTCCTACCCTAGTTTCCCCCATCTCTCTTTCTCGGTGTTTTGACACACCGCCCTTGTTAAGTGTATTTTTGAAAACAAAAAAAGAAACAATCAAGGTTTTGGAAATAATGTTCGAGTAACATTTGACTCTTGACGAGTGTCGGATTTCTTTACTCGATAACCTGAGGAGGACTGGTAAAGTGCATTCCTTATAAATTTGGACTGTTTAGGGCTTGTTTTTTAAAAGGAAAAGTGTTTTAAAGTAAAACGGGGGAAGACTTAATGGATGATACTTGGAACCTGCGCACTTAATGTGAATAATGATTGTCATTGATTGAGGTGAGTTTGAGTTTGGTTTTTGAGGTCCTTCTAGGGTACGAGGGCTGAATTTGAGGATTGAAAGTCACGAAAAATGTTAATCCATTTCAGCGGGACAGAAAAAGGGATGGATAGATGATTTAGATGGCGTTAGACAGAGGAAGAAACTTCGTAACTAAAGCTACATGCGCCATTATTATTGATTGAATGTGAGCGAGCTGGCAACGTCGTAAAAATGGACGAGTTCAGTAGGTACCACAGTTTATAGCTAGAAAGTGGCTCTATCCAATGGTTGTTACGTATTTTGTTATAACGAGCTGAAGCTGGGAACAAAGTGGACGCTTATACCTACTTAACGTGGCGCTACTGTCCGGGGTGGACCTGGGCCTCAACCAACAAGCGTCTCCAGCCAGTTCGATCTTTAGTTAGCTGCCTCTAGTTTCGCACTCTAACTTGGTTGAGGTCCCCTTTAACTTGCGTGCGCCACCTGAGTCGCAGTCTTCCTCTACTGCGTGGAGGCTTATGGGAACTCGAAAATACCACCTAAGTTACTGGCGGAGCAAGGAATGTTGTTAAATTGACTCAAGCTGGTTCAATCCCACAACAATCTAGTTCTCCAGCCGTTTGTCATCGAAATGCAGCACGAGGTTTCTGTTTCTGTCGACGTGTTGAAACACCACGCTGGAGCATTCAGACACAAGATCACGTCCATTGTACAACTCTTTTCCTGTTTTTTCATCGTTTTTCTTAAAAAGTCGAGTAAGAGCTTCAGAGATAAGGAGCTTAGGTAACCAGCACTTATCACATCAGCAAAGGCAGGAGAATCACATTGGAAAGGCTGTATCGTCGTCCTCTCTACGAGCGTCGCAGGAAGTGGTGTCATTTAATACAAACGTTACGATAGTTGGTAAGGACGTATCCCGTAACAATAAGTTGTCTGCAGTCTTTTGTGATAAAGTCAGAAACTGTTTGAGTTTTATTGTCTCCCTTTTACAAAAGGTCTCCCCTTGATCAAAAGACCGACCCTTTCGCTCCAAAAAGAAACTTTTAAGGTGTTCGACATGAGTTTTAACTAAGTCATCAGCGTAAGCAATCATTTTATAGCCTTGGGCTGCTTAGTTTCGTAAGTAGATCTTCTATGACCAAAGGCCATAAGGGAGGTAATAAAACGCCACCTTGTGGGCAGTCTTTTACCGCAGATACCCTGCCGAAGGTGGATGTGATTCTCCGGCTTTCAAGCATCGCTCTGGTCCACTTTTTTACTTGATTTGCTCCCTATCCGTCGAAGACCGCTACCTTAGGCACTGCAGTCTTCCATTTTCTTTAATCCTGGTCACTTCTGGCCTACTTTTTTACTTAATTCGCTCCCGATTCGTCGACGGCCTCTGCCTTAGACACTGCAGCCTTCCATTTTCTTTGATCCCGGTCAAGTTGTTTCCAGTTCTCCAGGACAAGCGGTGTGACATCTTTAAAACAAAAGTTCATATTTCCCCGTCGTTTCGAATCTGGAGATTGTGATTCGAAGATCCTCTTGACTAGGGCATTGTTGTCCATTCTCTGGATGTGACCGACGCCGAGCCATTGGTAGTCGATATATTTTGGGGTTTTTGACTAGATCCGCTTCCGGATACTGCTCATGGAGTTCGGGGTTGTATCTTCTCCTCCTCCATTCGCTCTTCCAGCATAGGGAACCAAATATTTGCTGTGATTTCCATGCTTATCGTCTAGCATGTGGCAGAACTGACAGGAAAAGTATTTTGTAGAGCATGCATCTCGTTTTCCAAGTTTAGACCGCGGTTTTCTAGGGTTACCCTTCGTCGAATCTCTACAAGGGTGGGGTTGCTGTTTATCCGTAGGAAAGTAAAAAGGTAAACTCCTTAACTTCTTTAAAGTTACTGTTGTCAACATTGAGGTTTTGTTCAAGGCGATGGACCGATGCTTCTTTGTTTGATGCCATGTTCTTGGCTTTGCCATCATTAACTTTGAGGCCAACTCCTCTCGCCTGTTCTTCGGCGTTACACTGGGAGCGATTGATGTGGTCTACGTTTCCCAGCAGCTGGACAGATTTATTGAAGAAAATGTAACACTATCTGTTCTAGGACGAGATAGGTCGCGTATCGTTGCCGTAATCGGGGGCTGTATTACCCCGCGCGTTTTCCAGCGTCACGCGGCACCAGCTGGATCAGTTTCGACGAAATTCCGTATTCAGCCATGTTAAGCTCAAGACAATGAATGCGGCTTTGAAGTCGCTAAAAAGATGGCGAGTCTCGACTTGAAATTCGTTGATAATTTCCAGGATTTGCCTTAGTGTGAAGATTCGGTCTGTCGACCATCTCCTAGACCACAATGGTACGCACTGAGTTGTAAGCTACAGAAATGCTTCAGACGTTCACACAGTACGTTGGATACGATCTCATATGCGACATTTAGCAGGGTTATGCCTCGATAGTTGATGCAAGAGAAAGGATTGCCTTTCATGCAGATGAGGCATATGGAGCTGATATTCCAGTCATCGAGCATACTTTCGTTCACACATACTTGGTTGACATCACATCTGTATTTGACAAGCTCCACTGGTAGGCCACCGAAGCCGGCGGGCTTGTGGTTTCTTAGCTTGATAGCTGCTCCAACCGTGTCTATACTGGAAGGGGGAATTTCTTCTTCGTTGACTGGAGGTGGGAATTCTTTTTGTCCTATCGCTCTCTCAACGTTTTGTCCATTCATCAACTTTTGGAAGTGCTGCTTAAACTCGTCTACAGTTCCTTGTACATCGGTGACCAGGTACCTTCACTATTTCGAAGAATCTACATTCCAGCGCTGAAGCCAGTTCCTTGGCCTTCCTAAAGAACTGTCAGTTGTTGTTCTTATCTGCTCTGGTCCAGTACCTAGTATTGTCAAAATCAGCCACCAAATCACTTGTCACCCAGTTCCACACCTCAGATGCCACTTCCTTGAATGCATTCTCATGTGTCAAACTCCATTCGAAGTTTCGAACTTTCTCTGTCCCCAAAAGTAGATTCGAAATTTTATCATTCTCTCGTCTGATTATTTGCATCGTTTAGTTCGAAAATTCCAAAATGTAACGAAGCATTCGCATTTGGGGCGCGCACATTTAATTACACGCACACGCTGGCACTTGCTCGGACTGTGTAGCTGTAGCGCACACCACATGTGCTATTTCTATCAAAAAAATACGGTACTCGTACACAGATCTGTAACACATTTTTCTTTTCGTAAATATGTGTGTCTATGGCTTCCATATTCCGCCGCCGCCGCCGCCGCCGGCCATGTCGATGATCACGACGATGACAGCAACGATGATGTAGACGACGACAATTGCCACGAAAAAGAGTGCGCGAAGAAAAATTGATCATAATCATGACATTTCATTCAAGGATCGTTTCATGGTGCAATTACAAAAAAAATGTCCCTTCCCGCTTCGACTTCTGCTGTTGAATTTTCATTAATTAAATTCATTCACCCCTTTGCGAGGGTTGGATCGCATGTAAGAGGCTCGTGCCGCCGCACTGATAAATCTGTTGCAAGTGTCTACGCGAACATTTGACGATGTTACGTGTTGGCTGCCAAAATGTAGATCATCTCCTGCGTTTGGCAATAGCAACATGGACCACTTGTGGTTTTTTTTTTTTTTTTTGTGAAAATTTCACAGCACAATGCCTGCCTTGGGCATAGGGGCGAGAAGAGTACGTCATCGACACGAATGTAGGTCTATTGTTTGGCCAGAGTCTAGGAATTTTCTTGAAGTTTTTATGTCAGCTTGTGGGACTGACGTTGATGCTAAATTGATCACAATTATGGTGGTGGTTGGTCTCGGGGGTTATGGTGTAACGAAGTTTTGATGAAAATCCAATTGATACGCGGGCATGAGTGTGCTGCACGCTGTGGGGTCCCATTTATCAAAATTTCAACGACATTTTATGGAAACAATTCGAAGGGACTCCGCCACAGACGAGGTGTTCAATTGTGTGGAACGTAATTCGTTCCACACACAGATTTGCATTTGATCATTAAATCTTGAGTTATGCTAGAGCATAAGTGCAAACGTAATGAAGCGAAATAAGTCCACGTTAACACATTGTTATGGGTTCTGGAGGGCTTAGCTTAGAGGTGGTGGTGTGGACATAAAAGTACACTAGCCACCTCAGATGTAGTTTTAATGATTGTTAACGATAGCATAACTCTTTCAACTAATTCTTATGGTTTATGATGTTTATTCTGAGAGCGGTTATTGTTCTGGAGTTCTGGAGACTTCGAATGAACCATTCAACCTGAACGAAGTGATGAGAGGTGATATCTAAGCTTAATTCCAACAAAGCTGCCGGCCTATCTACTGAGCTGTTCAAAGCGGCAGGCGATGACTTGGTAAGGACTTGGTATCATTACATGGTCGGAGGGAAGTATGCCCGATGAATGGAACTTCAGCACTGTTTGCCCGATCCTCGAGAAAGGAGACCCTCTGAACTGTGGCAACTACAGAGACATCAGTCTTTTTAATATTCAGTCGTCCGTCAACAACCTGATTGATCCATATTAGTGTGGCTTTAGGCCAGGAAAGTCCACCTTGGACAAAATATTTGTGGAAAATCCCGGAAACTTCAGGGTTCAGGCTTCACCACCTCTGCATCGATTTTAGGGCCGAGTATGACAGCATTTACAGAGACGACCTATACAGAGCAATATTTAGTTTTGGCATTCCTGTCAAACTCATCCGTTTGTGCAGGATGACGAGAATGCAAGCTACTCCATCACAGTCAGTGAAGACTTCGATGTCAAAAAAGGATTTAGACAAGGCTATGGGCAGTCATGCGACTTAAGATCCAATTACGTTCAATTACTTGATAAGCCGACATAATCAGAAGAATCCAGCGTGATGTCAGTGGCACCGTCGTGGGTTCTGAAACGGTAGTAGCCAAGATGGGTTTAACGGTCAATGAGAACAAAACCATATGCTGTCAACGAGAACCGACGAATTTCACCGTAGACAGATATAACTTTGATGCAGCTAGGGAGTTTGTCTACCTAGGCTCCGCTATCAATTCAGATGACAGCAGCGCTGAGATCAAACTCAGAATTTCTCTTGCCATATATCGCTGCTTCCTTGGGCTAAGAAGGCAATTGAATAGCAAACCCCTCTCTCCAACAACTAAAGTGACCCTGCATATGTAAGACCTTTATTATCCCAGTCCCGTTCTATTGTACAAAGGCATGGACTTTGTCAAAATTGGAAAAGGTTGCTCTTGGCTGGTTTTGAGACGCAAGTTCTCCGGGGGATTTTCGGTCCCAAGGAGGAGATACGACGTCAAAATCCACGGATTGTATGGCGACATCGACTTAGCCAGAAGTGTGAAGGTCCAACCAATGCTCTGACCCGGAAAATCTTCGAATCCACCTCCGAGGGATAGCGAAAGACCAGGGCTCAGGTGACGCATGCAAGTGGAAGTTCACTTCAACCAACTTAGTGTGCGAAACTACAAGCAGCTAGCTAAAGATTAAGCTGGCTGGAGACATCTGTTGGTTGAGGCCTAGGTCCACACCGGAGTGTAGCGCCATCTTGAGTAAGCACGATGTGTTGTCACACTTACTACACTCGGCATCATCAGGTTGACACCAGTCAGTGTGTTCCCTTCTTCTACAGCATCCAACCATCGTAGAAGTAGACGCTTCATTAAATTTTGGAAAACCGTCCTTCATTGTGGATAACGTGGCTTCTAGACTCTTTTTTAAGAGTTTTTGGAACACCAGAAGGGGCGATTTTTACAATAAATCAACGAACGTAGTTTTTACTTGACAGCTGTCACTTTCTATCACAATTTAAAGCAGCAAACACAAGTTTTATTGTAAAATCACGACATAAAATCATTTGAAAGTCGATTTTTTTCCCAAACTTTCATCCCTAACTGGACATTTTTGACATTTCCCTTTCATACATCTGTTCAGATTCTGAAACTCCACACATGCGTGCCGTATGCAGCAGCAGTTTTCAAAAGACAAACGAAGGAAACCATTCACAAAACTGATCTACTTTCGCTTACGGATAAATAATAATACAATGATCCATGTCAAAAGGAAAAATGTGAAACAAAAAAAAAGAAAAAGGATTCACGCCAAGTGAAATCCTTTCTCATTAAAAACACATCCGCGCGTTGACGCATCTGTTGTACACATGGGTTGCTGTCATTTTGTGTATGGCTATGGACTTGGACGATACGACGAAGGGACCTCCGAAAATATTTTCATTTCCCTACGCCTCCTTTTTGTTAAAACAACCAGATACGAGCTGTCAGAAATGTCAATTGATGTTTTTTTTTGCTCCCAGACAAACACACACACACACATCGTTTTTTGTGTCCCAAAAGATACAAAAAAAAAAACATTTAGTTGTGGCTTAGGACTACTAGTTGACTCAATGAGGGTTCAATGTTGAGTGAGATTCTTATGGAAACAGTAATTAAAATAAGCACCTTCCGTTTATTTTTATACATTACCGCTTGAGGGAAGATTGATTCTATTCCAGATGCATATGTACACCCTTTTAAGGGGTGTGCAACATCCGCAAGAGGACATGATATAAACATTTACGGCCCGTTGACATTGAATGAAATAAATTTTTCACTAAGTGTGATGAGAGAGAGAGAGAGAGAAGGGAAGGGATCATCTTTGTGGTAGGAGGCACCTGTTTTAAGAAAAAAACAAGGATTAGGGTGACTGATTGTATCACACTTTTGTAGATTGGAAGAGGTCCATTGTGGTACCTACTTGCGGGCTAACAAAACCAGTTGGAGCTTCTGATAAAGGGAAGGATGCATCAATGTCCAGCAAATCTTCTAGGCGAAGCAATCTTCTCTTTAAAAGGACTATTTGGGTGCAAAGAAAGTGGACTCCTCCTCATCTGTGTAGCTCCTGCAAAAATCGTGAGAAAAGAGGCCTAGCCATGAGGAAACCGATCACAGAGCTGATTTGTGGTCATTTCTGAACTGCCAGTCCAAAGGATCGTTCTGATCTAGCTTAGGCCACTTCAGATGTCGTGCTAGGCTCCAATCTATGTGTTGCTGTGCTGGTGGCATCCACTTTACAGATCTGAGGGTTGCTTCTCTGGCAAAATGCCTCGAGCTCGTCTTGCAATTTCCTCGAATGTCTCTGTGGCCAGGCACCCAACACAGAAGAATATGGAATTGCTCAACCATCCGAGCAGCCTTAGGAGTAAGTCACCATGATTCCAGGGACATAAATACCGTTTGACTCTTCGCGAAGTTCCAAAAATCCTTGGTTGATGGGATATTAAATTCGAATCAGGACAGGGCTTCCTTGATCGGCATTATTTCCGCTTGAAATATTCCAGAATGATTTGGAAGACGGAGATTTTTAGAGCAAGCACCCCGTTCTACTCCAGTTCGAGTTTCGGAACCGTGGAAGCACAATCCGGGTGGGAATTGCTATAAGGATGTTGGGATCAAATCTCAGTTTAGATGGGGCACAATCCCACAAAATACGGCTGGGAACTGTAGCAAGGAAGTTGAGATGTTGTCGATGTTATCGGGTGTTGAATTGATCAAGAATAGAGAAGTGGCCAGTTCGGTACCTTCCCACTATGGCGCTAAGGCCTTTACTGGCGGCCATCTGTTTGCTGGAAATGTCTACAGGCAACAGATGAAACATTGCATCTAATGCTATGGAGGGTGTGGTTCTTAGTGCACCGCTGATTGAGATTGAGGCTTGACAACGGACATTTGCAGTCAAAATGTGGTACAAAGTCGCATACCCCAGCTGCCACCAATTTACGCTTTCACAGGAGTAAGGAGCTACACTAGCTTTCTAATAAATTGGGTATTCCTACATAAGACCCAAGTATTTTGCATTGGCAGTGAAGCTGGGACTGGTGTAATTTATCGTGGGAGGGTCTGTGAGCGGAATTTCATATTTCCGAGTGAAAAGGACCAAATATTTAGCACGACAGTTAGTAAAGGACCATGGCCTAGCTTCACGCAACCTTTCAAGATGTCCACGCTATATTTTTCACACGAATGGAAGGGACCTACAATTTTATTACCGACTTCAGACGGCAGATCGACAGGATTGTCATTGCCTGCCGAGACGTGATGCCGCGAAAAATGTTAGCTCGGCTTGCTGACTCGAATCTGTGTCAGCCGGACCAGCAGTTCCAGTGAAAAGGACCAGTTCACCTTTATTCAGTCTCAAATCACATCTTGAGATCCATTTACAGAGCAAGAGAAGAACATGTTGTAGAAGGTCATCTCCATAAGCAATCACTTTGCATCCCGTCCTTGTGAATGAATTTCGAAGAAATTTTGAACAACCCTGGACACACTGCAGACTACTTACTTAGTTCGCCGCTCTAATGAATTTGTTTGCATAAATTTATTGTTCCCATCGTCGTGTATCTATCTTTAGAGAACCTTACACACACATACGAACAGGGGGAGAGAGCCTTCTACTATAATTTGCTTGGGTAACATTTAAATTTCTCTCAATTGATTGACATTAATTAAGAACTCAGCTAGACTTGGAGGTCAATTGGGGGCAATAAGAAAGCGAATAACATGCCAATAATTGGCTTTTTCCGATAGGAGGAGGAAAAACTTAAGTCCAACAGTGCACGAGGCAGTATTTACGGTGTTTACGGCCTCTCTAATGAAGGTTCCTTAATTTGATTTCCACCAACACACATGGCTGGGGTGTGGACAATTTATTATCTAGTGTCGGGAGTATTTAAATGTAAAAAAGGATTTGGAAATTGAACGCAGGTGTGGGTGTGGGTGGATGTGATGTGCACAGAGGTTGCACAGTAAACGAATATTTCATAGATCCGAACGGGGATAAATTTGAGAACTGAAACGTCACGACAAATGTAACACCATTTCATTGTTACTCTTTACAAATGGAAAGGGATAGAGGGATGATTTATATAGCGTTAGGAAGAGGAAGGAACATCCCAACTAAAGCTGGCAACGTTTCAAGTTTGAAACACCTCGCGTTGGCGTCACACAGAACCAGGGCCTTGCTTCTTGTAACCATTTGTGTTGAGCTTATTGTATTTTTTCGCACGCAATGAGGGTCCAACGACTGAGGTAGCTTGATCATGTAGAGCGTATGAACACCACTGCTCCGGCATGGACAGTTTTCGAATTTACCTCTGAAGGATTGGATAGAGGAACACCCCTTCTTATGTAGTGGAAGGGTACCTCAACCAACTTAGTGTGCGAAACTGGAGGCAGCTGGGTAAAAATCGAGTTGCTTTGAGACCCTTATTGATTGAGGCCCAAGTCCACCCCGGACTGTGGCGCCACATTAAGTAACTATGTAAGTAAGTGGTCGCTACGACTTAGTAGTTAGTTGGACTGCTAAGCGAGAGACACGGGTTCGATTCTCAAAACCACCAAACACCTCTTCGAAGGCATGGTAAACCTGCAAGAGTATAATCTGTCATGACAAAGCTTCTCAATCCGTCTTTCGGAGTCGGCAATAAAAATGCAGGTCTCTTCCATTCATCACTACGGACTCAGAGCCTAAGTGAGTCCCACAGGACACCTATCCACCTCCATTCGTGGTTGTGAGAAGCTGGGTCTTGGTTCTCAATGAGCTGTCGCTCCAAATATTTGTTTGTTTGTTGTAAGCAATGTCTGAGGAAGTTGACCGGCTCTACAACCGCATTAGGAGTGGATTAGTGTCTCAAAGTGTCAAAGGTTTACTTTACATTGAATGTGGCCTCTAGAATTTGGAGTGGGTTTAGTGAACGAAAGCTTTCCTTCCCTATTTGGTGCGCGGGCAGACTACATCTCTGTCACCTAGAATGTGTTCATTAGTGTCCTTAGCCTCAGTCAAACATTGTTCTCCTCTAGGCCAATTTTCGTAAGACTTCTTACAGTGTCCTCCAAGGAAGCCCTTTAGTCTTCTTAGCCTGTTCGTTATAAATTCGACGCGCGACTTCAATCTTTTCCAGTTTTAGTTCCCTAGAAGTATCTTGAACTGCCTCAGCTTAAGAAGCTCTTTTGGTATCCTCCCCTTTCCTTAGTTCCTCCCGAGTTGTTTTTTTTCTCAAACCCCAGAAAGGTTCTAGACCTACGAAGGGGATTTCTACTCCCATCCTTGCCAGTTTGTCGACTTTTTCGTTGCCCTACGATACCTACGTGACGCAGTACCGAATAATTGTGACTTTAACATTAAGGCATTCTAAAACCAGCTTTGAACTGATTGCGTATGCATTCACTGCTTTAATAGAAGACTGGCTGTGTGGCAGTGTTTGGCAAAGTCTTGCCTGCGATAGTTCCGGTCCAGATCTATTTGGATGCGGATTAGATCTCTTGTCCCTTTACCCGAGATGTCGTTAAGGACGTTGAAAAATAGTTGGCTTACCGCACGCAGTCTAGCTCTTGCTAATGCCGGTTATTTGCAGAGGAAATGGGAGAGAGTTTCGTTCTCATTTTCGTTCCTCCAACTGGGGCAGTGGCGATTGTATGGAATACCTACTTTGGCCGCATGGTCTCCAATTGGCCAATGCCCCGTGGTTATCGTCGTAATTCTGGCGATATCTGGGCGGGTTCTGTTTAGTAGGTCTTTTGCTCTAATTTTGTCGTTTGTCCGCCATGTGACCTCTGCAGGAAGTGTGAGTTATTTTGTCCTTTAACCGCTTCTATCAAGATGTAGATCTTTGTCGCAAGTGAGCCTTTTAGAACTGAGCCTAGCTTGGACACTTCATCAGCACGCTCGTTTCCTTTTATGCCACTGTACACTGGAACCCAGAGCAGTGTCACCCTCAAGCATTCACCCAAGCGGGCAAACCCGATCCGGTACTCCTGCACCAGTTTGGAGGATATGATAGCCGAGTCAATAGCTTTGATAGCGGCTATGAGGATAAAAATGTTCTGGTTGTGCGTTATTTCACTCCCGAGTTACGTGCAGACCTCTCAGATTGTCAGTACATTGGTAGCCTGCTCTATTAGTATGTGTAGAGGTGGGAGGTCTAAGATAACCTCTAAGGCTTCTGTTGGGCATAAGTCGTCTTGTCGTTTTCTTCTGTCATGCATAAATGTATAAATCGTTTTAAATTTCATCTAAGGAACGGTCTTCCTCTCAGTAACTGTTGTGACATCACTATCATGTGTCATCCTCATTAAATTTGCCTCACCCACCATCATTTTGGCGTCAATTTCCTTAAACAAATTTCAACTGAATCTATGTAAACCATCGTCGGGTGTATCTTGACAAAAAGTCATCGAACTTGTCTCTCCCACTTGTGCTGAACGTTTTTAAAATTCAAACAACTTATTTGCGCGTTTGTTGTTTGTCGCTGGCTATTACCTTTCCGTACTTTGATTGGCAAATGATTTGCAATTTTCTATTACCTAGGCGTGGAGAGTGTAGGTATCTGGATGGGATGCACAACACACAGGCCCCTCCACAATTAATGACATGGCGCGCAAAAAAAAAACACACACAACCACCACTCTCTTCAAAGCCTAACAACAACAGTGGTAGCTATAAAAAAAAAAAACAATTTATTGAGCTAGCAATCATCTACCATTCCAGTGGCTATCCATCTATCCATCTATCCGTCCATCTATCTATCCACAAGTTGTTATTTTTTTTTTTTTGCAAAAGACGATCCTAAGCATAATGTTGTCATGTGTACTTCAAAACTACCCACCATAGTTCGAATTCTATTCAAAGAATAGCTCAGCTCAGCACGGGAACAATTACATATTCCACAGAGGATGTCCAAATCAAACGTTGAGACCAGAAGAAGACTCAAAAAAAAAAAAAAAAAACGAAGAAGCAACCACTTTTCTTTGCCCATTCTTCGTTTTCTTCGTTGATTTGCATTCAGCGGTTTTTATGTACCTCTGCCTGTTGGAGTTTCTTTTTTAATTAAACGAGGGAAATAAAAAAACAAAATGGTGGTAGCAAAGGATAATAATAATAAAACTCATTATGTATTATGTTATGTTTCTCTCTTCTGTGTCTGTTTGTGTGTGACGTTTCTAAACGCTCGCATACAATTCAATTGAGATCCAACAAGTGGTTGTTGGATTTAA
The DNA here is from genome assembly GCA_951813785.1 of Criorhina ranunculi. Classification (NCBI taxonomy): domain Eukaryota; kingdom Metazoa; phylum Arthropoda; class Insecta; order Diptera; family Syrphidae; genus Criorhina; species Criorhina ranunculi. Next base: position 31,863,410 of record OX638381.1, read on the forward strand.
ATAATCGAAATTCAAGACACAAACGTTGTTTAAACTTTCCTTCCTGTTCCCAATTGAATATTAAAAAAAAGAAATTAACGATGAAGAAGAAGAAGAAGAACCCGCAAAAAGGTTTTCATGTTTCCATATGCACAAGGGGATCTCTCTTCCGCGTATTTCCGGTGTTGAAAATGAAACCGAATTGAAGGAAAAACCGTAAGGGCATCGTTGATTATTAATATTCATTTCCTTTATGGGAAAGTACATTACATGTGTGTAAGTGTGTGTGTGTTTTTTTTTAGCCTCCCTCTCTAGAATGAAAACATGAAACACGATAGTTTTTGAGGTGAGAGTTCTTGAACATAAACTTGATTTTATGGTTTTGTACGCAATGTTTTTCAAATTTTAGATCGATGACTACAAATTGGAATTGGTTTACCGATGTTAGACACCGAGAGAGTGTTTTAGGGTAGACAAAAGGTTATAAGACAAGGGATTTGTGTTAAAAGTTCTACTCTTGAAAAATTGGAGCCCATCTGCTTTAACTAGTTTCTTACTTATCAGGCCAGCCACCCTTGGAGGGTCTGAGCCTGAATTGGATTCAATCTTTATAAATTAAGACACGACAAGCGTAACCGCATCAAAGCATCAGCTTGTTATCGTCATCAGACCAGCGTCTGAGTTTGAACTAATGCCGCCTTTCAACCTTTCGCGGCACTTCTAGTTTACTAGACCAAGGTTATAACGTTCGGGAGGGTTATTCACAGGCCTTGGCACTGCGGTTTCTTACGAATCTATCTAGTTTCTAGCGTCCGCAATTGCCTTATCTTAAAACAGGAGGTTCGGCCTCCTTTTTCTTCATGAAGGAGGTGGCTTGGATTTAAAGACCCTCTTAGCTTCTTGCCCTTTCGGTTGATGTGGCCAAACCAGTTCTAGTCGATAGATTTTCGTTTTCCGGACGACATTCACATCTTTATACAGCTCGTACAGTTCGCGGTTATATCTTCTCCTCCACGCAGAAAGGACCAAATATTCGACGTAGAATTTTTTCTTTCGAATGATCCCATGAGTGGCTCCAAGACTGACAAAATCTCATTTGACTTTGGACGTTTAAGTTGGAAGTTTGGACCCTAGCTGTTTGGACAATTCGAAGCAGCAGCAGTTGCCTAAGGTTAGCTTTCGATTGTCAAGCTCTGTCCTAGAAGGTGTTCGAAGGATTGATTTTTGGTCGACAGTATGTACTCCGTCTTGTCCTCATTCATCGTAAGACCAACTCGCTTGTTCTTCAATCACTTCAAAAGTTTCAAAAATGGCACGCTGGCTGGGAACGGGCTTCTGCGTATCCCAGGATTCGTTAAATAGAGTGCCTTCTGTGTTTACACCCGCCTTTCTCTATCTGCCTTAGTCCATGTTTGAAGAAATCATACGATAGCGCTTGCTCTGTTTGCATGATTGAAACAATTTTGAGGTTCTGTTTCTCAGCTGCATGATGCATTGCAAATGTTGTTTGGTGCGATGAATGTTGTCGTATGCGGCTTTGAAGTCGATGAAGAGATGGTGAGTATCGATTTGGAAATCGTTGGTCTTCTTCGGGGATTGCCGCAGTGGAAAGATTGGTGCCGATGAGTGTGGTCCAAAAAGATTTAAGTCTTTCACACATTACACTAGATAGGATCTTGTAGGCTACATTAAGCAAGGTTATTCTTCGGTAGTTCTAGCAAGACATATGTTCGTCTTTCTTGAAGATGAGGCAGACAGAGCTGATATTCTAGTCATTGGACATGCTTTTGTCCTCCCCAGTTGGTTAAGGTTCCTTTCCACTTATGCGTCACCCAGCTGCGCTTTCGGCGTAGGTTAAGGTGGAGCTCTAGAATTTCTAAAAGTCTATGCGCCACCTGAGTCGCGGTCTTCCTGTACTGCGTCATTCCTTCGAGGTAGATTCGAAGACTGTCTGGGCCGAAAACCTGGTGTGTATCTGCTCTTTAGATCCCAGCTATCTTAGTCGTTGTAACTCTTTTGACTAGGTCGATGTTGGTGTACAGCTCAAACAGTTCGTCGTTGTATCCCTTCGTCTACAATTCGTCCACGCAGAAGGGTTTTTCTCTCAAATCTATCTAGGGCAACATCATCCAAAGCCTCCGCCTCATAGAGCAGACTCAATTGCCAGCTTAATCCAAAGAAACAGCGATTGGCAAGAGTTATTTTTCATTTGATCTCAAGGCCCATGTCATTGCCTGGGTTAATACCAGGGTTTAGGTAGAGGAAGTCTCTAACTATCTCAGAGCTATGTCTATCTAGGCCGGGGTGACGTTCTGTCCGAGACGGCGGTGGTCGGTGTCTTTTTTTTTGTTAACAGCATGTGCATTGTTTTGACCCTCAAACCACCTCCACCGCTTCCACCTCAATATTTACGGAAGCGCCACTTACATCACGCTATATTCTTCCGATTATGTCAATTTCATCGACGTATGCAAGTAATTGGACGGACTTTTGAAAGATTGTGCCTTTGGTGTTCCTTCTAGAACGATGCAAAAGAAGTTGCATGACAGCGCATCGCCTTACTCAAATCTTTTTTTGGCATCCAATATCACAGTGAGGATTTTATCGACCCTGATAGAGCAACGTACATTCTCCATCGTCATCCTGCACAAATGAACGAGTTTGACAGGGATGCCAAAACTAGACATTGCTCGTCTTTACAAATGCTGTCATACGACAAAAGAAATATAGGACTTGCTCAGTTCTTCCTCTGACTCCTGTGCTTCCGACTTGTCAGAGTGACTTACTTACTCAGGTGGCACTGCAATTAGCCTTTCCAAACACAACGGCCTGGCAGATTGACAGAAACTTAACCTGATTTCTCTCTCTCTCTCCTTTCAATGACACGGAAATCAGCTGGAACACAAATAAAAGTATGATGTACCAGGTTTAGCTTAAAATTTTTGCTGAAGCTTGAAGGTCCAAAAGGAAACCCTTTATTTTATTTTACGATTTATCAAGATTACAAAATTGCACGAAGGAATATTTAACGAAGCAAAATGGAAACAACTGTTAGTAGTGAACTTTGTGACAGTTCGCTATATGAAGATGCACTTGAAATTGGCCAACGATTGTCTAGGGGGGAAACACAATGCGTGAATGATTTTTTTTTTAAGAATATGTGCTTAAAGTTTTCTATTCTCTTCTAAAATTTCATATCTGACTAAGGTAAACGAATAAGGTGTCGACAACAAAGTGTCAAACGTGACATATGTCAAATTTCTAATTGTATTTTCTCTTTTCGTTCAATTTCAGATGACAATTCGAAAATTGAAGAAAAAGTCCCGGTCAACTCAAGAGTTCAAATAAAGTGTAAATTTGAGAACCCCATTTGGTTTAAAAATGACGAAAAACTCATTACAGACACGCGAAGGTCGAAAACGTAAGTAGAGCAATCATAACTGTGTATCTTGTATCTAAAAACGAAATATTATTACAACGCAATGTGTTGTTCCATCAATTATGTACGCCGCTCCCCTTTGGTTTACCAAAAGTTTATCCTAAAAATACTTTCGTTTTGGAACTTTATTTTTTTTAAATTTGTGTGTGCCAACCTCTTTAACCAGTGAGCAGCCAGAGCCCAGGAGTGGGAAGTGCAACATCCACCCATACATTCGAGATATTCGTGGCATCAAATTAAAATAAACAAACGCGATTAATGAACGCGTCAAGCGCGTGTTCATCGTGGGCTTTGTGTGCCTCGAAAAAAGAGGCAATTTCTCGTCTGCCTCGAAACCTCAATTCAAAAAAAAGAAAAAAGAAAAAAGGGTGAGGTCGTGTGGACATCCCGAGTTGAAGGGTAAACAAAATAATGTTTCATCCAATCCAAGACACAAAAAAATATGTTCCGGGCATCCATCCAGTGGTCGTCAGTTGAGAAGATGGAACAACAAAAGTCATCTCATTTCGGAGATACATTTTGTTTTTTTTTTTCACTTGTCATGACGACAAGTTGACGTTTGAGCTACTTTAAGACGTGGAAAGGGGGGGAGGGAGAAAAAGACAAAACAAACAGCAGACAAAAGAAAACAGAGAAACTCCTTCCACAGAAGACAGATATATGATGTGGCCAACTTCCAACGGATGGAGGGTGGATAAATCTGCCAAAGAAGGCGGGTACATGCCATTAGGGTTAGAATATAGGATGTGTGCATCCATTTAGCAGGAAAACCATCTGCTGCAGCTTCAAATCCGACAGATTTGTGTGTTGCTCCTGGGCTCACGCTCTCTCTGCAGAAGCTATGCGAATCGTGAACTAACCATGCCATGTTAATCGCACTCGTATACTTAGTGCGTTGAAATATATATGAAGGCACGCACCAAAAGCCTCATCATCGTCGTCATCGTCATCATATTTCTTTAGTGCAATTGTTGGTTGAGGTTGAGGATTCAGGGAGAGAGGACGACCACACGATTAAAGTGGGATTACCACGCGACGAATGTTCATGTTTATTTTTTTTTTTTGTTTTAAATATAGTTTCGTGCACTCAAGTGGAGAGATACTTTTAGTCGGCTTAAGCCGTTCGAGAATTTAGTGTGTAATTTCACGAGATACCCTCAGTCAGTGTCGTGGCAGTGATTAGTGAAGAGAAGTTCAAGAGGCATTCACAAAGGATTATGAGCTATTTTAAGAGTTGCGGTGCGATTCTGGTGGTGTGGCCTTGATAGTTTAATTGCAGTTTTGTCAAGAAGATGATCTTAGGTAGATGGGTGCCTTCGTCTTGTGACGTTAGTCACTGGTCGCGTAAGTCATTTTTTAAAAACAATGATTTAGAACCACCCACAATCTCGGGAGGTCTTCTCAGCTGACTATGCCCTTTGTAACTGCTAAGAGTAAGGTAGGACATTTTCACAGAAGGTGGCAGAAAGATTCAAATTCCTCCGCGTCCCACATGAATACTAATGGCACAACGCTCAGTAATGATAGCCGTGATGACCCGCACGTCATGCCGACGAAGCTTTATCATAAAAAGAGATCTCTTCTTGTTAAGCACCGGCCTCCACTTCCTAGGCGTTACTTATGTGTTTAGCTGAACCCAGGGTGCATTGGTTCAGTTGAGGCCCCGAGAAGTACGCAGCATCAATCCCCTTTTTGCAAGTTATGCATATGACCTGGTACCCCGTATAGAATCACTGAATTGGTTCTCGTTTGCAATGCAGTCTGCCCCTCTGGATGTTGGTGAGGTTTGAAAGTTGGAATTGCTTCTTGAGAACCTTTCAAGATGCTGAAAACCTAAATGTTAGAATCTGTCTCACAACCGCAGTGTATAAGCAGTACACTGCAGCTGGTTTAAAGCTCTACGTATTGTTGAAGGCTACAAATGCTAGGTATCATGCTGATCCTGAAAGTTTTGAAAGTGGGGATCGATCTTTTCCTGGTGGAAAGAGCAATCACTGTCTTTGATGGATCAACTCCCAGCCCTCCGTAGAAGTACATATTTAAGTCTTTGGCTCAGGATTGCAAGACATTTATCTGATATCAAGGTGTCTACACTGGTAGCAAAGGCAGTCACGTTGAAAGTATTGCAAAATTTGTTTCCAGAACAAGGAGCCGTATTAAGGACGAGAGAACTTGGCCTTAAGGAGGTCCCTTGCAGAATTTCTTTTTTCTGTTTACGAAGATTATCCCACTTTTTACATTGTTGTCGTCCATATTTTACGATTTCCTAGGAGTGTCTAGATGGATCCAACACAGATAAGCTTAATTCTCTAGTTTACAGCTCCGATTTGATGTCTTAGCTAGACAAAAACACGAGAATGATGTAGTTTCGACCTATTCCTTGAAGGTTATCCTATCCTTCGTTGTCTGGGACAAACTTTTTTATCTGCTAAGACACAGCAAGTATGCTCCGGACTTGGTACTAACGTCGGAAGGTATCCGTTTGGTCTGTCTACATTCTAGAGAGTCATTCCACCTATAATTATGTTTGTAAAAAGTCCAACCGTCAATGGAAGCCCAAACTAAAGTTGTGGGCCATCACAACCGAGGTTCACAGCCGTAGAAGTTCTCCCCTGATCTTTGCCTACCAAGCTTATCGAATATATCTCACTTCCGGCAACTCGGCTGTGTCCTGGGACCCAAATAACACTTACAAAATGCAGTCTTCCAACCGAATTCAAACTAGTCTGGCATTCTTGAATTTTTCCGGCCATACAGTTCACAGGGAAGGATCAACAGAAAGAAGGACAACGCCATCCGTAAATGTTTGAGCGTTAATGAAATGCCACCTTGTGGGCAGTCCCTGTTTCATCCATGCTGTCACAGGTCGCATTGTCAAAAGCGCCCTCTATGTTGCATATTCTTTCCAATCAGACTAGATTTTGAAGCGCAGGCTTACAGGATTTTCCGCATCGATAGGCATGTTGCATACCAGAGAGAGGATGTAGTCGCAAGATAACTATGCGCACTTATAGTTCAATCACCCGGAGGTCTGCTTTTCAGCAGAAAAGAGGACTGACTGATGGGTCTGAAGCTTTTGGTCAATGAATAGTCATCTACTCCTACCAAGCACGCAGTAAAAATTCCCTTCAGAGTTGGTAGCAACTGAATATATTCCATCCGCCCTAAATGACTTGAAGCCATCAAAAAACCCTTCGCCAGTTACCATAATCGATGCTTTTTTCCGACTTGTTCGACTCCATTCACCCACAGTCTTGTTGACCGCGACTGTAGTTGTGAGCCAATCCTAATCCGATTACTTGGGAAGACTTCGGTCTCAGTAAAGGTGCCATCAGACTTTCTAAATAACTCCGGATTAATTGGTTTGCCCTTTTTAAGACCAACCCTACTGGTTTCACCAAGTGCTTCAATCTTTTGCTAGAAATTTCTATAGGAAGCCTCTTGCAATCCTTTTGCTTATAGATCTTTCGGGATTCCTCCAGTCTTCTTCCAAATTCCTCGTAAGCGACCTATTGAGAAGTTTTCTGGATTCTATTTTGCTGGGATAATGAGTGGGTTGAGGGCTTAAACAGCTTATGCCCGCCATTGGAGATATCCAAAGTATCTCCACCATTCTAGAATCTCTCGTGACAAAACCCCATAAAAACTGATCTGCCGTGATTTCTTTTTGGACAAGTTCCCTTTGAAGGCATTTTCAAAGCAAACTAAGCCCTCAAAACTCCAAACGATTGAACAAAATTCAACCATAACACCATAAATCATCAATAAAATAGCTCTTCTATCACTAAAAACCCTACCCACGAGACTTTTATTAGCTTGACATCGAGTCTAATAGCATCCCAACATGGTTTTTATATGTCCACTAAAAACCTGCCCCGAAAAAATATGCCCGTCCCTTCTCTGTTATCCAATTTGTCAAACAACTTCTGCTCGGAGTTCACTTACACTAAAAACTCTTCCATGAGGTCTTTTCCAAAACCATTCGCGCCTTCAACCGGAGAGACCGATCAACGTGCACTGTAAACTGCAACTTCATAAAAATTGTTTAATGAACTCTCAACACAAAGTATAACCCCAAGGAACAGATGCAAGCCCATGTATCTATCTAACAACACCCGAGTTCTTGAAAACGTTTTCGAATACTCTGCCCATATATATTCACTTTTTTACGAGGCACACAAATCTGACTCCATAAAAACTCTGCGTCTTCCAGCAACACGCAGTCCTCCTCCTAATGATCTCAAGATCGTTTTTCTGTTCAATTTTCCACGGAGATTTTCATCCGCACATTCGTGGAATGCTCAGAACCTGACCGTGTTTAGATTCGGGTGCTGTTCGTGTTTTAAATGAAGAAAACATCTGGGCGGTGAGTGTGTGTGGAAGAGTACATTTTCCGTTTGTAATTTGGGAAGAGCCTTCGCAATCGTGTGCCTATTCTATTTTTACCGCGCATGAGTTTCCTATAAACAAAGTGTTGAGGTTGAAAACGCTTTTTTCGAAAATAACTAACTCTCTCTCTGTCTCTCGTTTGCTTTAGATTGAAATTGGGAAAAATCAAAAAGACCGATGCTGGCATCTACTCCTGCCGTTCGGATACCGATGGTACTTGGGCGAATCTTACATTGAGCGTATCACCTGGCGATGAGATGAAAGCTGATTTTGCTGGCAATATTCAGTCTTACTCACAAGTGTCCGAGCCAAAATCATCTGTTATCAGTGGTGATCCAAATACAAATGATACCGACCAGCAGCAGCAGCAGCATCGTGACAAGTCTTCTGATGATTATCTCGATAAGGATCTTGAGGAGAACGCTGACACCGATCAGGACGAGACCAATCAACACACCGAGAATGGTCATTCTCAGGAATATGCACCGGTATTCAAATCCCAGCTCAATTTACCAAAATACGTGCCAAAACCTTCGGGAAGCTACATCAAACTGAATTGTGCCGTCTACGGTGTGCCAACACCAAACATCACATGGACAAAGAATGAGAAACCAATTTCAAGAAGCATGGGCAAGGTGGTCTACAAAAAATGGGGCATCAACATGGAGGACTCGATACCCGAGGATTCGGGCAACTACACATGTCTTGTTTGTAATGTCCACGGTTGCATTGAACACACGACCAAATTGTTTATTCAAGGTAAGTTCTTAGACACATCTTTTGGTTTCGAAAAGATCCTTCTCAAGTCAGATTTAAACCGAACAGACCGTTTGCGAGCACGACCGATCTTAAACGAAGGATATCCACACAATCAGACAGTTTTAGAGAATAGCACCGTTTACTTTGAATGTAAAGTGCTGTCAGATCTGGAACCGCACATTAAATGGGTCACTTATCTGTCACAGAATCAATCAATCGAAAGCCTGCAGGACTTCCTGCCAAGTTTTGCAGCGCAAAATTATTCAGAACATCCATTGATTCGACAGTTGAAGGTACAAGTTTTGTGTCCTTTCCTTGTTTTTTCGGTGGAAGATTGTTGATCCGGTGAAAGGAGGTTGTGGTGGAATTATTTGATCGTCTCTGGTGTTGGTAGATTTATTTTTTTTATTTTATATTATGTGTGTGAGTATGTGTGATAATTTGAAACAAAACGGACGTGGAACCGTTTTCCAAATTCAACTTATTCTTGCCACTCGACAGCAATTAGCTAAGAAACCAACCAATCGTGGGCGATACACTCCCTCTAGTGGCGAATTGCCTTAAATAAAACGAATTGGCTTTAGAAATGCCTGAGATTTTTAAAAAAAGTTATGATTTAGTAGCTAGGTTCGCTTTTTCATGCCCTTATGTGCCGGGCAGGGATCAGTAGCCACTATTACTTTATCACAAGCCGCTCGCGAATAACCAATGTCCCTGGTGGGTTCTAACTCGTCCAGTGTCCCTCAAAGCCCGTTGGGTACTGCCTGCTTCGGACAATCAGCTGGGGTGGGTTCACTTGTTTGTGCTTCCTAGTGCCAGCAAAGGGGTGCTCAGTTTTTTTTTTCTCAAGAGCGCCACCCAATCTTTTTGCAGGAATTGGGAAACCTCCGTACTCCCTTCTCGTAGACAAGCAGACGACACAAACAAAGCAGAACGCAAGTTTACCACGTTATACAGCTCCGTGGGAACGACGGTCGATTCTTTATTCCCATTTTCGGTGGTTAATTGCTAGCTCTCACCACCTTCATTGACAAGTTCCGAACGTATAATTAGGTAAATGGGTCGCATGTCCCGTAATTTGTCGGGAGTGGACGTAGCATCGGAGTTTCTTGTTGCATTATCACAATATTCTCTACTTTACTCGACTCTACTGGGAGTAGCGGACACTTACGGAGTCTGGGCATTCTCCCAGCATTCAACTGCGATTCGTTTGGGAGGGGATTTGGTGGCAAGACAGCATCCGCCGCCACACCATCTCTTACGGAAGCAGTTGCTACCTCGTGGAACACCCAAACTCCGGTGAACCTTTGCGCAGATTTAGGAGGTAGGAGCTTCGCAATAGTGTCCCATTAAGTTACTCTGTTGGGTCAGCTCTCGGCCATTGATGGTGTCGTGTTGCTGTGATGTGTTCCTTTTATTGCCCGATTGTCCATCTGGTCGGGTTCCAGACATCGTCCACTTCTTCCCAGACTATCTGGCTGCTTGACTTGAGGGACCATGAGTCGCTCTGTGTAGCGAGACCGTTCTTCTCTTTTCTGGGCTATGACGTGTTTCTATTTTTTCTCGAGAATGTCTGTCTCTTTGCAGACCGTCCGTCTGCTACTCTGAGCTTAGGCGTGGTTTTTTTTTTTTTGAGACCGTCCATCTGCTAGTCTAGGCTTGGTCCGTCTGTTTTCTCTTATAGAGATCGTCCGTCTCTTCTCTAAGTCGCTCTGCTCGTGGTTATTCCTCCAAGATGTCAAGGGAGTAGGCCAATGGATGATGGGGCCATGACTGCGCTCCACTTTCCGGGAATTTCAGTTGAACAACAGGGCAATGGAGATGTAAAGGAATTAACAGGGGCGGCCTATGTTGTGGTGAAATTTATTGCATCATCAGGACCCAAATGAGTGTAACGTTATGGTTAGCACTAAGGACTAAGGCTCTTTGGATGTCTTATATGTCTGCTCCTATTTTTTACCATTCACTAGCGCTAAATGGGTTATGAATACCCCTAATTCACATAGCGCTAGTGTTGGTGTAGTGATTTTAAAACTCAGCTGGTATTAGGTTTTTGCTCCGAGGGTCGTGTCCACAATAACTGAGGAGAATTATTGGTACTGTTCCCATTGCTTATAATTCACAGTATTTCTTTCGAACTTCGCTATCTTGGGAGTGATTTCTGGAATAGTTGTCGCAAGGCATGTCGGCAATTGCTAGAACTTTCGCTTGGAATACGACCGTGAAACGTATCCATCTGTGGTCTACATTGTACATAGACTATAAAAAATATTTTTTTATTTGTTTTTATCTCTCTGCCTTTTATTTTTAAGTTTTTAACTACACACATTACAAATTTGTTGTTTAAGAACTATTTTATAGATTTAACGACTTGCCTTCCTTTTATGCTTCACATGAACTACAGACTTTATTACTTTATTTGTTGTAACACTCATGTATTGTGTATCTTTTTCTTATTTTTCTTATATATAATTGGTGATGGTTTTGCTTGTATATATATAATTTAGAATTTAATTTAATTTTACAGATCGTGTTAATCATAGACCAATCGTACTTACCGCATTGTCTAATTTAACATTACACGTTAATGGTTCTGGTGAAATGAAATGTGAATATTTATCTGATCTACATCAGGAGATCGCTTGGACTTTTACTGCGTGTAAAAACGAGCGTTGTTCTAAGAATAGAACAATAATTAAGGTGATGGTTCGTTTCGGTTCTTTATATTTGTTGTTATTTGTTTTTTTTTTAGTTTTAAGAATATTTGTGCTTTTTATTCATTTTGCATGGTTTTTATTGTTTCTACATGTACATATTTGTATAAGAATATTAAATTTTTTTTTTTTGTCGAATGAAATCTCTTTTAGGAGGAAAAATCTTTTGAAGAACCGCCTCCCAGTCGTTGTGTAGCTTTTGTTAGGTTAAATCTTCAGCGTGGGACAAGGACAAGTGTCCCGTGATGACATCAGCATCATAATGGGACACAGCATGCGAACAAGGCTTGGTATACTTTCAAATGATTTTAGTAGAAGCCCCATGGACGAAGAGGAGGTTAAAACTATACCCACCCTTCTTTGTAAAGGGTCTTTCATTAAACGCTTCCCATCTTTAAATTTAAATAAAATAAAGTGTGTGTGAGATGTCATCGACATTTTTTATTCGTTTGAAAGGCCTATCGATGCCATTATGATGAAATATAACATCTTTCAAATGTCCGCCGCGGCTTCTCTGGGTGGCGCGCATCCGAAATGTCCAATTTTCCGATGGCATGAGTTATTGTTGGCTTTGAGGGCCGCTGTGGTTTGTGGCTTATTCACATAGACCTGCAACTTCAGAAAACCCCACAAGAAAAAGTCTTACGGGGTCAAATCGCACGATCTCGGTGACCAGTTCACATCAGCTCCACGTGAGATGACCATGCCCTCGAATTGCTCGGGCAGAATTTCCAATGTGGCGTGAGCTGTGTGTCCATATCATACAATTCAGGCCAAAAGAAGTTGGTTATCATCCACCTATAGGCCTGGCCAACGTCGTTTTCAAAGAAATATGGACCGATGACGCCGCCAGCCAAACAGTGACTTTTTCGGGATGCACTGGACGCTCTTGGATCTCATGTGGATTGGTATCGTTCCAAATTCGACAATTTTGTTTGTTGACGTATCCATTCATCTAGAAATGGGCCTCATCGCTGAAAATGATTTTTCGATGAAAATTAGGGTCAGTTTCCAACTGCTCCAGCGAACACACGTCGTTGTCTATGGTCGTTTACTTTCAGCTCCTGGATCAGTTGAATTTTGTACGGGTGCAGGCCCAAGTCATGACGCAAAATTCGCCAAGTTGTGGTCTGCGAAAGGCCGAGGTGATTTGGCAACACAGACTGAATAAATGACAGCTAATTTGACAGATACAGCTTCAACAATATGGCCGCCTTCAACTGTCAAAGTTCGGAAATCCTTATTGGAAGACCCTTTAGCTGTTTAGCTTTCGACCAGAAAAGAAGACTCCACGAATTCTACGACTTAGGCAATCTGATCTCAGAAACCTCCGAGTCCGGTAAGACTCATCAAGAGTAGGATTCTCCAACACTCTCTCTCTATCGCTAACTCTAGATGAAACAGTTTGGAAGCAAGGACGAATGACTTAATCAACCGACCTCGCATCGAGATAGCAGGAATTGCAGCAATTAGCACGGGTCACTGACCAAGTGGTTCACGTTGGTCACACGTTGCCAAGTTATGCATTCCGTTCAACCCCAACTACCGTAGTTGCTCACACGAAAGGGAAACCCTATTCCACTTTCTCCGTGACTACCCGGCAGTATCTAGAACCAAGCATCGCACACTTGGCGAACCCTTTTTTAAGAATTATCTGAGATTTCTGACACAAAATTCTGCAACCTTCCGAACTCCACAGGATGTATTTGAAAACTACATTCTTGGTCACACCCATCAACATCCAGGTCACGTGAGTTGTGGTACCAAAATGGCGCATTCGCGCTGCTTGTGTTTCTGGTTGGACCTTACCAGACAACCACTTCTACCTACCAGCTACCTCCTACGCTTCATCAGAAGTTCCAATTGGTTTAGCGAGTGGTAAAGTAGAATCTTTCCATAACTCACGTGATATCACAATGGACCTAACATTGGTCTAAGTGTGCTGGCTTTAGCTTCCAGCCGCTTTAACCTAACCTAACCATCCTCGCCTAGTTTTCTCGTTTCCGTCTATGGAACCTGGAACCAAGACTAAAGTTCGCTTCGACATGAGTCCAGGTTGTCAAGGCGAGGGCCCTAATGACTTCCTGACGTAAGTGAAACGCTGCTTGGGGTACACTTTCCTGATCACGGTCACTTGCTATGCGATGACGAGGCTCAAATACAGATTGAATCAGAGATTATCGCACGCATTGCAGACCTATCCCAACGGATGGTTGACGAACAGCGAGCGAAATGTGTCATCAGTATGCTTGCAACAAGCTTCGTATTCAACGTCCCTTACATCGATGTCTTCTGCGCCATGTTGTCCTGAACCACTCAGCTTAGATATCTGGTCGGTCGCTCGTGTTGCACTTCGATATCGGTTGCCAGAGCAGAAGATTGTTGTGAGGTCTGAGGCAACCCAAGTTTTGCAGCACTCACTGTCGTCTTCTTCCGGGCACGCTGTCCCGTTTTCGGTGCGCCAGTATCTCGATTGGTCATTTTGATTTCTCAAAAGACTCCACATCGTCCCAAAGTTAAGCTCGCTGTAGCATATGCAACAATTGTTCGAAAGCGCGACTTTCTAGCTATAAACTGAGGTACAGAGCTTAACGGCGGCGATCATTTCTTCTGCTTGCCAGTGCCGTACAGTCACACAGTGAACATACATATGTGCAGCTGTCTCTACATCCTCCAGACACAGGAAACCCATCTCAGATGGCACCTGTAGTTCCCGTGTCCTGTACTGCCCATTGGAGAGTGCTTCGCCGGCCGACATTTAATGGTTGCTTGTCACGACGTCGGTTTAGGTAGAGCGTACAAGTAGAAGAGGACCGCAACCAATTTGAGACCGCACTAACTCGAGAGGCCTGTTGGTTTAGGAGGCTCAGGTTCACTCCGAGTAAGGAAGTTAGATCACATTCGATTCTAATGTCGACTCCTCGCTCGATCAATCTTGTTAAAAGTTCGCTACCTATCGGTCAAATATCAACCGAACTTAAGACCGGTTCCATGAAACAATGTGGCTCCACTGAGAACCGAACTTTCTGGAAATACGTTACAAAGTACGAATGAGTATGTGTAGCCTTGAGCTCCTCGACAGACTCTTGCGATTCAACCTAATGATCTCCTTATGAAGTGTAAAATTCTTCAAACGCCTGGTCTTGTCTTGTGCGTACTTAAGTATGAAGCTGTGTACTTATTTTTTTTCCACTTCTGACACCTTAGAATTGTCACACTCCTTGCAATTTTAACCTCAAATTTCCTTCTGTTAAGAGATTTCAATCGATTTGGTCATGGTATCGTCCTAACTTGAAGCCTTTTAACTAACTTGCACGCGAAAGAAAACCAAGCTTAACCTTTGGATGGCATAACTAATCTTTTTTAACTCGAAACAGACTGATCCCGATAAGACGAACGTCTTGAAATTGGAGAACGTCACTCACGACGATGAGGGTTGGTACACATGCATTGCTGCCAACAGTTTGGGTCAATCGACATCAACCGCATACCTTACGGTTGTCGATGGTAAGTGTTTGAAACGAGTTCCCTTTCCACCCTCCATTTACGTGTCTTTTTTGGTTTCACCTTCAGAACTGCCTGAGAAGGACATGATTCCCATATCGCTTCCGAATCGAAATCAAACCTTATGGATGACAATAGTTGGAGTTGTCATTGTGTTCTTCTTCCTCGTCACCACCATGTTCATCCTGTATGTCCTGCGAAAGTTAAAACACGAGAAACTCCTCAAACATCGAATGGAAACAGTTCATCAATGGACGAAGAAGGTGATCATTTATAAGCCTTCAGCTGATCCAAGCAGTCCTGAAACCATGGTCATGCCGATTATAAAAATCGAAAAGCAAAGGACAACCTTGCTGCAGAGTAGCAACACGGATCCGGCTCCGTTCAATGAGTATGAGTTTCCCTTGGACTCGAACTGGGAGATTCCTCGAAATCAACTGATTCTGGGCACAACACTCGGCGAGGGTGCCTTTGGACGCGTAGTCATGGCCGAAGCAACCGGCTTGAACAAGTATCCCGGCAGTTGTATAGTGGCTGTTAAGATGGTCAAGGAAGGACACACCGACGCGGATATGGCCAGTTTGGTGCGGGAAATGGAAGTGATGAAAATGATTGGCAAGCACATCAACATAATCAATTTGCTCGGCTGCTGCAGTCAGGATGGGCCACTGTATGTGATTGTTGAGTTTGCTCCGCATGGCAATTTGAAGGATTTCCTGAAGAAAAATCGTCCACCATCGTCGTTTGAAATGTCCATGCTGGAGAATAGCGATCGGGAGCACTTGACCGAAAAGAATTTGATATCGTTTGCATTCCAGGTGGCACGTGGAATGGAATATCTAGCTTCGCGAAGGGTAAGTGGGGGTGGATTATTTTTGGGGGAAACAATATTCTACTACAATTTGTATTCGTTTAGTGCATTCATCGGGATTTGGCAGCGAGAAATGTCCTTGTCAGCGATGATTATGTGATCAAAATTGCTGACTTTGGCTTAGCGAGAGACATTCAGGATACGGACTATTACAGGAAGAATACAAATGGTCGGTTACCCATCAAATGGATGGCACCCGAGTCGTTGCAAGAGAAGTTCTACGACACTCAGAGTGATGTGTAAGTTGAAGAAAATGAAACTGAAGTCTGGTTGTGTGGCTTTGCTTGAATGTTTTTCGTTTCAGTTGGTCCTATGGAGTACTGCTGTGGGAGATTATGACATATGGCGAACAGCCTTATCCACAGATTATGTCTGCAGAGGAGCTGTACAGCTATTTGATGTCGGGACAGCGGATGGAAAAACCACCGAGATGTTCACTTAATATGTAAGAATTGGAATTTTTTTTTTTAAATATTCTCAAGGTATGGTCCTTATCGTGATCTCTTAAAACTTTTGTACAATCTGTAGGCGATTTACCTTCTATTTCACCCTTGTTGACAGCTTGTCAAGTGTCGAATGTCAAACTTCGTCGGCCCAACTTTTGAAAAATTCTGTTTCTTGTTGTAGCTTGTAGGTAAGGACAGCGCATCGTCTTGTCTCAAAATTCGAAGGTTTGGTGGATAGATGCTGGATCTGCTAAGACAAGAACCAAGCTGATAGGGTATTGGGATCAATAAGTCTGTTGGGCAACTGATGTGGACGTTTACAAATGTTTAGTGTCTACAAGTCTTCTCAGATTTATCGAGCATTCGATCACATTTTACAGATCCCCCTACCAGCTGTCAGAAGGTCCGCAGCTAGACCGTCAACATTAGTAGCTTTGTGGGATTTGAACTTGATTATTGCTACCTTGACTTTAAATTGTAAGGATGGATTTGGACATTATACTTTCCTGTTGGGTTCTCTTCATCATCGTCGTCCTATAGCCTAAAGAAGTGTTCCGTCCACACTCTAAACACCGACTAAGACTCTCACATTTCCGATCTTGTAGGCACTCTTTAACTTCATAGCTCGGGGAAACCCCATCGACTCATGGATATAATAACACCTAAGGACTCTAGTGTGATACGTATGATCGACAAAAGAATTTCCTTAAGTTCGTGAATTTCAAGATATCCAATTTCTGACCTTGGCCATGCT
The DNA here is from genome assembly GCA_951813785.1 of Criorhina ranunculi. Lineage (NCBI taxonomy): Eukaryota > Metazoa > Arthropoda > Insecta > Diptera > Syrphidae > Criorhina > Criorhina ranunculi. The sequence goes on from OX638381.1 coordinate 31,880,265, forward strand.
CGCAGCAATGCCCTTGGCAGGACCTGCTCGGCATCGCTGTAAAATCTGCAAATTGCATTTTCCTTTACTCCTGAATGCCTTGAGATCTTCTCTGAGGCTTGGCTGGTTTTTGTTGATACTTAAGCAGGCTTTGCAACTCTTTTGGTTCAAATTCCCGAGAAGTTCTTTTGCCGACCTCAAGTCTTGTGAATTCTCCCTCTAACTTATTTTCTGGCATTCTTCTATTTGAGTTCTATGCGGTCCCAGTCCGCAGAATGATTCCTCCGTCCTCGGCCATTATCAGACCATTCTCAGAACACATTTTAGCGAGCTCATCCGCCTTCTTATTCCCATTGGATACCCTTATGGCCCGGGACGCTATAGTTAGCTCTACAGCTTTGATAACTGGTTGACTATCTATGTAGATGCCGTTGAAGGTAGGTATCTTCTTGGGAGTGGTCTGCTGTGATAGTTCTCGCAAGGCTTTGGCGAATGCTAGAATTGGTTAATCTTGAGTCCCACTTTTCCCTTTAGAGAATATTTAAGAGCTTGATACCAAAGCCTGTCAAATGCTTTTGAAATATCAAGTGCAACAAACTTTCTTCCACCAAAGGGATGAAGAGATTCGTTCCTCTTATCGGTGAGATAAGCCATCACTAGTCGATCTGTTGCTTCCAGGATTGCACTGCCGGTTACTGAGGAGTTTTCGTGAATCGAGATATGAACAGTCAAAAACGCTCACGACGACATCGGTTATAACGACCAAATTCTTAGGTCCCGATTGGGCTACATTATAGTTAAAATTATCGGTTACAGCGACCTTTCGCTTATAATGACCAAATTCATCGATCCCTTGAGGGTTGTTATAACCGATTTTGATTGCATTTCATAAGCTGGCGAGTTGTCAGCGCTTCCATGAACTTGGAAAGAAGAGAGAGAAGAACGGCACAAGCTAAACACACGCTGTTTACCATCTAATCGGAAGGAGAAGTAGGACAAGATAGAAAAGTTTACGCAATGGTTTTGCCAGCGTGGAAGAACACCTCTTCAGATCTGTGGATGGGATACTATCGGGACCAGTGGATTTGTGAATGTTGAGACCTCTAAGTACACCTGCAATTGTACGAAGGTAAAAGTGAACTTGAGTTCAAACAGAGCACAATCTGGGAGCTTTGAGCTAGCTGCCAAGTACGCAGATTGGCCTTGAATAAGAACCTGACAGCTGGAATGTCATTGTAAATGACCGTGGGAATCCTTGGAACCCTTGGAACAATGTAGTATTTTTGCCTCAATTTGTGGTCATAGAGCAATTTGACGCGTCGTTTATGGACATTAATTGCAGTCATGTATGGCTTGGTTCAAACTTTATTCGGTTTAACTCGGAAAGATTGGCTTTATAAGACCAAAAACTAACCTCGTTCTTTCTGATAGCCTCTTTGTAACTCAAGTCAAACCACACTTCGGTTTGATGTTCTTCCATTCCGAGGAGGAAGATGTCGGTTATCACATCTTTTTAAAGAAGCAGTTGAAACTCCTAAAGAAACTATTCAGATCATCCCAATTGGCTTTCTCTCGTTGACCAGCTTACCCTGTTTCCAAAGCACCCAACCATCTCATCAGTTTAGTCTCGAGCCTCAATTTTGTAAATTCCTTCAAATACAGTGTCCTTGTCTTAAGCCGTACACAGTCTTCACTACCTCCTAATTCTAACGTAATTACTTAAGGTGGCGCTACAGTCCGAGGAAGGACCTAGGCCTCAACAAACAAGCGTCTTCAGTCAGCTCGATCTTTAGCTAGGTTAGGTTAGGTTGTAGAGGGGCGGATGCATTTGTGTACAGCCTCACTCGGATCTCAATGGATCCATTGTGTTCCTCGGTGTGCTGTGGGATACCTAAAATATGGAATTATTATTTTTCTCAGTTGGCCTTCTTGAACCAACCCGAGTTCTGAAGGAATTGTATGATAGTTCTCGGTGACTTGCTTGACAGTTCGCCCAGATCACTGAAGAAATATTCTCCGAGGGTTGTCTTTCAGTTTCTGATAAGGCATGTGTCCTCCTCAGCGTCTGTGTCGCCACATCCTCTGCATAGTTCTGTTATGCTCAAACGCATTCTCTTTAGGCCGCTAGCAGGTTGTGACTTGGCATAACGCCTATAAGAAGTGATAGTTGACTTCTGTTGAGTGCGATGATTTCCTTTGTTTTTTTCTTTTTTCTTATTTAGTTCTGTCGAGAGTAAAAGTCCATCTCTCGTTCGCGAATTTTATGGATTTCGTGGTGATGGGACTGAGTCATCTGCCATCATCAGATCCATCTCAGAGCCTATTATTGCGAGCTCGTCCGCCTTTTCATTCCCCTGGATGCCTTTTTGTCCCGGGACCCAGATGAGTGTGACGTCATGATTAGCGCTGAGTGCCTTAAGCTCGTTGTTGCAGCGTTTCACAGTTTAGCTAGCTTCCTCCAGTTTCACACTCTAAGTTGGTTTAGTTCCCCTTCCGCTTGCGTGCACCACCTGCGTTGCAGTCTTCCTCTACTGTCTTCCTGTCCAATGGGGGTGGATTCGCTCTACATGACCTAGCCATCTCAGTCGTTGGACCAGTACAGTACACTTAAATCCGCAAACATTTAGAACCAATTAAGCATCGTTACCTCTTACCTCAGACTTACTTACTAACTTAGGTGGCGCTACGGTTCAGGGTGAACCTGGGCCTCAATCAACCAGCTTCTCCAATTAGCCCGGTCCTTAGCTAACCACCTCCAGTTACGCACTCCAAGTTGGTTGAGGTCCCCTTCTACTTGTGCGCGCCACCTTAGGCGAGGTCTTCCTTTACTACGTTGTCCCTTCGGGTTGGATTCGAAGACTCTTCGGGCCAGAGCGTTGGTGTCCATTCACTCTACATGTCTACATGACTAGATCGATGTCGCTGTAAAGCTCGTATAATTCGTCATTGAACCTCCTCCTCCATAACCCGTCAACGCACACGGGACCGAAACTCCCAAATTGAATACTTAACTCTTTCTCTTCAGAACAGGTTTGCAGTTCCTTTTTGTCGTCCTTTATTTGATTCCAAATCTTTCAATTTGTATAATTTGTTATTTTTTTTTTTTTTAGCTACATGCTGATGCGTCAATGTTGGCATTTTGATGCCAATGCTCGTCCCACATTTACAGAAATTGTGGAAAATTTGGATAAAATCCTTCTTGCGAAAGTAAATGCCAACGAGGAATATCTGGACCTCGCTCTTCCAATACTAGAAACACCGCCATCTAGTGATGAAGAATCCGATACAGATACATTAAGGGAGACAACACTACTTCGATATCATTACAAATAGAAGGCGAATTTATTAAAAACAATTTGCTTTACTCTATTAGCAATATTTTTAACCTAATTTATTGAGTGTTTAATAATTTTTTATTTTACGTTTATAGAATTCTTATAGTGTTTTTGGGGAATATTTCCCTAGAAAAGGCATTTAAAAAAGTGAAAGTGGGTCTAGAAAGAGATAGAGTGCCATTTGATAATACTAAATCTAATAAGACTGTTGAAATTGCATACAAATATTGACAATATTATACACCCACTAGTCAGTTATTGAAAACATCACAGGAAATTTTACACACACATAGGTACACTTTATATTGTAAACTTTGTAGGTACAGTCGGAAACGGACACCATTTTGTGTGCTCTTATCCGTTTTGTGCACTTATTTTTAAACAATTTAGTGCAACAGACACACATGGCACTGCGAACTAAAAGATCTATTGTGCCTGAAGCCAGTTTTTATAAGTGTTTCCACGAGCAGCGGAGAAAGGAGGTCCATCTGTACAGGGATCCGCAATATACAGATAAGGCCGGCTAATCCGGAGGTCGCCAGGTATCCGAATATTCCGTTTGTGACTGAGCTATTTATTAAAATGGGCCCTCAGACAGGTTGATCATCGGCATTGGTCGTATAACACCTTAGGTCGTATAACAGCTTAGCTTCAAGTCTCATCTAGGGAGAGATTTTCGAGAATCTTTGACCTATACTAGGCCCCTACACCGCAGCGAGCTCACTGAAGCCAATTAGACTAGAAGATTCCCGATCTTCTTAATGAACTTGAGAATATCTCCAGTCGAGGCATTACGAATGCCCTTCGGTGTTTGGGAATTCTTTGTGGAGAAGGCGCTTCCTGACTCTGCAGACAGCCACACACTTTCAAAGTTCGTGTTCTGCTGATTCATCTTCCTCTAAACAAAGTCGGCATTCAGATTCCTGAACTATATTTACTTTATGTAAGTGATATCTGAAGCTTCAATGACCGGTGAGGAAGCCTGATATCGTCCCTTTTGTGGTTGAGAATGTTTCTTGTGGTTTTGCTCAGAGGTCGGATGGCTCTTTTAGCCTGTCTGCCTGCCTGTCATTCTGAATACGGAAGTAGGGATGCCGAAGAAGAGTTCAGCCCCTATGTATCTTTCTGAAGAGCCTCTTCTGGCAAGTTGATCTGCAATTTCATTTCCTACAATGCCTCTGTGTCCAGGTACCCACCAGCGCTTGACTTCCTGTTGCTGGAGAGCATTGAAACAACCTAAAACGGCCTTTGAGTTACAGTAATGGGAACTCAGTGCTTTGAGTGCAGCTTGACTATCGGTGAATCTGTTGATAGCTACGCCCTTTATGCTGGAATCGAGAATGATATTGGCGCAATTGTCAATGGCATGTAGTTCTGCCTGAAAGACACTAGAACACATTCCAAGTGCCTTTGAGACTTTGTGATCGTATGTTTGTATATTTGGCATGACAGCTCATAGAGTCCCAAGACCTAGCTTCTCACAACCATTCATGTGCTGCGTGTCATATTCCTCGCACGAGACTTTGTGATTAGGGCCATAGATACCGTCTCCAACACCGGAATCCATCTTTGATCTGTCAGTATACCATACTTGTCCTTTAATCTTAAACTTAAGCTCATTATCACTGAAGCTATTACTCGACTTTCTTAGAAAGACGAAGAAAACACAGAAAAAGGGTTGTACCTGCTGGTAGTACAATGGACCTATTTTTGCGTCTGAGTGCTCCAGCGTGGTGTTCCAACAACCCGACAGAAAAAAAAAGAAAAAAGAAGAAAGAAAAAGAAAATCCTTTAATCTTCAGCAGCAGAGCGCCAGTTTCCCAAGAATTGCGGTTCGGGATCTCAATCTCGAACTTTCTGCCAAAGCAGGGCCTAAAGTCGCATACCGTACTGATCGTTTCAAGGTCGGGAAAGTTAGAGAGGATAGCCATGCGATCCATAAGTTTGCTGGGCTGGATTCCTGTATTGCCGCTTTTTTTTGACAAAGATGTGCAATGAAGTAAGGCCAACAAGTGTCTCTAGGCTGCTGTAAGGCAGGTTCGCATAACCCCAGTGATGCCAAGACATACTAATCTTTGAAGTCGTTGTAACTTTTAGATGATGAATTTGTTCTTAAAAAGAAAACAACATTTCTAATGAACAAGTTGCACTTATCCGAGTGTTTTTTTGGTAAATAAAATATTTCGGGTATTCAAAATGACGTGCACTTACAGGAAATTTGCACTTATATGTTTTGCACTTATCCAAACATTATTATATGAAAAATTTGAGAAAAAGTTTTTGAAGGCACTACGACAGTTTTTGCACTTATCCAGGTTTGCACTCATCCGTTTCCGACTGTAAAAGTTGCAATAAAAAAACAAACAATAAACAAATTTCAATTGAATTTAAAAGCAAACAAAATGTTTAACAAACAAAAATGTACTGTGTATATAGGTTGTATATAAATTTAAAAAAATAAAATAAAAAAAGGAAATAAGTCTTGCGATTAAGTAATTTTAAGAAATTAAATTTTAAGTTATATTTTAATTATGTCTATTCGAACGAGAAAATAATTTTAAAAACATTAATTCATAAATGAAAAACTTAAGTTTAACACAAGTCGAATTTAAGGAAATAGTTATGTATGTATGTAGGTTTCAAGGAAGTTTCAGATTTAGCTTTAATTTGCTAAGTATTATGTGCCAAAGTTTATTTAAAATTAACCTAAATGCAATTTTTTTTCGGTTAAATATTTGCTATTTTGCTTTGTGTATCTGTAGTGGAAAATTCAATTTATAGCTTGTGGTGGCATTGGAAGAATTAATTAAACTAATTATGATGCAGATATTTGTAATACGAATGAGTAAATATTTGTTAATTATAATTATTTTGGCAATTTGTTTACAACAAGAGATTATTATTACTTACTAAGGTTGTATAAAATAAAAATAAAAAAAATAAATTTACTACATTTAAAGTGACACGGTTGTTTTAACTTTCATAAGACCTCAAGTAGTGGTCAAAATCAGAGCGGCAAAAGCGCGCCACTACGAAACCAAGTTCGGACCTTCCACATCAAGCAAAAAGGTATGGAATTAGGAATTGGGAAACAGAGTCCAAAGGCTCCTGACGACATCGACTGCGAGGTTCTTAACCAACAAATTGTCTCCACACCAGCGCTAATTTTTTAATTTTTTATAATTCACTAGCGCTTTGGGGGTTATGAATACCCTTTTGATGTTATTCACACAGCGCTAGTGTTGGTGTAGTGATTTGGAAACTCAGGTGGTATTAGGTTTCAGTCTTTTTGCTCCGAGGGTGGTGTCCAGAATGACTGGGGAGAATTATTGATTCTGTTGCCATTGCTTATAATTCACAGTATTTCTTTCGAACATCCCGATGGCATTAGTACTTTTAAGCCATTGCCTACCCTACTGCCAGTGTTTTTCCTATACAGTAGAGTTGACGTCAGCTTTTTCCGCAATTGACCGGCTTTTTCTTTCTGTGACATCGGGATTCGAACCTGGAACCTTCAGCGTGACAAGCGATGATGCAACCACTACACCATGGCCACTACACCCTACCATCTCGTCTGATAGTACTTAACTCAAACATTTCCTTTGTTTTCAAAAGACTACGCGAGGAAGATATTGTTGAGGCAGTGATTTCAATTAGGTCTAACGCTACCGGCCTCGACCGAATAAATGCCAAATTTTTGAAACTCCTGCTTCCATATATCTTGCCTTTCCTCACACATATATTCAACAGTAAACTGACCACCTCTGAGTTTCCTGTCGAGTCGAGGAAAAATCAAAAATAATCCCCACCCCTTAAAGACGAACAGGTAACACCGTTAAATACCAGTCAATCACAATCCTTCCGTTCATCTCAAAGGTGTTTGAAAAAAGCCATTCTTAGGCAAATCCAAAATTACCTGACTACCAATAAATTGTTAACTGCTTGTCAGTCTGATTTTCGTCCGCAGAGGAGCTGCACATCAACTCCACTTTTTGTCACCGATGAAATAAGGATAGCAATGGACAAAAACCATTTTTCATTTTTAACGCTATTAGACTTCTCTCAAGCCTTTGACACTGTAAACCACTCCATCTTATGCAAAATACTATACGATAATTTTCTTTAGAGTCATGCAAGTCTTTGTGCTCTTTAGGTCATCCAAAGATTTGTTCCTACTATCTTCGACGTTATGATCACGTATCCTCCTTTTCAGAAAGAATCTGTGGCTGCAGTCTCGACAATCTCCTAAGATTCCTTTGTTTGTCCTATCTACATATATGAAATCATACGAAATCAACAGCCCGACTCCCTACAAAAGAAGCTGAAATTCTCTCTATCAACAAGGTCTCTTGCTCTGATACCATCTCGATGCTCCTATCTCAACACCAAGTTTAAGAATAAAATGTCACGAAAAAGTGCAACCCTATGCTGCAGTTGATATGCAATTGCATTCCCTCTCTGTTGTGCAACACGCCTATCAACGCGAAACACGTACGTTGTGAGTTCGTGACTGTATGCACAGTCAGGAAGCACCTTTTTCACAAAAATTCCTAACACCGGAGGACCTTCGTTATGTCTCGACTGGAGATATCCTCAACTTCATTAAGAAGATAGAAGATCTCCTTGACTAACTGGTTCCAGGCACAATAGATCTTTCAGGACGCAGTGCCATATGCGTCAGTCGAAGAGCTTTAAATGAAATCAACGCGGAAAGTCCTGTGATTTGGAGGGTCTGAGCCAGAACTAATGCCGATTTCCATTCTTCACGGTACCGAGCACGCTGCTTCCAGTTTACTAGACCAACCGGAGGTTGTCTTCCTTTTCTTTATGAGCCAGGTGGCTGGGATTCGACTAGCCTTCTCGTCCATTCGCTTGTTGTGGTCAAGCTAGACCTGTCGATGGATTTTTGTTTTCCCGACGAGATACAGCTTGTACTGTTCGCGGTAATATATTCTTCTCCATTCGCCCTCTTCGCAGCCAAATATTCGACGTACAATTTTTCTTTCGAAGAATCCCAAGATCTGTTCCACTGTCTTGCTTATCGCCCAGCATACAGCTCCATAAAGCAAAACTAACAAGATCAGAGGTTTGTAGAGCATGATTTTTGACCTTCGAAGAGAGTTTGAACTGTAGCCATTTAGGACGAACCGAAGTAGATGCGGTTGCCTAAGGTTATCCTTCGTCAAATCGTCACCAGGGTATGATTTGTAAAAATTGTAATCGATTGTCAAGTTCTGTCCTAAATGGTGTTCGACGGATCAGTTTTTGGTCGACAGCATGTACTCTGTCTTCTCCTTATTCATCCATAAGGCTTATTCATCAAAAGTTTCAATAATGGCACACTGGGAACGGGCATTGATGTCGATATTGTCTGTGTACCTAAGACGGATTCGTTAAATAAAGTGTCTTCTTGTCTGCTCTAGTAAAAGATTGAAGAAATCACAAGACAGCATGTCTCCTTTCCGAAATCCGGTGCAAGGTTGGAAAATTTCTGTTTCTGAGGTTTTGTTTGCAAGCTACAGGGTGAATTCTGAATTCTTTAAGGTGGAGCGACACAACCGAGTTCGGTCACCATGCTATATAACTTGGTGCGAAGATTGTTGGCTTATGCGGCTTTGAAGTCGATGAAGAGATGGTGAGTATCAACTTCGAACTCGTTGGTCCTCTTCAGGATTTGCCGCATTGTGAAGATTTGGTCTAAAGTCGATTTGCCAGGCCGGAAGCCACACTGTTAGATGCCTCTGAGTGTGGTACAAAAAGGCTTTAATCGTTCACACATAAAACTGGATAGGATCTTGTAGGCAGGTATATGCCTCGGTAGTTCTTCCAATACGAAGCATCGCCTTTCTTGAAGATGGGACAAATAAAGCTGATATTTCAGTCAATTGGTCCTTTCCCAAATTTTTGAGATGATCTGCTGCATGTTCCTTACCAAGTTGGAGATTCTTCATATCCTATCATTCCCTCCTGATCATGCCCATGAATCATATCAGGATCTATTCGCTAAAGCCTAACGTTTCTCGATGAATAAGACTTCCAAACAACGTTAGTGTGCTCCCAGCGGAAGTCCTAAGAAAATCATTGACGTTTACATAGACAGTCAAGCTGCTATTACTTAGAAGAAGGTACGGTTCACTTTCTGTGTGAAAGCCCCAGCAGACTCTTAGAATACCTTTGCCAGGATGATAGGCTGTTCACACATGTTTTCACTTGTGAATTTATTTTTCAAATCGGTACTTCTGCTTGAATCGGAAACCCAATTTTCAAAAAAGAACATTTCCTCCCGAATCCGCTTATAGTACCATCTAGTAGCGACTAGTGAAATCACATTCTACTACATTTCTCTCAACAGCTGGGCTCTGTATGTGTAGAACTGTCAAAACATTTTTGTCTCGCATGTGTACTCTGCAAAGTGCGACTAATTTTATAAATTTTTCTACATTCTGTTGATATTTCCATTAAATTTGTCCACACTCCAGCACAATGGATGTTAATACAGAAAAGCTGGAAAAAGAAATCGAAGTCATTCGCCTTCAGCTGATTGAAAAAGAGAACGAACTCGCCGAACTGAAACGCCGGCAGGTAAGGATAAAATCAAATTGCGAACATTTCATGGTGGACAACATTCATTCCGCATAATTTCAGCTTGAAAGCGCCTCGCCTACAGAAAGGCCACTGACTAATGACGAAATCGCTCGATACAGTCGTCAACTTATACTTCCCGATTTTGGTGGTGTACAAGGACAACTGAAACTCAAACAAACTTCATTCCTCATCGTTGGAGCTGGTGGATTAGGTTGTCCAGCTGCACAGTATTTAGCAGCTGCAGGTGCAGGCACTATTGGCATCGTAGATTACGATAATGTCGAGATAAATAATCTTCATCGACAAATCTTGCACTCAGAGCAGAATGTAGGAATTCCAAAAGTGATTTCAGCGAAGTCGGCTTTGTTAAAGCTGAATTCTAGAATAAACATCGTTACGTATCATCGTCAATTGAACAGTGATAACACACTGGACATTGTTGAGCAATATGATGTTATCTTGGATTGCAGTGATAATGTTGCGACGCGGTATTTGTTAAGCGATGCTTGTGTTATCAAAGGGAAGCCTTTAGTTTCGGGTAGTGCGTTGCAGGTAATTCATACAAAAGTTGACTTTGAGGAAAGGATGTAACTTGAAATGTTTTGTTTCTAGTTCGATGGACAGTTGACTGTTTACAACTTCAAGGGAGGACCTTGCTATAGATGTTTATTCCCTGTACCGCCACCACCTGAAACTGTGACTAATTGCGGTGATGGAGGTGTTCTAGGAGCAGGTAAGATTTAACAGAATTGTCATTCGTTTTGTTAAAAGCGGACAACTTGGCGAAGGTCAGCCTGTGAGTTTCCGGGTTCTGAATTATTCGCTGCATTACGTGGAGAAATGAATAAATGGACCACGAATATGCCGACAAGCCATTAAATGTCTGCCGGTGAAGCACTCTCCAATGGGCAGCAGTGTTGTACACAGGTACCATATGAGAAGAGGGCGTACAGACAGTTGCAGATATATTGTGCCAGTGTCCGGCACTGGCTAGTAGAACAAATTATATTTTCGACTGTCAGAAGATTAGCCAAATAGTTTTCAAACAAATCCGGAGAGCACCCCTAACTGTAATGATTCGTGGTCTCCTGCAATATGTTTATCTCGCCACAATGTACATATTACATTTCACACAGTTTAAATTGTCATTTTTCTTTCAGTCACTGGAGTCATTGGTTCCCTTCAAGCTCTGGAAGCAGTTAAAGTTGCCCTAGACTTAGGCGACACACTTAGTAATCGTCTATGTGTGTTCGATGGTGCACAATCAAAATGTGTAATTGTTAACCTTCGTTCTAAGAGAAAAGACTGTGATGTTTGCTCAGACCACCCTTTGGTCACAAGGCTTATCAACTATGAACATTTCTGTGGAATGCGTGCATCTGATAAGGTATGTCTTTAACATCCTTTCACTTCTGAACATTGTCAACTTAAACTTATTTCTTCTTAGGACTTTGCACTTTCCATTCTACATGAGAATCACCGTATGTCTGTCTTCGAATACCAAGATCTTCTAAAGGAACAACATTTACTGATTGACGTTCGGAGTCCGGTCGAATTCGAAATGTGCCATCTTGACAATTCAATAAACATTCCCTTGAAACACGTATTAGATGATAGTAAACTCACCGATATCCAAGTTCAAGTTAAAAGTGATAGTATTCCAGGTAAGCTCAAGATACTTTTCATACCCGTTTTGTAACGCTTTGTTATTTATTTCACAGTTGTTGTCCTCTGTCGACGGGGTAATGATTCACAAATAGCTGTACAACATTTGCGTAAAAAGCTGCGCAATTGCACGGTTAAGGATATCGTTGGTGGTCTACACGCGTATCATTATAAGATCGATTCAACCTTCCCAATATATTAAGAAATATATTTACCAAACTTAAAGTAGTACATGTACTTGTATACCACGTAAAACTTGTTTTATAATTCTCTTTTGTCAAACGTTTTTATTGAAATAGAAAATGCAATTGACGCTGAAAATGACCAAAAAATTAAGTGGCCTAGTTGCAAAACTCACTAACTCCACTTTTAGGGGAAAGTTAGTGAGTTTTGCAACTAGGCCACTCAATTTGTCTTTTCGTCTCACGGGCAAACTCGGTGCCATTTTTGTTGCTTTATCGACTTGTGCGATTAAATTGTCCCCAATACTCATCGGTGGGTTTATTACGATAAACAACTTTATCCATGTATTCTTTGCGAGCCTTTTGCTCTTGAGCTAAAGTAATGTTAGCCTTGTATTGCTCCAGTAACTGTTCTCTAAAAAAAAAATACAACAACAACAATGGATAAGTATCATTTTTGAATTCAATTTTTCTTTTAACTTCGTACTTTTCAAGCTTCTGCAGCTCTCTGTGCTTAAGAGTGAGCTCTCTAGCCATATTATTAGCATGTTGCTCCCAAATTTTTTCCTTTATTTTCTCTCCATTTCTATCTTTCTGAAAGTGGAACAAGCATTAACATTACTAAACAATGACTACAAATCTAGGGGTCCATCCAGCTCTACTTGCGTTGGCTATTCTTCCTGCCTAAAGGACAGTTGAAAAGCTACCTACCATTAAAGGATTAGGTATTCACCAGAAACGATAGATCGAGTGTTTAGGAGTAACATAGCAAACTTTTAGAAAAAGTATATATTGGGACTTGAACACTAAGATTCCATTTGAACTCAAGATGATAAAGTTGTATGTCTTGCCTACGGATACATACTATGGAACGAAAGCATGAGCAATATTGGCTATATAATTGCTAATCGGGAACATATATCAGACTCGGCATGACTCCTGCTTTGTTTTTTCACCTCTTAAAATCTCAAGACATGATATGACCTGGTGGTACAGCTTTATTGCGAAGGAGTTGATTGATTAAGTGAATCAAGAACATGTGCCTTCAAAAGCCATTCGAGGGATCTAGAACAAAATTCTTCAGCATTTGTGGAGTAGAAATCTGCCAGAAGCTTATGCATTGCAATGTCAGTCAAGTCAAGGCAACGAACCTCAAAGTGTGTTAACGTCTAGCGTCACTAGAAAACTGTGAGACAGGCAATGACAACACATGAGAGGTAAACTCCTTTCACATAAAACATTACCACTACAACTCACGGCGCCTGGACGACGACCAATTGCTCAGTGGCGCACGTGACCAAATGGATTATGTCACATTTAGACGGTTTCAATTGTAGGGTTAGTTGCTCTCGAACCAATAACTGAGCTTGTGATCGAAAAACGCTGTGCATAAATCGTAAAGTGTGAACTTGTTGCTCATTTACACGCGGTTAAAACCGTTAAGGGTAAAACGAACCATACCTCTGTAAGCTATGCAGTACATGACCCTGAAAATATAGACGAACCGAACACTTTATACCGTCATATGTAAACCTAAATGGCGAAGTTCTATTTTCCCAAGGATGGAGCATGTTTAACTCCGACTGTCTATCCTCAGGCTTGCACGAACGATGTCGTATTCTTGGTCGGATCGAGCTTAGCAACTGTTTGCTTATTGGCGCAGATGAAGTCACGTAGTTAGAAGTCAAAGAGCTATAATTTTTCGAGTGGCATAGACGTGTTTTTAGCAAGACTTGGCACTTTTCCCTGAAAAGATTCCAATGAATCAGCACGATCCTTCTATTTCGGTAGTTTGTTAGAAAAAGCTTTCGCATTACTTCGCCCCTGTTGCTCTCGCTTAACACCAAAGAGGTCTATGTCTCCTAGCCCTCCTGACTCTAGTCTACGTGCATTATTCTCTGAAGAGTATTCCTCAATGGCTTGCAACATAAATTGAGATTACAAGACAAAAAGATGAACTCACTTAGTCTTGTTGGTAGTAATTGCAGATTGCAATAGAATGACTAAATCCTAGACGATGTTCCAAAGCGGGTTTTGTTTTCAAATCTAAACCTGGTCTCCTTGCAACTTTGGTGAGAACGAACTTTCGAATTATAGACTCTATAGCCACACTAGCACTAGTCACCTTAGATCAGCTGTTGTAAATAGCAGAAGATGTCCAAAATCAATATACAGCCAAGTGGTTAGTAAGTAAGTTCTTTGCTACCTTCCTCCCAAAAACTTACCTCATTCTGTTCCAATTGTAGTTTTTGTTCACGACGGAATACAATCTTTTGTTCCGGTGTCATACCTCTGAACATAAAAGCGATCTTCTTATCTAAAGCCACCTTACTATTTGCCGCCTCTGGATTTTCACTAAGCATATCACTGCTAAGCATATTATAGATCTCGGCTAAGTTATCTTCTTGTGCCTGTTGTTTCTGGAGATCCTTATTTGCACGCTTTTCATAGGCCTAAAGCAAAGAAACCAATAGTTCATACTTCAAAGTTGCAATTTTTTAAATCTCTCACAAGTTCCCTATTAAAACGTTGAATGGATGCCTTTATTTTTGATTGATTTTCTCTTTCAGCAGCTGACATATCCATCAATCGTCGGTCTCGATCTTTAATTGAATCTACCATAATGGATTCGGCCTTTAAACGATCTGCTTCTGCTTGTTTCCTTTCTTTCATCTAAAATGAAGATGCATAGGCTAGGTAGAATCTTGATAGATTGTTAAAGTTTTACCTGTTGCTCTAGCCAAGCTCTTTGTTGATCTCTTTGAGCACGCTTACGTTCGGCAAAATGCAGATCTTCTCCTTTAAAACTTGAAAATAAAAGTAAAAGTTCCATCAGTTCCGATGGAAAGATCTTTAACATTCTTAAAATTGATCCCGCAATTGAAACAGAAAGTGAATAACTTGCATAACGAACGTGACCCTTAAACACGGTATCTGTCCGACATTTGCAATGTTTTAAGCAAGACTACTGAGTAATCTGGAGGTTTCGTCAACTTAATCAACTTTCCCTAACGTGCTGTGGAAGCTGTAAACTTTCTCCCTTAACTTGAAATATGCTGTCTCTCAAGGATGCTCCACGTAAATCGGCCAAAGAGAGGCTTATACCGTCAAACTATTTGCGAATCAGAGATAACCTCTGTTCTACAAAAATCAGATTGTGATTCTCTTCAAAAGCCAGGCAGCGAAAGGATATTGCCTTCGAGAACGAGACTGCCAAAAGTTTATCAGACGATGCCTACAATTTACGTTTAAAGGATCACTTCCCTTCTGTGGCTTATCCACTAGTCACATAAAGAATAGTTTTCAAAATGGAACAGGATTACCGAACCATAACAAACCAGAAAATTGATCAAGCTCTCTAGTCTCAAGAGAAGTCAACAAGCATGTTCCCAAGCTTCTAAGAGACATCTGGAAACTCAACAAGTTGGACACTTTTGGATGTATGCCGGCTTAAAAGATCAAGAAACTGCGGCTATTGCTTGAAGCAGACAAAAAGAAATTGTTTTGGTTAGGGTCAGGGACACCCTACTGGGGTGCTTAGACTCAAAGGCTCATCTATTGTTTTGCCAGGTTTCTTCATCAATCGTAGAAAGTTTTCGGTAATGATGAGATTAGATCGCCAGTTCTCACATCAGTGCCACAGATTCACCACCTAATCCGCACAAAGGCACCACAATCACATCAAAAGTATTTGGCAGTGTCGTGGTCCTAACACGCTTTGTGACTCTTAGTCGTAGCCCTAATACTCTTAGTGCCTCATAGGAAGGTCAGCAGATTGTCTGCAATCTTCTTTGACAAGCGATAGATGAAGAATGCCGCGGATTTGTTTGCAGCCTATCTGGTGAATCGTGCCATCTTCCATTATCTTCACTGTCTATGGAGGAGCTAACCGAGGACGCTGGTACACTTAACGTGGGATCGAGTCCTGAGAAATCTTCTTCTGAACATTGTCTAACAATCCTGTACAACTCACGATGTAAATATCAAACGTCTGGGGTTCCATCGAAGTGAGAAAATTTACTGATAACCCATTGTTGGTCCTATTGTTGACCACGTCTAGTGCCATCTGCGTCTTAAAACCAGCAATCCCAACGCAGGATTCAGACAGGATGCAAAATGCAGACAAAAATACCTAAGCAAGTAGTTTATGTCCACAGTTATAGTCAAACGGAAGAATAATCTGAATCCTTCCTCCGTGACTTCGATCTTGCTCGGCATCACAACCTTCTCTTCTGAACTTTTCCAAACATTTACCGGATTTCGATAAGGAATTGCGCTATCATGTGATTTCCTGCAGTTGAAGAACCTGGGGAAACGAATGGCCTTAAAGCAAATGAAGACAGAAGCAAGTACTCAACAAATAAAGAAGCATCAGGGAGAAGGATCTGGATACGGTCCAAAAAGCCAACTGAATTCATTTAGCCACATCAAATCTTCAAATCACAGCTCACCGGGTTTCGATGAGAAAGACTGAACCTCCTGGACTCAAACTATCGCGGATGCCAGAATGCATCGTCTGGAAAACTGGAACAACATACGCGGGATCGAAGGTCAAGGAAAGCTGCAGTGCAAGTCGACAGCCCGTTAAGTAAATAAACAAGTGAGGGGACCAGACTTACAACTCCAATAGCAAATAATACTTACATTTGTGCACTTGATATACCCAATCGTGGATCGTCATCAGCTAAACGTGCCGGCTCGCCATCCTTAATAATATTTGGATCGTTTAAATCGTATTCACGAGCCATGTCCTTACGTTGAAAACGGCAACGAAAATAATTTAAATCCGAGTTCTGATACTTTCTTAACTGAAAGGCAAACAACAACTATAGTCCGGAACAGGACAACACCATCATTAACTCACTTTCTGCTGTTCAATTTCCTTGGCTTTACACATGTTCGCTTGCCGTAGAGCCTCTTCATGATATTTACGATCACGTTGGGCTTGGACTTGGTCACGCTGTTTTTTTTCCTGAATTTGTCTTTCCAGCGCCTCATAATCCAACTAAAAAAGGAATCCCTGTACCAACAGAACTTCGACTTTAATTCCTCGAAACTTACACCAAAAAGTCGTTCTTTTCCATTGAAGATACGTTTCTTGCGTTCATCTTCATACTGCTTCCGGTATTGGATTTTAGCAGCCTCACGAAGGTCATCCTTTGTGGTTATAAGAAATTTTAACATTTTTTACGAGTTAAAATGTTTTATAAAATATGAAAGAGAAATATCGGGGAGAGACTAGTTCGATAGAATACCTCGAAACAGATTATTCGAAAGCCTTCCAAATCGATTGTTTGTATTTGTTTGACAAACAACGAAGTACTATAGAAACGTAAGGATTTTTATTTAGCTAAAGTGTTGTATTGGAAGGATAAACAATCTACATGAGTGTAACCATGGGCGTTACATTCGTCACTGTGATTTTACTAGCTGTTCTAAAAGGAGTTGGCTCTGGAATCTGCTCACCAGAACCCAACATAACGCGGTCAATAAGACTTCTGAACCAGGGCATTGTGTTCCAAGCGGAAGTGCTAGCCATCACCCAGGCAACCCGTGAACTATCAATGAAGCAAGTCTCTAGGAAAACCATTGACATTTACATAGACAGTACAGACCCCCTAAGCACTCGTTAAATCCAGCATTGCGCTTGACTTTCTTAGACAATCTGACGAGAGATGGAGTGCAGTCTTATCATGCCGCATCTCCAGGAAACTCTGGACAAATATCAACAAAAACGGGACACATTCTTGGGCTAAACAGAGCAAACTTAGCAGGCCACAACCTACTCAGGGAGCCCACCTTAGAAGAATGCGTTTAAGTACAGACTTGTGGGAGAACAGACGAAGAAGGGAACACAACTTATTTCCTATGCGAATGCCCCAGCCTTCACAGAGAAAGAAAGACGGCCCTCGGTGAAAACAATTTCAACGACTTGGGCGACCTGTCTATAAAGCCACCAAAAGCCATTCTAAAATTTACTACTATTCAGGATTGCTCAGAGAGGCCGAACGATCGTAATTGCACTCACCCAGACCTTTCCCCTTCTTTTTGTCTCTTCAGACTGGACATTTTACGTCAGAGGAGCATAATGGATCCATAGAGATCCGAGTGAAGGCTGCATCATGCGATGCAATGTACCTGCTAACTGTCCGAGTAAGACCTGCATAAAAACCAACAAGCTTCCAACTTCTCAGTCTAAGATAATTGAGGTTGATTGGTTGGTTGTGGAGGGTGAGATATGTAGCTCCATGGAGTGTCTTTTGCGTCTATGTGAGGTCTTCCAGTATTTTTTGCAAACTCTAGGATGTAACCGATCACTTTGCTGTCTAATCGGGTATCTGTATAGATGCTTCTTCCCTTTGATATAATCTTGCTGTGGCTGGACAATGGCAAAGGAGGTATTCTATGTCCTCATCTTCCTTCCTTTGACACCGTGTTCACCATCCTCACAGTCCACAACCTGCTGGGGGTGAATTTAAAAAGAATGCGACCAAGTACTAGATACTGATTGCTCTGCGACTGCCCAACCCTCAGCAGACATAGGAGAAAAAGAAAGATTTCTTTAACGATTAAGGCGAACCATCCACCGCCCCACCAAAGGCCGTTCTAAAAATGCGTCTCGATTCGGGATGATTTAACAAATTCAACCTTGAGGAACTATCCGACCAACCGGTGAACTCCAGGTCGTGTACCCGCCAACTTCATCAAATCCACACGATGATTTGTACCACAGACGCAGTAAGTAAGCTTAACAGTGGGTATCACAATGGATCTATAAAGACCTGAGTATGGTGCAGATGTAGCCCAACTTCGCCAAGTCCTCGTACTTATGAACTTATGAGAATTTCCAGGTTTCACGAGCATGCAGTAGTTCAAATTAAAGGTTGGATTCGAAAAATCTCAGCGCCAGCTTGGTGCAGATGTCTCAGCCTATCAAACTGCCTCAAACGTCAATATATCAACGTCTCTCAACGTCAATATATCAACAATCACCACCAGGAACATAGAAGGTAACAGTATACAGTCTTGTCTAACCCCTTTACGTACATGGAATGAGCTGTAAAGCTATCCATTGTGCTAAACCAAAGAAAAATTTGTTTGTATAGCATTCATGCCCAAATATCACTGTAATTTCTGAGCTCCGATTTTTGGAAGACTCTAGCACCTTCAGTGCAGCCTGATTGTCTATTTGTTCCCACCACTCCATCTCTTTTGCAAAAATTTTCTTTAAAAAGGCAGTCTAGTCCCCAAAGCACAAAAGTATTTGCTGTCATCATTCAAATATCAATCAGCTCCAGTCCTGCTTAAGATACAAAACCCGCCTACGAACATAGAAGACAAAGTGAACTTTGTGATTTTTCCTACTTCTGAGCGATAAAATTATCAACAAGCCTTGTCAGTCCTTAGTTAGCACCATGTTGGTTGGAAGCCCCTTTTACTTATGCCCACGAACTAAGGCGAGGTCTTCTTTCACTGCATCTTCCCCCCAAATCGGATTTAAAGGCTCTGCATACCAGAGCATTCGTCATAGCTTTCTTAAACGTCCAATTGCCAGATTTTTGACTAAGTTTACATATATCGCATAGTTTCGCGTTAAATCTCCTCGTCCAAAGCCCGTCAACGCAAACGTTTCCAAATACATTTTTCCAATCGAAACCACCAAACATATAGAGTAGGACTGTTGGGACTAGACTGTTCATTCATGATAAGACCCTACTACTCAGTTGCCTGGACTCTGCAGTCTTACCTTTATTAAATTGAATACAATTCTAGCCGTCGAAACCTAATTATTCCAAAACAATGAGTGGAACATCAAAAATAAAAAATAAAACAAACAGTTCCACATACGCCCCCTGATAACCGAAATTCGCAAACTTTCCCATTTGACTTTTGAAAGCTTTTCATTGCAAAAAACCTACTAGTGAAACTTGATGAACTTGAACTTGAAAATCGGGCCAAAACAGCTGACTGTCAGTGTCGGTAATAGAGACGCACATCGAAACAGTAAACAAGTGGAGCGCTTCCAAAGTAGAGATCAAGTACTTTAATTACTTGCTGTCCCCGATATGAGGAAATTTTGTACACAAAAAGTTCATTACGAACCACCAGCAGAAATTCGTAAAGATGACGAATCCCGACTTCCATTTGTCTATTCCGAAGAGTATGGAGTGAAATTTTTTGGACTACAGAAACTACATCCATTCGATTCAGCCAAAGGACATCATATTTTGAAGGTTTAAAGGTGGACAGAGTACATTTCATAATCATTTATGTCCATTTGACTTTGTAGATCTTGAAAGCGGAAGATCTCCTAGCAGATGGTCGATTTTTTGTTCCTGTTGAGATTACAAAAGAAGAACTTCTAAAGGTTCATAAAAAGGAATACCTCAAGAGCTTAAAGGTATGTTGCTTGAATGTATCAGAAGATATAAAAATATAAAAATGACTCGTCATCTCTTTAGTGGAGCATCAATGCAGCGAAAATCTCTGAAATTGTCCCTTTACTCTTCGTTCCGAATCACTTTGTACAGCGTGGCTATCTAAGACCAATGCGCTTCCAGACAGCTGGTTCAATTCTAGCCGGTAAATTAGCTATAGAAACTGGATGGTCCATCAATTTGGGTGGTGGATTTCATCATTGTTGTTCCTATCGTGGTGGTGGATTCTGTGCTTACGCAGACATCACTCTGCTCATACAGAAATTACTTCGTGAGGAGAAATTAATAGCCAAAGCGATGATTGTGGATCTTGATGCTCATCAGGGCAATGGACATGAACGAGACTTTATCGATAACGAAAGTGTATTTATCTTGGACATGTATAATGCGTCGATATACCCAAAGGACAGTTTTGCTAAACAAGCTATTAAGTGTGCCGTTGAGTTGAGACCATTTACAAAGGATTCATTCTACATGAACAAACTAACTGCGTAAGTTAATTTCCTCTTCTAAGGTTGACATTCTTTAAGTGACATGTTTGCAGATCTCTCAAAAACTCCTTAGATGAATTCCAACCCGATTTGATTGTATACAATGCTGGAACAGATATCCTAGAAGGTGACTCACTAGGTCTTTTGTCTATCACTCCACAGGTTTGTCCTTTCCCCACAACTTAAAATGATTTATCAATTTCAGGGAATTTCGTTTTACAGGGTGTTATTGATCGCGATGAATATGTCTTCTCTACATGCATTCAAAGAAAAATTCCAATTGTTATGCTCCTTAGCGGTGGCTATTTGAAATCCTCAGCAAAGGTGATTGCTGATTCTATAATGAATTTGAAAGGCAAAGGATTACTTCTTTCGAAGTGGTAAATGACTTTGGTCAGCAATAGGAGTTGAGAGCGTGTACCTTGAATGAAGAAAGACTTGTATATAGTTGATAACGAAACGGTTGATGCATTTGACTACAATCTTTTTAAAATGTTCCTTAAAAATAAGAAATCACTAGTAAATTTATATTTAAATCATTGCAACTTATTTTTAAGAAACTGTATGTACTTGTAGATTCAAAAGCTTTTATTAATAAAGAAATTTTAGATCTTGTAAGTTAAGAACGATTTAATATTTGACATACACGCACAAAATACTGCTGCTACCAATCCACTGGTTTTCAAGATCAAAATATACTAAGGTGTCTATGAAATGTGCTTATAGTTTAACAGTCTGCACAAGAGTCATTTCTAGATTTAAAGCGCCGACTGTGACTGCCATTTTCTCGATCTTTCCTTTTTTCTCGACTGAAAGACAAGAAGAAAGTTAAGAAAAGGAAAGTATTCCTGTTTCGTGAAGCAAATGTCCTTCCCGAATCTAATGCCCCTATTACAGTACACAACTCAACTCAGTTGTGTTGTCATCGAGACAACTCAACTTTGAGACAACCGAACTTATTTGCGGTATTACAGAATACAACCATTTTCAGTTGAGCTAATGCAGCCAACTTAAAGTACGAAAATTGAAAAATCACAATGACATTTCGATGTAAACAAAGGAAAGTGAAGCAATATTTTGTGAGTTTTGGTATAAATAACAATAAAAAAGGAAAAATGGGAACTACTTCTGATTTATTTTTCGATGACGAGCATGAGGATGATATTGTTGATGTTGCGCGCAAAAGCAAAAGCGCGCATTGACAGTAAATCAGTGATATCCCTTTAGAACTTCCAAATGCCAAGTAAAATACATATTCAAAATTTAAAATTTCCAAACTAATTTTGGGTTTACAGGTTTATTATCTATTTTCGGCTGAATAAGCAAGCGTTTTGTTACATCCTAGCTGAAGTGAAGGATTTCTTGAACGAGACTGTCCGTTCGTCATCAATTCCACCAATTTTAAAATTAGCTACTGCTCTTCGATTCTTATCCGAAGGAAGTTACCAAAAGTGTAGTGGAAATGAAACTACATAGTTTTTCCGTTTGGTTTTTATTTATTATTTTCAAGCTAGAAGATGATACTCTTGGTAGTAACTATTTTAAATAAACACATATTGAAATATACGAACGTTTTTTCCATTGTGGAAAAAAAAGTCCACTCCGCCAAATAATACAGACAACTACAAAAAAACAGTTGTGTAGTTTTGACAGTTGAGACAACCAGTAATCAGTTGAGTTGTCTTTCATAATACCGTAAAAAAATGACGACACAACTGAAAACTAGCAGTTGTCTTGATTTGACAGCTGAAATACAACTGGTTGTCTCAAGGTTGTAATCGATAATACCGATTTCTCATTTACGACCAAACTACAACTGAAGTTGTGTACTGTAATAGGGGCATAATCATATAATCAGGAGATACGTTGTGATTGTTGAAGTAATTTGTGGCAATCTTTTCTCACAGTTCCAATTAGGAGAACCTTATACGGTCTACTTGGACTTATTCGGAGCTCAGGGCCCTTACTCTGTATTCCGATTCTAAATTCAAATCGTTCGAAAACAGAAATGTCAGTTTCCGAACGATGTGACTCGAAATGAAGGGTAGGGCTAGGGCCCCAAGACTATAAGGTTCGGTTTATCCGACTCCTCGTCCTATGAGTATCCGCAAAGATCAGGACCCCTACTCTGTTTTGCGATTCTAAAGTTCGGATCGTTCGAAAGCGGGCATTTTGTATGGGAAATTTGAAACGCAATTCATAAAATCCATACAAAATGTCCGCTTTCGAACGATTCGAACTTTAGAATCGCAATACAGAGTAGGGACCCTGGCTCTCTAGGTAAGGGGTTGTGCCATCGGGGTAACTGCCCTACCACGGAAAAAATCAAACAATTACAAAGCAACAACAAGGTTTAGACATTCACACAATAACAGATAGGATCTTGTACGCGATGCTGAGAAGACTAATGCTTCTTACTTGTGGTTTCCTTTGCTGTTTCGAAGGCTTCGATTGGATATCAGCTGGCGGTGTCTCGAATTGTAAAAAACTCCGCTAGCAAGACGCTTTGATTCCCTTAAGCTGGGAAATTGCACAATGTAACAACGTATAAATTTTAAATTTTAAGGGACGCGCTCGTGTTCTTACTTACTTAAGGTGGCGCTACAGTCCGGGGTGGACCTGGGCCTCAACCAACAAGCGTCTCCAGCCAGCTCGATCTTTAGCTAGCTGCCTCCAGTTTCGCACGCTAAGTTGGTTGAGATTCCCTTCAACTTGCGTGCACCACCTGAGTCGCTTTCTTGCTCTACTGCGCTGCAGGGGTTGTAAATCCGCTTGTTGTTGCTTCGTAACTATGGTTTTTTCCTATGACTGGGCAGTTACCCCGGCAACACAACTCCCAACCTGGAGGGCCAGTTCCATTATAGAAACCCCTAGGACGAGGGGTCGGTTAAACCGAAGCCCGTAACCCCTTCGGGGATGTGAGCGCTGCCGTTGGTCCATTAAGGGCTCATCCGCCACCATTCCTATTTGTTTTGTTCTGGAATTTTTCTTCACCGTTGATTCCATCTGGGGAATTCATCCGCTCTCCCGTTTATAGTGCTGCTATTTTTGTCTCCTGGTCAGCACTCGCGCTTATAAGTTTGGCAAGTCGAGTTCGGATGGACATCGACCACTACCCTATGGTTACCACTTGGAGGTAAAATAACCACAATTAATTCGAAGAAACAGTTACAACACTGGGCATCGCCAAGTTGATACCTCTTAGTGCCTACCCTATTTCTACAACACTCAACCATCGGACGCTCGTGTTGATATAAAACAGTACACCTCAGTTCGCGCGTCCTGGGGGGAAGTCGCTCGATAAAATTGGACGCACGACCACACCGGCTCCAATGCTTTTCTTTATACTCATGCCGCGCGGCCAAATGGGAGTGCGTCTAAAGGAGCTCGTGTGGCACTGCCCTTAGAGGGGTTATTGGTAGGAAGGCTATGTTGACTCTCTTTTTTAACTCGCTGTTCTATCTATGGTTTCCTGTTTCAACGGGGACCGGTGCCCAGTGGACGTAGTAATTTGCTAAACTAGAGAAGCCTGCAGCCCAATACTTTTGGCTCGGCAATAGAGCTTAGGTTTAAAAGGCAATTCCTTCTAGCAAGTCTTGGGCGCTTCGTCGTCACATAACTAGTCAATTATCTGTCCATTTGTTTATGTGTTTCATTTAATTGCACAATTAGTTGATGAATTTTGTTAAATATTTGACAGAGGAAAACACTTTTTTTTTTATTTATTTTAATTATTATTATCGTCTTTATAATATGTTTTATAATTATTAAAAAAAAAAAAGAAAAAACAAAGCAAATATCATTAAATATCAATTGTTTAAATTCTAATTCACAGTTACTGCAATAAAAACAAATACATACTCATATTGTACAGCAAAAATAGTTGTTTTCGGTTTTTAAAAATTCCATTTTTATTTTTGAGTTGAAGAAAGTTAAAGTAAAACTTTTTAAATTGCAGCAACAATATACATATGTTTGTCTAACCAATTAGATTAAAAAATATCTATTTACATATATAAGAAGTTAAATATAATAAAATTTGTTTTGGTTTTCTTTTTATTTAAGTAAAAAAGGGTTTTATCTTAATATTTGTCTTTTTTGTTTTCTTATTATTGCGGTTATCGAATTTGTTTATATTTATTTCTAAGCGCTTAAATGTTACTTGTCAATTTAGTTTTTTTTTTTATTTTATTTTAATTTGTATTAAAATGGTTAGGATTCTTCTTTTTTTATATATATTTCGATCTTAGCCTACTCCTTTGAACTATGAAGAACAGTTTTAGATTAATCGAATGCGTGAATGTATGCTTTTTAGTGGAATTTTTGCGGAACGAAGCAACAAGAAGCGACACCCAACATAGACAAATCGAACTGAACGATAGTAAGAGACTTTGCCTACTTTGGCTCTGCTATCACTTCTAACGACACATCTCACCAAATGTCAAACGAAGGATAAATCTTGACAAGCCGAGATAATGACAATTAAGAAAGCTCTATCGCATCTGAGGTATAGTATACTATCTTTTTACTGATAGTCCGTGATAAAATCTCTGGAATTTATCGCTTTCAACTCAGAAACAGCCCTAAATTCCAGGCAACTGCATGGCTGATGAGCCCGCCAGAGAGGGTACAACTCTACCAATTCTTCCGGAAAAGGGGAATGTAAGCATGCCTCTCGTCACCTGCAAATTCCTTCTTTTTTTTTTAACACGATCGACATCGCCAATCACAGATGGATAAAAGGTAACACCTGCCTTATCACCAAACAGATTTGACCAAATTTAGATCTCAAACGCTCTCACTGTCATAAGCAACTTATTAGGTGTCATTACGAGACACTGCACCATCAGAAAGCACGCCAATAAGCTGGGCCTTCTCTACAATGACTTTTGCAGAAGCTGCATGGACAAGGAGGAGGAAGAGACAATTCTCCACCTTCTTTTGTACATATCCGGCCCTCTCAGCTCGAAGAAGAGCATATTTAGGAGCCAACTTCTGCACACTGGCTGACATCAGCATTGCCACTTCAACCTAACTCTTGACAATTGTTGTTTCTTCGGACTAAGAAGGCAACTAAGAAGTAACCCCCTATCCAGAACAACTAAGCAGACTCTACATAAGACAAATTATCATTCGATTCCTACTCTGAAGTGCTAAAGCATTCCCTTTTCTCAGTCACATTCACACTTTTACACTTTCACCAAGTTACAGTGCATTCTGTAATAAAACAACATCGTCATCACCATAGCAAGACCGCGATTAAGGTGGTACACGCAAGTGGAAGGGGATCTCAATCAACTTAGCTTGGGAAACTTGCTAGCTGACGCCACTTGTTGATTGAGGCCCAGATCCACCCCGGACTGTAGCGCCACCTTAAGTTAATAACTAAGTAAGTCATCACTGTTTTTCATTGTTCACGAGAAGTAAATTGAAGTCTACAATAAAAAAAAAATAAAAATATATATCAACTTGGTTTACACTTGTTTTTTTTTTTTTTTGGTGCAAGTACATGGTGTCTTCATTAACAGTTCACAATTGTCTGGTATATTCAGCATTTAATAAACGATATCTGTGGTCTATTCCTCATATTGATTTCCACTGCAAAGCTTTACAGAATCCAACATCGATATAAATAGATAAAATAAAATGAAAAATAAAAGAAATACAATATCCTTATTCATTTCACAGACTTACTCTTAACCATATCATCAAGCTCACTTAACAAGCATACTACTCTCGTTTATTCTATTTTATTATCATTCTGTGACTTGCTATGCATCTCTGGTTAAAAATAAAATAAAAATCAATTCATTACTATTCAATCAATTCATCCATTCCTATCAAATGGTCATTTGCATCAGCTTAACAATAACGGTATTAACTTACAATTCTATAGGTTTTTTTTTTTTTACGATTTTGCAACAAATGGAAACTTAACGCAAAAAACTATGAAATGTTTATGAATGTGGTGATGGCGAAGAAAAATATTCTTTAAATTCGTTTCTCCAAAAGCGGGAATTTGTCTTTTTTTATAAAAACGTAGTACGACTCATACACAGTGGAAAACATGAAATATAACCTCGAAACGGTTGCACAACGTTTACGACTTATTTTACCCAACAGAAAGATATGAAAGGACATAGATTGCAACCTGTGCCTCCAAAGAGACTCATTGAACAATGACATTGTATGTTTGCTTTCAGATAAGCCAGCCGTTTTTAATATGGATTGAGTAGTGAGACCCTATCCTGAACAACTAAGGACATACCAGTCTTCTATCAAAAGCAGATAAAGATATCCTTAGTCGGTTCAAGTGATTTCTTCGTAAAATATTCAGTTTCGTGTGCATTGGACTGACTTTGAAGGAGGAAATTTAACGATGAACTAGACAAGCTTCAAAGTGATATCGACCTTTCCAATGTTATAGCCATGTTCAGCCTGTGGAGGAATAACTCGTTCTAGGTGACGAGAACAAGTAGAAAGAGACCTCAACCAACGTGAAGTGCACAACGAGTGGCAATTAACTAAGGGCTAACTACAGAGGCTTGTCGTTTGAGGCTTAAATTTATCCCTCAACCAATGTGGAGTGCACAACGGGTGGCAATTAACTAAGGGCTAACTACAGAGGCTTGTCGTTTGAGGCTCAAATTCATCTCTAAAACAACGTGGAGTGCACAACCGGTGGCAATTATCTAAGGACTGACCATAAAAGCTTGTCGTTTGAGGCTCAAATTCATCCCTCAACCAACGTGGAGTGCACAACGGGTTGCAATTAACTAAGGACTAACTATAAAAGTTTGTCGTTTGATGCTCAAATTCATCCCGCAATGTAGTTCCACTTTAGTATGTAATTTAATTCGTAAAGGACCAAGGCCTAGTCCCTTGCAACCATTTACGGACCCACAGCTGACACCGAGAGCCGATTGAGAAGATTTTTCAGCACAAATTTATACTCTTTGAGGTTCGTCACTGCCTTTCAGGAGGTGGATTGCCACATCAGCTATTAAATTTCCAACTAAACGAAGTTACATTTTCATATTCCAAAGCGTATGAGACCGCACAAACATGTGATTAACTAACAACTACCAAAAATATGTTTTTTTTAGGATGGAATATGTAAAAATCAATTGTAAAGCAAAAAGCTTTTGTTTTTCATTTGTTTTTTTCTTTTTAGAGCATATAACACTAACTAATAATAAAAAATAAAATGTTCCTTATGATGATGACAATAAGAAAAAAACTATTTTACAAGTTTCGCCTAAGTAAGGGCAGTCTTTCTGTTAAGTTTTTTTTTTTTTAATCTTTTATTACTACTAACAAGCCGCCGGTTCCGTTATCCTAAATGAAAAGAAGTAGAAGAAGAATATGATGAAAATGGACTACAATCTATACAACAAAACAAAACAAAAAGAAAACATAAGAAGAAACCAATTTAAAAAAATTGTTCGTTGGTGTTAATTACTTACGATGATCTCGTGAGAGCATTTTCAAAGAGAACCTCTGATCTACTGTTCATCAAGTAAACTATACAGAATGACAATATGGATACAACGATACCAATTGCCAAAGTAACTGTTTCGTGTGCTTTGGACGGTCGTAGGAATATTCTTGCACTTAGCTGTGACCAAGTTGACTCAGTCCAAGTCGAATATTGACCCGATTTCCAATCGTAATCTGTAAGAAAAAATTTGTTAAGAATGCAAAATGTAATCTACCATTGGAAGCTTCAGCTGTCTTAAGAAAATTGCACCAGGCTTTGATTTGAAGTCGATAGTCTCAATCAACCGCGACTCAGGTAGCGCACGCAAGTCGAAAGGGACCTCAATTAACTTGGCATGCGAAACTGGAAGCATCTAGCTAATGATCGAGCTGAGGGATGAAGGTTGTTGATCCACCCCGGACGGTAGCGCCATCAAAAGTACCAATAAAACCCAACAGATCAGTTTGAACATGCGTATAGCGGATATATGAAACAGAAAGTGGATTCACAAGCAAAAGACGCTAGATGGCAGAATGAATTCGGGAATACAGAGACCGCCTCTGCAAAACAATTTTTCCACATGTCATCAGCCCTTGTTTGGTGGAATAAACGTTCACGTAAATTTGTTACTGCCCCTTTCACCTGAACTCCAAAGAACGACTTTAATGAACCTCCCTTCTTCGAGGGGCAGGGCAATATGCACTTACGGCTTTAAATCCTCTAACAACTTTCGAAATAATTGCACGGAACTCTGATAAGTTTGCTAGGTAAGGTTGAGAAGTAGATTTTTCTGGATTGAAGCTCAAGTTGGATTTTTCAGCTTCTATTGACGGTTGAGTCTCTAGGGAACATAGTCGAAGGTAGCATGTATCATCTCTACGCAGACAAATCAAACGAATGCGTTCCGATGTCTGAGCAAAAAAAATTGCAGACAACAACTGGGATTGTGGAAGGGCGACGACACTGCCAAATACTTTCAATGTGATGGTTCTGCCTGTGCTTGAATCAGAAAGCGAACCTTCAGTGCTGATGTGAAATGTGTTGGCGACCTAAGTTCTTCATTACTAAAGCGCCTACGCGTTTGTCTTCGAAGAAAACGCATTAAAATGGAGTTCTCCGGCTGGTAGTGCAACGGACCAGTCTCTGAGTCTTAGTCCTCTTGCAGACTGCCACTACTTCAAAAGATCACTTGATAACTTACCATTAATCAAAAACGCCGGACTCATGGCCACGGTGTAGTTTTGAGTGGTTAAGCGACACTCGCCTTTCCCATCATATCCAGCAAACCAATGTAGCGGCAGATATGTGCAATTGTCTTTGTTAGCTTCTGTGATTTTCTGTGAGAGAATGTAACCGAGAAGTCTGTATGACCAGCCAGATGCTTCTTGTGATGCACCTTGAACGCTGATGTACCTTTATTGTGAAAAGATAGAAGCATTAGCAAAGCACATATGCTCAAGTTGAAACCCTTACCTTAGTGGTGGAATGGGTAGTCTTATTTGACTGCTTGGATGCGACGCCGCCTTAAACAATGGACAATCGGCCGATTGCAAGAAGCAAAACAGAAATTCATCAACCAATATCGGATTGACCAGCTTATTTCCATCGTACACTACACCAGACAGCATCTCGTACAATCCCAAGGCCAGTGCTGAGGAGATATTCCTAATTTTCATTTGCACCGAATCCACTTGGAAATGATCGCGAGCCAATTCGTTCTCCATTAACACACTAAAATCCATCGAAGTGTTTCCATAGCTGAATCCAATATTCCAGCCGTCATCATAGATCGAGTGATAGAATTTATTTGTTGGCTTGGCGTTCAGAATCACGGCCGGAAACGATAGATTCGCCTTCAGAAACGACTGTGCCGACGTTGGTGGTAAATTATCACTCAACACCGAGTTGAACTTCACTTTCAAATTGTATTCTGCCGAGTAGTTTCGAATCTTTCCAAGGAATTCCGAAGCCAGTTGCATATTTTGCAGCGAATACAAATTAATTTCGTTGATTTCATCCAGAGCACCGATGTCAATCATCAGGTCAACGTTTTCAAAGCTAATTGGGTTGGTCCGTGTGCTACGAGTTGGGAATGCCTTATTCTGGATGTCGTAGACAAGTCGCTGAGAGCCAATGTAATCATATGACTCGCCATTAAAGACCACAAAGAGAATGTTGTACTTCTCATTCCTACGCTGCGGCAGAAGTCTCGCAAGCATGTGAGCGACATTCACAAGAGTTGCATAGCTCAAGAGAGAATCCATGGCACCTAGTCCAACTCCATCGAACATCGAAGTTGTATCCAACCGAGTGGTGACCATAATAAACTTCT
Organism: Criorhina ranunculi; assembly: GCA_951813785.1. Taxonomy (NCBI): domain Eukaryota; kingdom Metazoa; phylum Arthropoda; class Insecta; order Diptera; family Syrphidae; genus Criorhina; species Criorhina ranunculi. Next base: position 31,910,752 of record OX638381.1, read on the forward strand.
CCATCGGATCAATATCTGGCTTCTCTATTGTGTTGTTTCTTGGAAAAAGTGTCGCATAAATATTTCTTCCCTCCAGCGGGTCACAATACCTCGTTCGACTGAGGTTATTCAAAAAATTTGTCCTGCGTATGCAAACCTCTGAACTGACAGCTGCCGACATGAAGGTGTTAACCTGAACGCTACACAACGGACGCATGGCATGTGTCTCGTAATCGAAATTATTGAATTTCTCAAAGCAGTCTAGGATTTTCTTCTTTTCATCCGGATCTGCTACGTAGTAAATCGGAAAGGGAAAGTCTTCATGCAACAGCCCAGTACCAGATGGATTCCACAAAGTTTCTGGTCGTGTTGCATCGCAACTGTCATTGTTTATGTTGCTGTACTTATTGGGACACATCAGTTCATGACTAAATTGTGTCATATTCTCAGTCCGATTGACAACTATCACAACAGATATGTTCTTGCCGCCTTCATTCTTCAAGCGTAGCATGTTCGAGCGTGTAAATAAGGGCGGTGGCACTACCGGTGCATAAGGTGGCGATGGTGGATTGTTTAAAAGAAAATCAATATCTTCTGCTGACTTGACCACATGAAGAACACCTACAGAGCCCGAGGATCCCGCTGAAATGGTAATGTTGAGTTAGTATCTGTAAAAATATCAGATGATCTGGTTTTGTACTTACAAGAACAACCGGTTTGATGTGTTCCGTTTAAGCGTCGAAAACAACTGGCTCCACTTATCGATTCGTACATTTTCTCACGGGTTCTTTCAGCACTTACTGGAAAGTAAACTAGAGAAATTAGTGACCAATGTGACAACATTCACAGAAGTGGAATGAGGATATGATGAGCAAATCCAATGGCTACAGGGAGCGATGTTGGTGAAGATATCTGATGAAGATTATTGTCTTGAATGAGTTTTACACTGACTCTGTGCTCTTGTTCACGAAAACAACTCCGCTCCAGTCAAAAGGGTTTCCGAATCTAAACCTTCAGGTTCGAGACGATAAGAAACACCAAACACTAAGCGCTCGGAAATAGCAGGAAGCTGGTTGAAGTGAAGAGGAAACAGCGTGCTCTTGATCGATGAATATGAGTATGGAAGGTTAATAGAGCATGTGTTGTCTGATGAACGCACAGATTTCTACTCCGAATTCTCCTGTGTCGAACTACGGACCAGCATTGAGTTGTGCAATTGCCACTTCAGTAGCAACAGAGAACTTATTTAGGTTGCCTTTCTCAGCAATTATCAGGCAACTTGTGACGGGTCAAAATGTTACGTTCTGCACAGAGGAAGGCTGTCAGAAGAATTCGAGATCCAAAGTGGAGTTCGACTAGGCTGCATTTTGTGGCTACGGTAGTTTTTATTAGTGATAAGCGATGTGTCTCATGTCGATGAGCAGTGAAGGAATTCAATGGACTCTTACCTCTCAACTCAAACATCTAGACTACGCTGACAAGGTATGCCTGCTATGGCAAAGGATTACAGACCCCCGACAGCTCTATTGCTATGACAGAAGATTAGGTCGATAGAGAAATACATGGCACAAATCAGTTAAGGAGAAGTCTCGGCAATTGGAACAGAGTTGGATTGAACTAAGACACATTGGCAGAAACTGTACACGACACCGCGGAGACGTAGTAGGGACCCTAGAGCCCACACGGGCAATTTTGAGCTAGATTTATCCATTTTCTGCTATCCTCCTGGTCTCACCGCTAGCATCGATCTCTTCATTGCCCTTCTGCATCACTTGAAGCGACGAACGGAAGCTTATTGAATTTGGAGTCATGAGCGCTTAGGCTTTGAATTTGTAGGAAAATATGTGTATCCATGAGTCGCCAACTTTGGCGGTTACTACGCGAAATAATAATATAATTGCCCCATTCTATGTGTGAAGTCAAATGGAAGGTAAATGAACTCGAACCCCCGAAATAAACGACCAAAAAGAACTATAAAAAGCAATCATTGGGGAATAACTACTCAGAAACGAAAGTTTCTCTAATCCATTACAGACAATGCCTCAGTTACACAAGCCCACACATTGCGGCCACTTAGCACACCATCTGCTGTAACTGACATGTATAATCTGGGTCAACTTATAAATCCTTATTCCCCGACTTATTCTGAAGAAAATTATATATGCATTGACTAAGTGGGTTGATAAATAGGAGCGCAGTGATAATAATTTGAATGATAACGCAGTCACAGATGAAGAAGTAAACACAAAAGGCTCAATCAAATCTTCGACAATCTCGCATCAGTATCAGTACCATAAAACTTATATTTAATTTGCCTCAAGCGATATTTATATCCATCCCACGATTAAAAAAAGCGTCTCCTCTTACGCCCAGTTGCGACAGCTTGTTCTACAGATTAGAACGATAAATACAAGAAATAAATTCATGGCCAACAAATGCATCAGCATCAAATTGCAGTGAGTCACTTCCAGGAGAAGCCATTTCTTTCTTCTTCTATTCCAACTAGATGTTCATGTTCACAGCCATACCATTGATTTATAATCGCAATTACATTTTGAATTATGGGTCAACTACTTGGCCGGCATCCAAGTTACCCCAAAAGTAAATGATTTATACGATGAATAATATTTTGCGGCAACCTTCGTCGGCGCGAAGTTTCGCAAAAAAAAAAAACTTCTAACGATTTTCATCTTATACGACGCCTACCAATTGTGTTACACTGTTGCAGCAAAACAGAACCATGGATTTGTGATTAAATTGTTTAGAAATCTGATAGTACTTACCACGAAGTATTGTCGGTAATAAAAATAACAGCAATAGATTATTTAATTTATCCATTTTTATTGAAAAATTAATATTCGTTTCGATTGGAAAACACTGGACAAAAATAAATTGAAGAAACCAAACTACGAGAAAAATGACATTTGTGAGAAAACTTTTGTCATTTTTTTTTTGTTCTACTGACGTTTACATGTTTTATGTTGGTTGTCAAATGACGGGACGTAGGATTAGAAATTTGTTCTCACGTTACGATTTGAAAAAAAGAGATGTGTTCGAAAAGTCGACTTGATTTTATTTGCGACGCAAACAAAATTGAAAAGTTTTTCTTGAAAGTTGTATGTGAAACCGGGCATCCACGATCACTTATTAATAGCTGTGTTTTTTTGATAATTATACTCACTTCAGTCAAAAAACGATCTATACTCACTTCATCCACAGTAGCAGCCGCGCCAACCAATTGCTTTGCGGCTCGATTTCTTTTTCTTCATTTGACAGTTTGCAAATGTCAAAACCGAGGAAAAGCAACAAATACGATCGGCTAAAGGCTAATTTATGAGATTTTTCGTGCTCTGGTGGTCAACTTATGTAGTTCTATCCTCACTTGCTGCTACTGGGAAATTTATTCCCACTTGGTGTGTTGTTATTGCTTTGTGTGTAAAATCTTACTGGGCTGGGTATACAGCTATCAAAAAAACACGGCTTATATTTTCATCATCAAAGGCGGGACAATTTGCAGCGATGTCAAAACTAGACATGGTTCTGTATAACTCGTCTCTTTCTGAATGTCGTGATAGACCGCTTGGAGCATGGATTCGAGCCAAAATGTGAAAATGTAGTCTTTTGTAGACTTTTTTGATCTAAAACGAATAAAAGATTCCCCATAGCCAGCACAATCAAGTCGGTGTCCACTAAGAGAGTGGAAGTTCTTTTAAATTTGAATCAAAAGTGGAGCTTATAGTTCAAATTGGAGCTCAGGTCAATTCGAATTTGATTTATCCGGCTCGATGGCCCCTTTGATTTCCAACAGCAACACTGCTACGAACACATCGAGCGAATACCAACGCCTCCTAAAAGTGAAAATTCTTTTTAATATCCACTGTCAACTGTCAAAATCAGCTGTAGTACGGACATGCTCAACGTCAGTCTGACATTTCATAGTTTTTTTTTTCCATCTTCGTTTCATCAGCTTTTTATTTGTGCTGCTTGCTGCTGATACGATCTCTTTTAACATCCATTGGTTAAGTTTCACGTACAAATTAGTTGATTAATTTTTTTTTTAAACAATGAAATAAGTTAATTACATTTAAAAAATTGCTACAATACCCATTTGCATTAGAAGCACCGGAACGAACACATCAAAATATTTCCAATCATACATTCGGTAACAACATACAAAGTGGTCAGAAAAAAAAAATATGTTTCGTCGATTCTTCGCAACGTTTGTGGATCAACAGTTCACCGTGACGCCCGAACTCATCTTTAATACACCAAAAATCACACAAACATTTACCTCGCCGGGATTGGAAAGTCTCTCATGGTTATATTCTCATTCACCGTGTTTTCCTTTGAAAGGTGATCAAATCAAAATAATTTTTGAACCGAATATATTTTATGAAACGTTGGTCCAAAAGAGTGCCGAAGCAAAGGAGCGGATAGTCCTTGCTAGTTTATATTTGGGTACGGATCATCTTGAAACTGCCTTTGTGCAGACAATCAAAAAGAATTTGCAACAAAATGAAGCGTTAAAAGTCAGTGTGTTGTTGGATTTCACCCGAGGGACACGGGATGAAGTGAATTCGAAAACGATGTTAATGCCATTGTTGACAGAATTTGGCAAGAATGTTTCATTATCGATGTACCATACACCGGATTTGAGGGGCCTTACGAAAAGATTTGCTCCACCACGATGGAATGAACTGCTGGGACTGCAGCATATGAAAGTGTATCTTTTTGATAATTCAGTCATGATTAGCGGAGCGAATTTGTCCAACGATTATTTTACAAATCGACAGGATCGATATATATTGATAGAGGACCAGAGTTTAGCGGATTTCTATGCCAAATTTATAGCCAAAGTTCAGGAATTCAGTTTGTGTGTGCGGCAGGATTCGGAAGTGGAATTACACAAGAATTGGTCACTATTGCCGTATGAAGGTGATAAGGAGGCTTTCACAAGGACAGCTAGGCAGAGGATTACTGATTTTTTTCAGGACATTTTCAGTAAACAAAAAGCAGTGATGGACAAGAAGCCAGGTAAGAGAAGAAGGGCATTTTTTTGTATGTGCTTGGTTATGACGTGAAAAATTGAAAATGTTATTTGTTGTGATTTTTACCCCTGGGTGCAGGGTATTCAGCAGGTATTGCGTCACATTTTTCTTTTATTGCACTCTGTCTAGTAATATTGAAATAGCTTCGTTGTTTATGTGCGCATGCATCATTAAAATGTTTTTACATGACACACCTACATATTCACAGAGAGTCTTTCGGGCTTTTGTCTATTGTATGTTTGCCAATTTGACAACAGATGGTGAGATGGTTGTTTTTGAATGGTAATCGGTTCTGTTCTTGTCGAAATAATGTGCAATTCGTAGGTGAAGGGAGTACCATTTATCAAAAGATATGAGTATGTACCTACCAACAAATATTTTGAACATTTTCAGGTAAAGTTGTGTTGGATAGCTTACATGCAAGTTCATATCCACCTTCTTGTGTTACCGGAAACAGCAATTATAGTCCAGGTAACTTTTGATCTATATATCTGTCATTTTGCCCGATGTATATGTCTCGATACTTTGCAAGTAATTAGTCTGACTATGGTTCAGTCGATTGACAAAGTTCAGTCGAGTCAGTCTCTCAGTCAGTCTCAATTCTTTTCATTCAAAGTTACAACATCTTATCACCACTCAGCCTGTAGAACTTGTAGCGTACCTGCAGATTGCCGAACGACAGATTGAGAAGCTGATGCGGTGAAAAACGTTTGGCCACAGTGATAAACATTTCAGATATTTTTAAACCCATTTTCCTTCACCACCCACATAAAGTTGGAGCACAACTCACGGGAGTACAGAGAAAAACTCTCAAACCGTAGCTCAACTACAAGTATTGGACAATTTGAAAAGTTCAACAAAAAATGTTCTCACACAAAGCAAGTGTGATGTTAAACTTTTTATGAACTTTCCCACTCAACTACCGTCTTAACAAGCTGCGCCTTACTTCTTTAGATATGTGCACTTCAGTCTATGCTTGAAAGTTTACGAAACTACTGGGCATATCTTGTGCGAATGTCCAACTTTAGCTTGAAGCAGACAAAAACAATTCGATAGGGGTTTCATCTCTCCCCTAACTCTGGCCAAACCCCTACGTAAACCCTTTCAGCCTGTCCAACCCATTCCTCAACTACTGACCCATAGCTTGAACATTGAATTCCAGCGACAGGAAGGACTTTCAGTTTGGTGCTTCTTGCACACCTGTATGACTACAGGAAATATAGTCAAAACAGCCATGAGTGCACCCAAATTGATTTCAAGTTTGTTCTGCTTCGTCCGTGCTGATAAAACAATTGTTCATCCCACACTCTTCTATAGCAGCGCTGAGCAACACTTTGAAAGATAGCCTTTGACATTAGAATGATTAGCGACACTTTGAAAGATAGTCTCTGAAATTAGAATGATTCAATTCGCATCTGAGTGACTAAGCTTGTGTAGAAGGAAACGAAAAGAATGGCAAGAGAACACCCGCACAATAATATGACTTTTCCCCCAATTTCAGATGCAGATACATGGATATTTCCTCTCATCGAGATGGGTCAAATTGGTATCCATCACGATAGTGCGGTAACTAAACAATTGCTCTCTTCGTCTTTAAACGGATCTAGATTTAAGCTAGCAACAGGATATTTTAATTTAACTCAAGACTACATGGACACAATCACAAATAACTGTCTAGCACAATGCAGTATCCTTATGGCTCATCCAAATGTGAGTACAAACAAAGATACATTAGAAGTTTCATATTTACAATTTATATATTTTTTTCTAGGCAAATGGTTTCCAAGGCGCCAATGGGGCTGCTGGTGGTATTCCAGCTGCATACACACTAATAGCCAAACACTTTTATGAAAATCTACTTAAAGCTCAACAAGACCATCGGGTGAATTTCTTCGAATATGAAAAGAATGGATGGAGCTACCACGCGAAAGGATTGTGGTTTGTGAAAAATTGCCTATGATACCTTGGACATAATAAATGATTTTTATTTTATTTTAGGTATTACCTGCCCAATTCTGCATATCCAAATCTCACACTGATAGGTTCCTCGAACTATGGTGAACGTTCAGTTAATCGTGATCTAGAAGCACAAGTGTGCCTTGTGACATCGAATAAGTCACTACAGAGTCGACTTCAAGAGGAGGCTGATAATTTATACAGTTTAGGATCAATGGCAGAGACCGAAATTACGACAAGACCTGTACCGCGATGGGTACAGGCGGTTGTCAAAATTTTTAGGAATTTCTTTTAGAATTTATTTAGTTTCAATGTTGACCAAGAGAAGATGAATTTTTTTTTTATTTTTTTTTTGCCTTTCAGATGTGTTTTGACTTCCTCTTTTCCCCGCCCTGGTTGTAACTGAACACTCTGTAACAATCTTTGTTTTTTTTTTCTCTTTTTTTTTTTGTTAAACTCTACAATAAATGTCGTCTTTTGACAAAAAAAATTTATATAAAACATGATTTGCTTTCATTTCAATTAGATGTGGAGTGCTGCAATGATAACGATTTTAATCTTTTAGTAGTCCACTAAACTTTTATCTTTGACTGCCATCAATTATATTTCTAACGTTGTGCACAGTCTTAGAGTAGGATGTCGAGTAATGAATGAATCATAAACATAGAATTGTAAATTAAATTAACAAATTAGTGAGCATAATGTGTAATGAGATGAACAAATAATGAGTTCACCTTGGTGCTTGAAGTTTACTTTTTATGGACTGTGGCTGTGGTTCACTGGTTCATTGAAAATAACAATAAATCTCTGACGACCGGGTAAGCTGTTTTAAAATCACTTTCTCACTTGAACTCTAATGAACTTCAGGTAAAAAAGAGACGAGCATGGTGTAAAAATGAAGAAAACGTGACCATAATGTTATGATTACGTGTGTAGGCCTATTGCGCGAACGATAGGTTTCATAATTTAATTATCGTCCGGCTTATCAATGCGTCGTGGTGAGATGGTTATTGAACTTTTGTTTGTATGTATAGATGGTGTTTCAAAAGCAGTTCTTAAGGCGAAACTACTGTGGTAGTAGAAGCCGTAGCGGAAAAAGTAGGCTTGAACTTACTCGTCATCACAGCCCCTACAGAGGCCTTATTTCGTAATACGAAGTTTTTTCATGTCGTACCGCAGAGTAATCCCTAATTTTTTCTGGCCAAATCGAAACAAAACAAGCATAATTCAATGCCGACTGTGTCTAGAGGAGGATAAAACTACCGAGCACTAACTATGTGAGTGTGTCAGTCTTTGCAAAACTAGATTGCAAATCCTCGGTAAGGAAATCTTTTCTTCGCAGGATTTAATAAGTGAAGGTTGAACAACCAACTGGTTTTTGTCAAACGGCAGATCACAGAGCTCTTGCTATTGGGCGAAGCCACTTAATTAAAAAAAATAAAAAATCGTTGGGAAAAGTAGACAGGACACACATTATCACTCCGACCCGGAGTGTCTTCGAATACAACTCCGCGACTCAGGTAAATCACCATCGCCAACTTGAGCTGCGAAACTGGAGGTAAATAGCTAACGATCGAGCTAGTCGCGATCGAAAATTCATTTAGGATACCGCAATATCTTTTGCAGATGGTAAAGGACTGGGAGCTTTTATACGACACCGAGGATGGACCCAAAAGAAAGACAATCACTGCGGGAGCAACACAGGGCTCAATCCTAGGACCAAACCTTTGGAATATCTCTTACGATGGTATTCTTCCGGCGCAGTGATTACACCAAGTGATACCGAAAATGCACAGCGAAGGCTTAAATAAGTTATGAGGCACGTGCATGAATGAATGGAAGACCATGGCCTTAGCCTCGTGGGAGAGAAGGAAGAGATGGTTCTACTGACCAGCAGACAGTTCCCGGTAGCTGTGTTTCAAGCAGGCTTGAAGATAATAACCAGCAAAAATGTAGTGAAGTACCTGGGAAGATCCCTGGTTTCAAATTCACATTTTGACAGCAGATAAAGCTCTCACCGGAGCGAGCTGCAAAGATCACTACATTACTCAGTAGATTCATGGCAAACGTAGGCAGTCCAACTGCAAGCAGGCGAAACTTTCTTATGTCAATCACGCATGCCATTCTCGGATGTACTCAGGTAAGAGAGATACAGGAAACAGATGGCAGCAGTATAAACACGTAGACCCTCCAAGTAACAAGCTCTTACCGTGCGGTATCAAAACCAACCGTCCTCTTAAGGTAAGATTAGACTGCTTGCCAAGTTGGCAATTGAATGACCACAGGCGAATGACCAAATTATCTGTCAAATGACCAAAATGTCAATGTTCTATATTACACTATGTGACCAAATTTGCCACTGGTCATTCAAGGCATTTTGTTATATTTTTGGAAGTGAATTGTGGTAAGGCTGTATATGTCAAAGGGCACAACAGAAATAAAACAAAGCAGATAACAAAAAGACAAACCACTAATTTTCACTGAACTGAACAATCAAATAATAAACAAACAACGAAAAAAACAATAAAAACCAAGAAACACGAACAAAAAAACGCCAACTGCAACAACGAATACCGATGGCAATTGAATTATTGAATGCCAGAAATGTCATCACCAAATTTCAATGAATGGCAAATGGTTATTTGGTCATTTTGCTGGCATTCGTACTAATTGTCCGATTACACTACTTGCCATTTGGGCAATTTTATCTGTCAAAACGAGGGTGGCAATTTATGGTCAAATGGTCATGTGGTCATTCGGGGAATGCCCATTACACTGCATGACCTTATTTTGCCAGGAGAACTGTCAGAAATGGTCATTCAATTGCCAATTTGGCAAGCAGTCTAATCTTACCTTTAGTCGCGGATGTGACTCCCATCGTTTACGAAAATAAAGCGGAAACAGTGACGGCAGAGTCGAAAGAACTCACCAAGCAACAGTTGCAAGAGTGGTGGAGTCCTGAATGATTACGGACGTTACTGAATGAACTGAACGGAAACATGGCAGAGTAAACTACTACATTACGCAGTCTCTAACCGGAAATGGCAATTGGAATGGGAATATTACACGGCGTCTCCACGAGCAATATTTCATAGCTTACCATCCGTCAGTTGATAGCATACTATGAAAATCGCTCGTGGAGACTGCCAATAGTATTCTATGAAAAATGGCTTGCCATGCATTGCTCAGCTCATAGCTTGCTATGAATAGTATTCTATGGGCTGTCATTTTTGTTTGACATTTGTGCTTTTTTTTTTACTTTGCAAAGACTGAGTGGCGAATTGATGAGATAATTAAATTTATAATTAACTATAAATTGTCATTCTGCAAAAGTTGAGATACTCTTTGTCATTTTCCCACAAAATGTTTTTTTTTTTAAATGCTGCTCCAAATTGTGTAATTCCCTTTTTTCTAGAAACGGATTCACCTAAAACCTATGTTTCCATTTCTGAGTTCCTTTTTGCAATTTCTTCAATTCTTTTAATGTCACTAATGCTAGAATACATCGAAGTGCTTTACTCCGCGACATTTCCACGAATGAAATAGTAAGCTATGAAATGCCCACCCCGAATATCTTGGCATTCTATCCGTCTTTCTTTCTATGAAAAGTGACAGATGGCAAGCTATGAAATATTGCTCGTGGAGATGCGGTGTTAGAGAATCCGACTTGCCAATAAGGCTACTCTCCAGTAGATGACGCAAACCACACTTTTTGTCGAATGAGTACCCATATTTTTGCGGTCATACAATTGACCAATTAGCTTTTAAACTGTTACGCTGTTCGTATAATAATCGTAAAAAAAAAATTGTATCCAAAAGCTTTTATTAAACTTCCATCGTGGCAACTCTACTTCTGCAATCGAACCTACAAACATGTCCACAATCGAACCCAAACTATCCAACTTCGATCCCTCAAACACACAAATGCTTCAAACATCAACCGCAACACGATCGATTGCGCTCCGCGTTCAGTCTTCTTCGAGCTTCTTACGTGATTGGTGATTGGGTGCTGCTCGTGTTCAAATCGTTCGTCTTCTCTCGCGCCCAACGTTTATCGTGGTTACCATGTCTCGTTCTTGGTCTAAAAATTTCATCGTGGTGCACACCAAATGAATGTCATCCCGGGTGCTCAAAACGAAAAAAAAAAAAACTTCAAATCACTGCAACACCTGATTGAGTAATTTATCTCATTAATCGTTGGAGTAACCCCTTCATAAAGTCGGTTAAGCTATCCAATCCCTATCAAGTGAACGTAATCGGCCGACCGGATGACAATCGATCGTGATATCATCTTTATTCTGTGAACGGTTCTTGTAGATTGCAGGCGAGGATAAACAAGCCTGCCACAGTTGCAAACGTTTTGGAGGTGAATCATTTCACTGCCAGGAGGGTGCTGTAAGATCGCATGCAAAATTTGCCAAAGATCACCATCCGTGGTGTACTCTTTTGCCAGATGTGCTATGCAATGTATGGGACTTGGTAATCTGATGTGATGTGATGTGATGTGATGATAGCATCTCATTCGGGGAGAGATGTCATGTTGTTAATTATCAACAGTTGATAGTGCTCCTTGGGAGTTTATTAAAGTCGCATCCAGTGAATATTATAACAATCCCAGATCTTTTGTGTTTTTCCCACATGGGATTTCCTGTAGGAAGTCTGTTTCGTTCGGTGGTGGCGTTTTTTTTTTTTTTTATTGAAGTGAGAAGATCACTTGCTGATCTTGCTGATGTTTGTGGAATATAATTCGGTGCAAGATTTACAAAAATAAAAAATAAAAATTATCGTGCAAAGGCCTCTTTTTGTGAGCTTATAAGGCGTCACATGTGATCGCACAAAGTGTTTACCGCATTTAACAGTTAAAAAAATAAAACAACAAGGAATACCAGTGTTTTAGATTGATCTTTCTCTGTATTGTGCTGCAGCTATTCTCGTTTTTTTTTTGGTTGTTATGCCCAGTGTTCCTTCGGGAAAAACAAACGATCATCAACAGCTTCAGTAATAATATGGCTCAAAAAATTAACCCTCCAGTGATCTTTTCTGGATTATTTCGTTTAGGTTTGGACAAAAACCAAAGCAGAAGACGAAGAAGAAGGAAACACAGTCATGTGGATCATCCTTTCATTGGATTATTATTAATTTTGGCGATAGTTGATTCTTTGGAAACAATTTCGGCCGCTGTTCATGGTGGTGGAACTACATTGATGCTGAGTTCTAGGAATTATTCATCATCGGATGTGGTACGGAATGCAGGTGCAGCAACAGTGTCCGGCATGAAAATTAGTTCAGGTTCGTATTTTTCTTCTTTTTAGAACATTTTCGTTGATTTTGGGAAGACAACACCAGAAACGGGTTATGAGAACAGGTAGCCAGACCTTCTGATCTTCTTTCTTTGTTTGCAAAAGGTTTTGTTTGCTTAGCTAAGGAAGGCATGGAATGGATTTTGCAAAGGTTTTTGTTTTTGCAAAATTTGTCCATAAAATCAACCGTCAAAATCGGATTAGAAATAAATTAGGCAAAGAACAGGTTTCAAATCGTATACGTGATTTCCTTCGTTAAAATGCACGTGATAAAACTTGTCTCCTTGGAATGATCTTAATGATGTTTCGGCTTCTTGTCATGTATTTGGTGCTTCTCCGAATTGTTTTTTTTTTTGTTTTTTTTTTTCACTTTCCGGTTGCGATAGTGTTGCAGTCACGTTGCTAATTGTAATCCATGCATAATTATAGTGAGGGCAAGAGCAAGTATATGCTGTCTGCCCAACACTGACGTTTCGGACAGAACTTTGAGGCAGTTAACGACTTCGTCTTACCATAGGCTCCGCTATAAATTCGGACAATGACACAAGCGCCGAGATCAAATGAGGAATATCTCTTGCCAATCGGTGCTTCTTTGGGCTAAAAATGCAATTGAATAGCAAAACAGTCTCTCTGACTGTGACACTGACACTTACTCAAGATTTTAATAATCCCAGTCCTGTTCTATGGCGCAGAGGCATGGACTTTGTCAAAAATGGGTAAGGATGCTGTCGGGTGATTTTTGGTCAGTCTACATAGACATCAGTTTAGCAAGAAGAGTAAAGGTCCAACGACTAAGGTGGTTGAGTCATACAATGGATGGACACCAAAGTTCCGGCAAGGGAAATCTTCGGATCCACTCCCGAGGGACGCCGCAGTAGAAGAAGATGCCCAAATCAGGTGGCATATGCAAGTGAAAGGGTACATCAACCAGCCTAACGTGCGAAACTAAATGTAATTGGCTAAAGATCGAGCTGGCTGGAGACGCTTGCTGGTTGAGGCAAGCATATCACCCCGGACTTACGTCGGCGTCGCTGTACAGTTCTCATAGTTTGAACGAATTAAATATCTTACAGATGTCTTCATTCGCATGCTTCATGCTTCAGTACCATTACCATAGAGTAGGTCTGGGATGACTAAGGTCTTACATAGCGTCCCCTAAACTGTTCGGAATACGGCCGAAGAAGCAACGATAGGCAAGAGTTATTATTCGTTTGATTTCTGATGACATGTCGTTGTCAGATGTGACAGCAGAGCCAAGTTGGATATAGTTGTCCATTGTAACGTTTTATCCAATTTGTCAATGTTAAGTGTTGACAGCTCATCACAACGGGCTTTGAGCCCGAAAACAATGCGGCCGCTGTTGTATAGTAGTAGCAGTAGTAGGCGCTGTCAAAAAGTAGAAATGTATACAATCTCACTAGTGTGCCCACAATGAGGTAGCTGCAGTGTGGCAGTAGTACGAGTTGGTTTACTTTTAACTTTTGCAGCGCTGCAAGTGACAGGCATACATACATACATTTTGTATGTGTATGTATTCGTTTTCTATGCGATGTAGAACAACCAATGGCAGTTCGCTAATAACAAAGGAAATGGAAGCTATCTACGAGTCAAAAGTGGTGACGCGCTACACCATTGTGGGCGAATTTTGTGAGTGCAACGCCACACCATTTGATAGCGCGGTACTACGCTACTACTACACCACGTGCAGTAAGTGAGTCTACCTAAGTGTTGACAGCAAGTACTTGAATTTTGTCGCGTTTGCCATAAACCTTTGGATTGGTTTGAGTACCTCCAGACTTCCCTTTGTTGTCAGAATGAACAATGAACAAAAGAAAAAGCCGACGTTTGTAACATTTTTCCAATAAAAATCGCAATTTCTTGAAATTCACAATGACAGCTGATATGTAAATTGACACATCAATAGGCCACGTTCCAAAAACGAATAAAATGACATACTTCAGAGGCGCATTAAAGTCATAGGTACTCATGTCATATTGTAATTGCTCATGAAAGATACATTTCTTTACGTGACAGTGATCCAGCAGTTGGCTGCCACACAATTTAATAGATATGTATGTAGTAACTGGCGCCATATATCTTCAAAAGTTATTACCTCCTAACTCACTAAATTTTTCAATAAAAATCCAAATATATAAATTGTATCTTGTGCTTAAAAACTTTTGACGACATAATAATATGAATTTAACACCCTCCTACCTCACTACAGAGCTATTTCCGCACTATAACAGCAATACTGTCAGAGGGGTGTCAGTTAATGAAGAAAAGAAACTCAGAAAAGTCAATATACTTCACAGCCACGAGTTGGCCCGCATCCAAGCAAATATTTATGCAAGATCAACATGCGAATCATTAAAAGTGATCATCTTTGTCTCAAGTGAGAAACCATAAAAGAAAAGTTCCAAAAAATCTTTTTTTTTATCCACGCACACCGGATCAAGAATGAGGAGGGTCTGATCTTTTGACGTGTCATAGTTTATGCTCTCATCATTAATTGACATCGAAAGAATCTGGAAATTCGATTGAATTGCCAACGAAGGGCGCGTAATGCCAAGGTAAATATCCATGTTGGTCAAGTTATCTGAAAAATCATCACTTTCTTCCATCATGAATCTAGATTTCTAATCACACACTGTGGGCACCTACCATTCTTAAGTAGGCGTCAACAAACGACTTGTAATCGGAGCATGAGATCAGTTAAGGTTCACAATTTCTTCGATTCTACTCTGCTAGGGTGCCAGATACATGCAACATTCCTATGTGTTGGCTGCCCACTCAGATCAGATGCTTGCTCTCTCAAGTGATCATAAATATAGAAGATCACTGATCAAACTGATTCTCGGCGGGCGTGCATATACTTAAATGTGTCCGCTTGGCGCTGTGCCTTCCTCCCATGTCTATTGTTTGTAATCCCTGGGTTTGGTTTTTTTTTATTTTGAAAAGAGAAACGCTTTATCTTCATGTTTTGACTACATACCGCTAGAGATGGGATCAACAATGCGCTTGGAGGAGTCGTTGTCGTTTTGGTGGTCTTCTGGCGACGATCCACTGACCCAGAGAATTTGTGTTCGTTACCCGATCTCTTGCTCTCTATCTATTATACGTCACTTACACAAACTGACAGATAGCATTATTTGACTTATCGCACTGTTCGGTCGGACAATAAATCCCGCGCTCTTTTCTATTCGAATTTAGTTCAGATAGCTGTTCGTGTGTGTTGTTGATTCGAAGCAAGGGAGATGCCTTTTCTGCTTAAGCCTATGAGATGCATGGACCGCTCCGGGCAGTATTGTTCAACGAATTAGCTAATTGATAGATCTAGACTTGGTAATAGGCTGGGAGCGGAAAGGGGCTTATCAGCTAATGAGTTATTGGATGCACCGTCCCTTTTCCGGATGAGAAACATAATTCTCAAGTAGAAATCGTTGTCTTGGGAAAAATGTGACAACGAATTTGGTGTAATCGGTGATTTAAAGTGGTTTAGGGTTGTAATCTATAAATTGGAATGAATTGTTTCCTCTGGCATTGACAGCAGATAATCAACAAGTGTATGTGGTGTTAGGCAATCGTTGGTTTACGAGCGTGAATTCACTTTACCATGTGTCAATAGAAGACGTCAGATATTCATTATTTTCAGAGAAAGTTGTGTTTTGACAGTTCACAGGTTAAGTAACTGATAAGTGTAATTATTGACGTTTGAACTTGTTAACGTTATGTGGGACAAATTTTGATGCGTTAGGAGAAATGAGAAACTTAAGCTGTGACTTAAGGATTTTAACTAACGGCGGCTTGGAGGCATTAACGAACTACACTTGAAATTCCTACCGCAAGACACCGGTTATACCCTAGAATGACTCCGATTTGGTCAAAACTTCGCAAGAACTATCCCCTCCAGACTTGACTGCAAGGATAATCTTGAGCTACAACAAAAGGGGTCCAGATGCCACTACAGAGATGGCTCTAAAACGGAATCGGAAGAGGGTGCAGGTACATATGTCTTCGCCAAGGATGTTGTTAAAAGTATCTCGTTCCATTCTAGTGTCTTCTCAGCCGAGATAATGGCAATCTTAGAGGCCCTATCGTGGCTGAGGTAGAATGTGCTATCGAAGCGGAATACCACCATGGAAACTGTCACCGTCAATTCAAAAACAGCTCTAAATTGCCGCTTGTCTTTGCACGAGTTGATGTAAATATCAAGCTTGGCTAGGTAGCTGAGGTCTTTAAAGAAGAACTCCCTAAGCGTTGTCCTAATCAGCTTCTATAGGACGGGGCTCGTCTCTGTAGCTTTTGCAGAAATTGTTGTACCAATTCCAACTGATGCTGAACCCATAAACAGAGCTAGTTAACGTCAGATTCAGTCTAGTCTTCGACAGGAAGAGCTCTGTCTAAAATGGGTCAAAAAATTTACGAGTTTGGCATAGTTTCGAGACACAGGACGTATGTCCTATGTGAATGCCCAAGCCTTAGCAGAAATAGAAAGTAAGCCCTCGGAGAACACTTCTGCAATTAACTGGGCGAATTGTCAAACAAGCCGCCGTAACCCAAAAATTCCTTCGCAACTCGAGGTTTGTTCAGGGAGGGCAATGAACAATAATAATCCCTGGTCTATTATTTCAGGTATCCCACACCGGGGAACACAATGGATCCTTTGAGAACCGAGTGAAGATGTACATTATAAGGTGCAGCCACTCCTACAAACTAACCTAACCTTACAGGAAAGACTATGGAATATACTCTTAGCTCATTGGCAGCATCGGCAAACGCAGAAAGTCTTCAACAAATACTAAGCTGCGGTATGCAAAAGTCGCATATATATGCGAAAGTGCTGAAGTCACGAAAAAACTCGCAAATGTGTCGCAAATTCTATACGTACGGCAGTGCTCGGAAACTCGCATATAGTATATAGACGTGTTCAGACGATATGTGAGCAAAAATCAGACGTCAGACTCGCATATATATGCGACTTGTGCATATTGTTTGCTCGTAGCTTAAGACCTATGTCAGTGGGCGTCCTTTTTCACGTAGTCGTACTATTTTGACGTCTGTCTTGGATTAGAAATGTCAAGTTTCTGTAAAAATCTGTCAGATCTGTCATAATAGTTGACATTTTGGCATTAACGGCGTATGTAGACAGTCTATTCAAGAATGTAAGACAATTTTTCTTTGTTTTTGTGTTCAATGATACCCTTAATGGCGTAGTTCTCTCTTTCAACAACGCCTATGAGAAAATCTACAAAAAATAGAAGGGAACCAACTGACATTTGTTGACATTTCCCATAAACAAATAAAATGTTTGCCCATGCAATGAACCTCTAAAAACCCACGTAATTGACACTTAATTCCTAAAACAAACTAAACACTTCATATCTCACACACAAAGCGAAGGTGTAAACTCAACGAACTTGCGTTGTAACGTCAAGTGCTTCTGTAGCAAGTAATCCCGCTTTTTTTTGTAATTTTAGTCGGCTACCTGCCCTACATTACTGCATCTTGGTGTATCTTTTCTGTTTACCTTTCCAATTTATCACTTTTATTACTTTTCAGTCTCGATCTCGGTCTCGGTCTTTCTTTCCCTCCCTCCTTTGTATACAAAATTTAAATTTTTATTTTCGGTTTTCCTTTTCCATTTATTGGCGTTCTAAACAATTCGAAAAACCATTTGAAGATGAAACACATCCATATGGGTGTACGAGTATCTTATGTTTTTTTTTTTTTTTTTTTTTTTTATCAAAGGATGTGTTCCACAGAACAGGGTGTTTAAGGTTTTAAATAAAAATAACAAGTCTTCTCCTTTTACCGAGTTTTTTTCATGATGAATTCCAAAATTCCTTGGTAGAACCCTGTTTCGAACAGTGGCACTCGGTGAGAATTTTCTATTGACGCTGACATTTTGTTTAATAAAATGCACACTCTGGATGAAGAGGATTGTTCTTTAAGGCCCTGGTTCACCCCGGAAAGTAGCGATACCTTATTATTATGGTATCGGGAGGTTTTTTCACAACCCTTGGCACTGCGGTTTTCAGCGAATCCTATTGTGCCACCTTAAGTAAGCACTTACATCAAGACCAAGGCCAAGTTCATTGTGTTGCTATAAAGAAGTCATTCCTGACTCTTATTCATCGACAGTAGCCCCTTTTCATATTCTTCAGATCCAGCATTGACCAAATCTGCCGTTTACTCTTCATCCGCTTTGCTGTTGTCTAGAATGTCCCTATGACCTGGAACCGAGCATAAGACAAATCGCATCTATCTGCGATCTCGTTAGAAAGTCCGAAACATCGCATTGTCAACTTGATTCCTTTTATTGACGATTCTAAGGCTTTTCTATACGTCTAACCGTCTATGCTATGCTGCTTTTTATTGTATACATCAAGATCCCGGTTGGTGCTTCCCGGATTGTCATGATTTCTGCCTGAAAGATACTGCAGTGGTCTAGTGCAGAAGGCCCCTGCACTTGTGCTGAAAGCTGTCGATGCGTTCAAAACAGTACCAAATTACCAGGCGGGACTGTATAATCCGTCTTAGCAGGTAAGGTATGGGCACTCAAGAATCCGACACTGACCCAACCTTACGTTAGCCAATTGTTTGGAAGTGTCCATTCCAGATCTTGAGCGGGTTTATTGACGAAGCTAAAGGTGATCGGAATCAGTTTTCAAACGATTGAGGCCCCAATCAGCGAAGTATTGCCGGAGCAAACGGTTTTTCGGCTTCAGTTCCTGCGTCAACTTGATCTTATACGAGTGGAGGCCTAAGGATTGGTGCCAAATTCTCCAGGTAGAAGGTTTGCGCATTTTTTGCGAACGCCGAAATATTTGGGCTCTCGGACATGCTTTTGTGAATGTCGGTGATATTTTCGTTTGACCAAGCACTACGTTGGATGATCGGCGTGACTAAGTAGTTAGTGCGTTGGACCTAAGCGTACTTCAACAGGTTGAAGTCCCAGCAATCTTAGCAGCTAATGTCAAACTTGGTTCTCGATCGGAGTCGGAATTGGACTGAAGCCATCTTCCATCCATGCAAAAAGTATAACACGCACAACTTTAATGGATGTTAGAAGCTACACAGGCTGTCGCACTACGATATCACTCATGCGGTGGCGGTTGATCCACCACACCACACATTTCACTTCAAACCACGAAACGGTTGTCAAATAGAAAATAAATTTTGGTACCTCTGCATGACGTCTGTCAAAAAAATGACAGCAAAATGTTTGCAAACTTACCCGATGGGTACATTCAAAGATCCATAGCCACATCAGTTATATCAAGAACCTTTTGCAATAGGAAAGGTGCTTTTATTTTTTAAACCATTTTGCTTCAATTTTAATGTTAAAAATAAAATTAGAAACACCCTGTACAAACTGCATGGAGATAATAAATCTTTTACACGGTCTCCTTGTTAAGATCTGCGTTAGATTGGGCCCCATGCGGAGCGTTTGAGAGCAAAATAAAAGTGAATTTAGGATGAACACGAGGATGAAACCGGTTTTAAGATTAAGGCCCCAGAGGCACTTGTCCTAAAAGGGCTTCTCTTGGTGCTTGTTAGATGCGTTTCTTTCGTTTCCTCTTGCTCTTCTTTGCCTTCGAGATGAGCTGAGATTCCACTTGAAATCCTCTTCAGATGAGGTTGTTTTTTTTGGTTATCTCTCTCCTCTTTCGTTTAAGTTCGTTGGGAGTTCTTACGATTTTTTTTTTTTGGAACCCATGTCCCAAAAATTATACCTGAGATGGGAAGTATTTTATTAGATTCGTATCTTAAGACAACACAAGCGGTAACAAGTATCTGGAGTAAGAGAGAGGAAGTGCAGAGTATTTTTTTTTTCCACTTAAAAATTTATTAAGTGTGTTATCGTCCATAATTTTGAGTAACTACTTACGATGTACTACACACTGACAGTAGCGTAGTGTCATGGGAATATCCTGTTTGCATTGTGGTGATTCTGTCAACATTGCTTTGACACATGACAACCGAATGTTTGTCATTAAAAAAAAAGAAGAAAAAACCACGTTTCAAATGACATCTGGGTAATTTTGTAAATTGATTTCGGTTTAAGAAGGATTGTCACATTGGAGATGTCAATTTGAAAGTTCAGAACGACATCGATGGGCGTTCTCGTGTGTCAGAGTGACGCCGTTTTGTTAATAAATTCGGATTACAAATGTGAAAGAAAGGTGAATCTGACACTAGACTTAATTTACTTTCGATGTTCATACGATTAAAACACTTTCTTCACACATTTTTGAATTTTTTATTAGTTAATGGTTTCATGCCGAATTTTATGCCTCTATTTCATCATTAGAAGACTGACCTTTCCATTGGGCCTTTAAGTAACTCGATACTTTGATGAAGACCTACCTACTTTGGATGGGAAAATTTGAAGAAACTTTGATAGTTTGGCAAACATCTTTGACGGTTGCTCTAATAAGATGACCTAGAACACGAAGAGAGCTTAAATCGATGTGCGATTTTATGAGTCCTCGGGTCTACTGCTAAACTTGATTTGAAGTTCGGAGCCACTTCTTCAGCCTCAAAACTGTTGTAAGCCGGTAGTTTAACTGAGATGACACAGTTTTTCTGGTTGTTGACTCTTAAAAAATCATTCAAAGACATCTTAGGCTAAAAGGTGGGATGAGGATTTAACCATTCTCATCAGCCCACTGACCTAACCTAACCTAGGCTAAAAGTTATACTTTTTCAGCCTCTTCCCTAGCCCCTTCCAAAGCGCTTCGAGCAGTTGCTGAATGCGCATAATGTGGAGAGAGTGATAGTGTAAGAAGTGCGTCCATCTCCAGTCAACGAGGAAGTAGTCCTTGAAGAATCTTAAGGCCGCTGAAGGCTTACCAGCAGAGCTTTTCAAATACGGATTTGTCTTCTTGATAGGGTGTATGCACCAAATCATCAAGTAAAGTATGTCAGCTCCAAATGCCCCATCTGCAAGGATGGTGATCCTATGTCCTGCACCAAGTATCAAAGCATGTCCCTGCTAAACATTGGGATACTGTTTGAACGTCTGAAGCCCTTCTGCTGCACACCAATTGGTACTCACCAGTCTCGCTTCTGCCTCGTCAGATTGACGATAGACCAACTCTGCACTCTAAAGGAAATTCTGTCAAGACTCACCACATTTTCATCGCCTTTAAAGCCGTATGTCTTCAGAACGATGACTGAACTGGGGATGCCGTCAAAATTGATTTAGCTGTGTCGTGTGATGCTGGAAAATAGGTGGGACAGTGTGAACTTTTTCAAACCTGCACTGGGTTTCAGCAAGGATGCTGGAAAAGTTAGTGCGTTGTCCAGTTGCTGGGAATCGCAGATGACATTGAAATTAGTGGTCGCTCCCAACTTGGCGTTAAAGACGAGCTTTCACTGTATGAATTTTCAATCCTTTTTGGTGGTGTGGTTGACAGTTTACCCGGGTCGCTTAAAATGTGTGCACCTAGGGCTGTTTTCTTGAAGCTCCCTTGTCAGTACTGTCATCTATTGACCCAAAAGAATAAGTAAGACTCCACGATTTATCCCATAACTTTCTCGCATGCTTCTATGCAAAAAAACCAACAAGCATCTACAAATCGATGCAACTTTTACAGATGTGCGCGATAAACATCGCTACTTATACACATTTGGTCTCTCCAGTCGTGAGATGCATTCATCAACTGCACTGAATAATTCAACGATTCCCCAATCGCGCACATTCAAGATGCAATAGAGGAACTCTACTCACCACTACTACCACGATGGACTACTACTACCACTGACAAGCTTTCAAATTTGCTGTCATAAAGACGTGACTTGCCAGAGAGATGGGGGTTTGTTCGTATAGCAAACTCTGAACTCCCATTTCCCATGTTTCACATCTTTTTATCGTCGACGTCGTCGTTTTTGGTTTTATTATGCTGTGATGCCATTGCTGTTGTTATTGTTGTTGTTGTTGTCGTTATTTAATGACCGTCACTTGCCAGTGGGGTCAGTGTGATGCAGTAGAGCGTTCAGTTCACGTAATTTGTTGTACCCGAAAGATAAACAATGAACGGGAGCAGCCCGGTTGTATCTATTTCACAGCTAAACTCATCAAAATCAAGCTTATTTTGACTTGATTTCCCAACTTTCTTCCTCTAAGCCAGGATTAGACACAAGAAAACAATGTAGGTACTCGTAAGCCACCCAGAAGTTACACCTTTTCTAAACAAAGAAACCAGACTTGAGGTGAATTTTATGCAAAATCAAGATCACACCACTGCCTGTCTGAGCTAGGTGCACCTTTATTGCTTTTCTTTCCCTCTTTGGATAATAAGCTTAAGGCGGTTTAGCTTGCATGTACTTTGAATTGAGAGTTATGGGCGGATTATATCAGGCGGTGCGGTGGTATCGTGTATGAATTGTCTATCTGTATCTTATGTAGATTATGAGATACAAGCCTTGATCGGATTATTTAAGTTGTAAACACATTGGTGTGGCAAATTACTGCGTGGCTTAGAGATATACAATGTGCTTCTGGAATTGGAACCACAGTAGATCAATAGAAATGGGTTTCAAATTTAAGTCCCGTAACTGATTAAAGTGTGTCATGGCCTTAAATCGATTGTGTCTTAAAGTTCATGACCTACGCAAGGAAATTCCATTGAAATTGAAATTGAGTGACTGTATGTCGGGGAAATCTTATTTTTGGTTGGTGACCGACCCGGCACACAAAATGTGAGAAATTAAAATGAAAAACCTGAATCCAAACCAGTGGAGGTCGAAAGAAAGTTTTAAAAAACGAAAAAGAAAGTGAACTAGAACAAGGTGCTTATCTATGTGTAAATGAACAAAGAACAGGAAACGTCAAAGATTTATCTGATCCATACAAAGTGAGGCTGTTCGATCACCAAGGCATAGCCTACATGTCTTATCTTGAATGTGACATCATCACTAATTTACAAAGCGAACAGTGCAGTGCAACGGGTTTGTCATTTTGACGTACGTAAAGTGTATGTAACGCGTAGGTAACACGAAGACGCCAAATAGAAACAGGGCTTGAGAATATTTTAGAAATGAGGTTGTGACTGAGTGTCTTGAGATCGAAGAAATCTAGGAAAAGACCTAATTATGCGGTCCTTGTTCCTAACATGACGAAATTAAGGCTACTAAAAGCAGTTAATGACTTTAGAGAGCTCAAATTTGAGAGATGAGGTCACTCGACCTGCAAGCCTGCCTGGTGGTCAACATAAATTTGTAAGAGTGACAGAGACTTAGGACAAGAGTAAGTCCTTTGTGATACAACATGAATCTAGATTTTCCTTCAGAGAACTACACGTAGAATCAGCTAGACCTTGTTATGAAACTCTGGAGGCTGTCTACGCTGGCGTCAGTCAGTTCCTTGAGATTGTGGAAGAAGCTGGCTTCCAAGTAGGTTCTTCTTTCAGTTGAGAGATGAACACGTATGGAGAAGGTTAAGAATTGTTTCTTTCTCCTCCTTGACTATGAAGCTTCTGCAAAAATCATTATAGAAAAGGCTGGTCCTTGGTGCAGTGTCCTGTGATAACACCCACTATGGTGCCGTTAAGCAGCGTTTTCTGTCTGATCAGACAGTGAGAGTGCTTGTTGTCCAGTTTAGGCAAAATTTGTTTGGTAATGAGGGAGGCGTAACCATCCGTCCACCTGCGGTTGGTGATGCCAATTGGGTTTCTTTTGAGTAGCAAACCTAACCTGCAAGTGGTAGAATCGGTCAAGTTGTACGTTGCTTGGCAAGTTCATCAGCCATGCTTATCCCCGGCACTTGTTAAGAAACAAAGGGCTATATGGAGCAGTTTTTGAGTCGAAGCCGACAGATTCCAGGAATTGAAGGGTGATATCACATTGTACCTCAGCCACGATGGGACCTCTTTGGTTGCCCTTATTTTGGCTTTGAAGACAGTGTAGTGGTCGGCCAAACAAAAGTAGATGCTTATGTTTACATCTTTGGTGAAGACACCTTCACGTACTCCCGATTCTTTCTTAAAACCATCTCTGTACAAGTAGATGGACCCCCTTCCGTTGTAGCTCAAGATCATTCTTCCAGTCAAGTCTGAAGGGGATAGAGGTTTCGAAGTTCTTATCGAAAAGGAGTCGTTGCAGAGTAAAGTCGGTGTCTTGCGGTGGGAATTCTATGTTTAGAATGGTAGGTGAACCATTGGTGTAGTTCTTTGATGCGTATAGCTGCGCTGATTGCCGCTTGTTTGCTGTGAATACTTACAGGTATGTCCAGAGCTGCTGTTGGAGTAGTTCTGTGGGCCCAACTAAGGTAGTTTCTAGGGATAGCATTTTCCAAAGCCTTCCCCCGAACGATCACATACAACCAATATTGGTCTGATGACAGATACATAGTCAGTAAATGATTTGTGGTTGTAGGCCCTGTCTGCTTCCTTTTGATTCTTTACAGCAATACAGAGCTGTGATAGCTTTCTTTAGTCATCATCGACGAATCGAACAAAACATCACACACTTTGATGCAGTGAGGGACTTTTGACAACGACATTTCATCAGAAATCAAACGAAGAACAACCCTTTCCAGTGGCTTTTCTTTGGGTTGAGAAGAATATTGAGTTGTAGGGCCCTATTCCGAACAATTTGGAGAACTCCTTATAAAACCCTAATCATCCCAGTCCTGCTCTATGGCGTTGAAGCATGGAGGAAGTGGATGAAGATATTCGTGGTTGTTTCAAGCGAACAATTTTCATTCATTAGAGCTGTACAGCGACATTGACCTAGTCATGCTTGATGTTTGAGTAGCTAGGATATTTAGATCTAATGAACGCCAACGATGATCCAACCCGTAGAGTCTTCATCTTTAACGCAGAGAGACAATGCAGAATGCCAATTCTTCGCACGCACAAGTATTATTGAAGGTGGCCATGGTGTAGTGGTTGCATCATCGGTTGTCACGTTGAAGGTTCCAGGTTCAAATCCCGATGTCAAAAAAAAAAAAAAATCTATCAACTGTGAACAAAAGCGGATGTCAACTCTACTGCATAGGCATAACACTGGCAGTAGGGCGGTCATATGGCTTGAAAGTGTTGATCGTACTTATGCCATCGGGATGTTCGAAAGAATTACTGTGAATTATAAGCAATGGCAACAATACCAACAGTTCACTCTAGTCATTCTGGACACCACCCTCGGAGCAAAAAGACTGAAACCTAATACCACCTGAGTTTCCAAATCACTACACCAACACTAGCGCTGTGTGAATAACATCATAAGGGTATTCATCACCCCTTTAGCGCACGTGAATTATATAAAAAAAAAAAAAAAAAACACGGACTATCTGGATAGGCTTATTGTTTGAAACCCATAATAATCCCGAAAAGTAGCTCCCTTTACAGTGTTCTTCATTGTTACTTTGTTATTTTCCACTATTACAAAATCGGTGACTGATTTACCCTTCATAGCGTAAGACTTGCCTTGAAAAAGATAACTTGTTCGACCGGCTTTCAGTTGTAACTTTGTTTTCGAAGGTCATACACATCACGACCATGTAAGGTAACTAAGTTATTTGGAAACATACCATTGATAGATGATTTCTCTTTGTCCCAAACAAAATAACACCTTCCGTCGCCCATACGAGTAGATTTACGCAAAATACCAAGCAATTGCCATAAATCCAAATCTCTTTTCTTGATAAGAATAATTGTTCATTACACGAACGTTCAATTGTCCAAATTAAACACCTTTTGTGACGTTGCGCAAGGTATAGGTAAGTATGTCCACCTCGAAACGAAAGTAACGTTTAGTTTTATACGTTTCGAGACTTGTTGAATCTTCAATGAAACTCAATTCTTATCCACCCTCATCTGGTTGAATGCCAGGCACGCATCTAATCCAATGAGCTATGGGAATGTGGTCTTTTTACGAGCCAATTCCATTGTTGAATAATAAAAATAGAGATTTGACTTCGCGCCAGATACTCGTTTAGATGGTCGATCAATTTATAACCTTTTGTTGTTTTATTAATGGATGAGCGGGGGGAGGGAGGTAGGCATGTATGTGACAATAATCTTCAGAGTTAGATGAACTTAAATGTCACGTAGGGTGTCATTTTGGAACCAAACCAATGCAAGTTGGAGCTTATGGCCAATAGATAGGTTATAGGCTTATAAAACGTCAAAAGAGTCCCATGCAATATTGTGAAATACTTTGTTTCAATAGAAAGTTAGTTTGTAGTCCTAGTCCGTTTGTCAGCTAAATTGAAAACTTATTAATATTTATCGCACACGCGGGGTATTTTCGGAACTCAAACGAACTAGTGATTTGAAAACAAAGGCGTTAGACAGGTCGACGAACTGCAGGAATGTACAAAAAAAAAAGAAGCCAAACAGACTGATTGGCGCGTGACATCACTCACGATAATGGTCTTTCATTGGAAAAGAAAATAAAAGGAAAACAAACTGTTTGTAGTGTAGTGTTCGAAATTTAAATCGATTGTAACATCCCTGGTGTACTAACGTCCCTGTTTCAGTGACTCAACCAACAAGCGTCTGTAGTCAGCTGGATTAGGTAGCTGCCTTCCATTTCACACGCCAATTTGGATTGGAAGACTTTCCAGACTGAAGCGCTGGTTTACTTACGCTTGACATATCTGGACTCTTCAGACTAGATCGATGTCTTCAGACTACAACAGATGCCGCTACTGTACATAGATCGAAATGAAAAGGAAAACGAATTAAGACTCAGCTCATGGTTAAGAAACCTCAACCAACTTGGCATGCGAAACTGGAGGCAGCTAGACAACGATCAAGCTAGCTGGAGACGTTTTTTGGTTGAAGCCCAGGTTCACGATGGAGGATTGTAGCGCCATTAACATGGAAATATGCAGCTGGATTGGTCACATTCTTTAATAAGGGGATACTAAGACCCCTGACGGGTCAAAAACCGAAGAAGGAGTAGGCTCTAAGATCTACTCACTAGAACCCAACATAAAGAGGTCAATACGACTTCCGAATCACGGGAGTGTATTCCAAGCGGAAGTCCTAGCTATCGCCGAGGCAGGCCGTGAATTATCAACGAAGCTAGTCTCTAGGAAAACTATCGACACTTACATAGATAGCCAAGCCGCCATTAAAGCCATTTTATCCGCAGTAGTTAAGTTAAAAATCGTAAAACGCTTAAAACCCTCACCGCGAATCACAACGTAACACTCTGGTGGATCCCGGGACACAAAGGTTTCCACGGGAATGAAATGGCTGATGAATTAGCCAGGAAGGGCTCAGAACAGGACCTATCAATGGTCGACCACTTATTTCTACCCCCCCCCCCCTAGCTATAGTCAAATCTAGCTTTGCATTAGACTTTCAAAGACAAGTTGATGAGAGATGGAGCGCACTCTCATCATTCCGCATCTCTAGGAAACACTCGACAACAAGACAAAAACGAGGCACATTCTTGCGCTAAACAGTTCAAACTCTTCACAGGGATCATCACAGGCCACAACCGAATGGCGTTTAAGTACAGACGAGCTATGCAGAGGTTGTGGTAACACAGACGCGGAAGAGAACACAGCCCACTCCCTTTGCGAATGTCCCAGTCTATATAGAACAAGGAAGACGGCCCTTGGTGAACACTATTTCAACAACTTGGACGATCTGTCTAACAAGCCACCAAAGGCCATTCTAAAATTCACTATGAATTCGGGGGCCGAGCAATCGTAACTGCACTCACCCAGGCCTTTACCCTCTTTTTTTCAGAATGGACATTCCACGTCTGAGGAACACAATGGATCCGGTAGAGATCCGAGTGAAGGTTGCATCACGCAATGCACCCACCTCTTCAACCTACCTACCCAAGACCCTTGCTATGGATTTGCAGATTTGCCAACTTTTGGCGTGGGACTGTTTCCTGTCCTTAGTGCCCTGTTCGGGATTGTGCAACTTTGAAAAGTGCTCACGCTATAGTTATGCACAAGATGTCTTTTTTTTTTTTGGTGCAACTTTCCAAGCCTTAATGTGATTTTAAGGTGCAAGCATGCAATCATCAATCGAGCATAAGTCAGCCCAAGGAAGTCCGACGACTATAAGGTCTTACATGCCTACTAAGCTTTCTATATTTCTACTTTCTAAAGAACAATCTTAAGCGCGTCAACAGGAACTCTCGTAACTTTTGTACATATATGCACTTGTAAACCATTAAATATAGATTTCTTTTCCCCTTTTTTCTCATCTTCCAAATACCTACACTCTTCACCTTCTAAAATGTTAATGAGAATCGATGTTAAAAAGCGAAAGTAAACCGAAACACAGAAAGAAAACAAAATGACAATTACCTTTCATTTCCGGACAAAGTTACGGTCTCTATTTGCCTTTCAGGCATTAAATTGAAGTTAAGCTTGTGAATGTCAAACAAATGGTTGACACTTTGTGTCTAACATACCGCAAATCGAAGTCCAATAAAGAACGCAAATAAATTTTAAGATAAACACAAAAGATTCACGCAGTTCAGTTTCAAAGAAACTTGGCAGCATTTGCAATCGATCTGTCATCGCATCTTTTCTAGTGGCCACAACTTTTGAACTGCGACATGCTAAAAAATCGTACAAACAAAACGATTTAGTTTCCTTGTACAGTTGTAACAACTTTTTTAGCACTTAAGAGTTCATTGGCTTGAGAATGATGAGATCGCGATGGTAATGACTGCATTCTGCAGTTAGCATGTGTGTTAATGTTGCATGCAATCATTTTCCTACCACACGCCATGCGGCCAAGCCTCGTGAATGCGAATGATGGAGTTACATGAACGAGGCATAATTATAGTCCAACACGTTCGGGTTATGTTCGTAAATCATTGTAATTGTTGACTTTAATGGACTAGTAAATGATATCTGCTTAGGTTTGCTCAATAGTCTGTCAGATCGTTCAGGGCTCCGGGCGCCTATGAGCTTCAAATTTCTTTTACTTTTAGAATTATAAAAACACTCACCGGGAGCGGCATGAGAACAACCCCGAGAGCAGTCCTCAAAATGATACTTTGTCGACCTATACAGTACAAAAATGACAGCAAAGGGCGTCTTATGACTGGAAATAGGGCCAAATAGGGCAGACAAGTATCTCTAGATGGGTGAAGTTAGAAACAAAAACTGATCGACCACATCTTGTTAAAATATGTGTCAGAATACACATTCAAATGTCAGTCAGAATATAGCTTACAATGGCAGCAGCCACAGCGAAAGATTCAAGTAAAGTCACTTCGAAGATAGGTTAGGTTAGACAGATGTGGCGGCCAGCTAAAGCCACTAAGACCAATGAGATCATGAAGAGATTCTCCTTACTCTCTCAAATAGCATGTCTCGGCATCACCGAGGCTATGGCAGCCCTAAAGGCACTTGTTAGACTTACTCCATTGCAAATCTTTGTCAAGAAAGTGGCAAAACGTAGTGCAGTCAGCCTCCAACGCTCTACAGGAATCCAGCCAAGCAGACCTACGGGTCACATGGCTATCCTCTCTGACTTTCCCAAACTGGAAATGATCAGCACGGTATCTGACGTATGCCCAAATTACTCTGTTTTGACAGGAAGTTCGAAATTAAGATCCCGAACCGTAACTCCCGGAGATCCTTTGCTGAACATAAAAGGACTAGTGTGGTATACAGATGGTTCAAAAATGGACTCTGCAAAATCTCAAAGGCGCTTGGAATGTGTCCTAGTGTCTTTCAAGCTAACACCAACATCATTCTCGATTCCGGCATCAAGGGAGCAACCATCAATTTATTCACTGACAGTCAAGCAGCGCTCAAAGCACTGGGTTCCCATTCCTGTAACTCAAAGGCCGTTTAAGGCTGCTTCAATACTCTCCAGGACCTCTCAAAGTAGAATAAAGTCAAGCTCTGATGGGTACCAGGGTACAGAGGCATTGAAGGCAATAAAATTGCAGACGAACTTGCCAGGAAAGGTTCTTCAAAAAGGTAGATAGGTGCCGAACCCTTCTGCGGCATCTCTTCTTCCGCGTTCAGAATGAGTCTGGACAGCTGGGGAAATTGGAATCTTCTATTCTACTGGAACAACACAGTGCCTATCACACAGTGTCTCGTGATGACACCTTTAATGGTGCTGATATGCAATCTGTTGAGAGAAACTAAGTTCTTAAAGCGTTTCTGTTCGAGCTTTGGCCAAATCTGTTTTGTCGGGAGACATGTTGTTCCATTAGTCCCAGCTTATACAACAATCAGATTGCTAGACAATCCTCCGATAAGGACTTCTCAAGACTGAAACCTGCTTTCATTGACGATTTAATCTCTGAGGAGCACAAAAGACTCTCCAAGTTGCAGGCAGACTAAAAAGATGCTCTTGTAGGTCTAAGGAAGCAAAATAGTCACTTTTAGCAAGCATCAGATATACTAGGGACAGTCTTCGAAGAAGGTGACAGCACTGCAGAGCATTTCCTTTGGGAATGTCCTTCTTTTGCTCGTATAAGGTAGCCAATCTTCGGTGCTGATGTGGTGGGAGCTGGTACTGTAAGTTTATATTTGAACGGATTACAACTCACAAGTCAACACCGGAGGCACTATCTTTCAAAAGCCCGTGCGTTTTCGACGATACTGACATCTAGCGAGCTAACACCGGCCAGAACTCACCGAACTATCACTGGTACCTTGAGTTAGAAGCGGCCAAATGGGTTAAGAGTTGAAAAAGAGACGAATTGGACGCATCGTTATAGTGGACACATGTATAACTTCGAGGTAATAACGAACGTTGTGTACCTTGGCTCAGCTATAACTTTTGAAAACGACATCTCAAAGAAAATCAAAGATCGGCTTGCATATGTATTCGTGGAGCCCTCAGAACCACTCCAATTGCGGCTCTGCTCCATCTGAAACCCTTACACCAAACAAGTGGCAACCAGCGCAGCTATATGCATCAAAAGAACTACAGCAATGGTCCAGCCTACCATTCCTATTCCTATCGCAAAGACCACGACTGTACCCTACAACTTCGTAACCACTATCCTTTCCAAACTTGACTGCAAGGATGAGTTTGAGCTACAATGAAAGAGATCCGTTTGCTTCTACACAGATGGCTCTAAAACAGAATCGGTAGTGGGTAGACCTGCCTTCTTCAAGAATCTGAACAAAGGCATTTACTTTTGTTTGCGTCTTCAAAGCCGAGACAAAAGGGGCCCTATCGTGGCCAAGGTGCAATGTGATATCTTCTCAATTCAACTTCGTCAGTCGATCTACATATAAAGGGTCTTCCAATAGGGACTTCCGAACTTTGACAGTTGATAGCGGCCATATTGTTAAAACTACATCTGTCAAATTGGCTGTCATTTATTCAGTCCATTTGCCAATTCACCATGGATGGATATAGCGGTTCAACAACACGTGCAAGCAATAAAATTGTTTTATCAGAATGGGTGTTCTGTTCGGGCAACGTTCCGCGCGCTTCGCCCATTTATAGTCCTTCCAAGAGGAATATTCGCAGTGTGGTGGATAAATTTGAGTCCACTGGTTCATTAAACAATCAGCCAACATCCGTACGTCGACGAAACACAAGATCTGCCGAAAACATTGCCGCTGTCCGTGAGAGTGTGAACTCGGCCTTTCGCAGACCACAACTTGGCGAATTTTGCATCGTGACTTGGACCTGCATCCGTACAAAACTCAACTGACCCAGGAGCTGAAGGTAAACGATCATAGACAACGACGTGTGTTCGCTGAATGGGCTCTGGAGCAGTTGGAAACTGACCCGAATTTTCATCGAAAAATGATCTTCAGCGATGAGGCCCATTTCTGGATGAATGGGTACGCCAAACAAACAAAATTGTCGAATTTGGGACGATACCAATCCACATGAGATCCAAGAGCGTCTGTTTGGTATAGATTTTGGGCTGGCGGCGTTATCGGTCGATATTTCTTTGAGAACGACGTTGGCCAGGTCTATAGGTCGATGATTACCAACTTCTTTTGGTCTGAATTGTATGATATGGACACCAACGACATGTGGTTTCAACAGGACGGCGCTACGTGCCACACAGCTCACGCCACATTGGAAATTCTGCACGAGCGATTCGAGAGCATGGTCATCTCACGTGGAGGTGATGTGAACTGGCCACCGAGATCGTGCGATTTGACCCCGTTTGACTTTTTCTTGTGGGGTTTTCTGAAGTCGCAGGTCTATGCGAATAAGCCAAAAACCACAGCGGCCCTCAAAGCCAACATAACCCATGCCATCGGTCAAATTCAGCCTGATTTATGCACCAGAGTCATGGAAAATTGGACATTTCGGATGCGCGCCACCCAGAGAAGCCACGGAAGACATTTCAACGATGTTATATTCCAAACATAATGGCATTGAATGGTCTTTCAAACGAATACAAAATTTCGAGATATCTTACACACACTTTGCTTTATTTCAAATTTAAAGATAGGAAGCGCTTAGTGAAAGACCCTTTAGAAAGCGAATTATAAATCTGGCATCAGATATGATTAGTGCAGCGACCAACTGAAGATTTTTTATCCAGGAAACGTACCAAACATCGACAAAAGGGATATCTCTGGTTGTGACAATCGGAACAATGAACAGCAGTATTTCAGATCTCTCAAACTACTTCAAATATACACAGCCCTTGATGGAAGTTCTTCTCAATCACCCCCACAATCATAAGAAAAAAATGCAAATAAGTCTTAACTACACGGTAGCTTCCAGATAATATATGTATACCTGACCTACTCTATCTTTAAAGTGCAAGCACGCATTCATTTATTTAAATTTTGATAATTAAGCAAAACGTTCCTTAAAGACTCTATTAAGTAAACACAATTTACAAAAATAAAAAATAAAAACTGTGTGTGTATCTTCTTGCTTTGCGTCGTTTCTTTTCCTCGAAAGTAGATAAAACAAAGTTTCCAGTCCACACCATGGGGTTACCATCGAATGATAAACAATTTTATATCTTGAATTCGTTTATTGTTTATCTTTTAGGGTTTACGATTACGCCTAAGTCGGCTTAATAGGGGAAATTGTACGATATCAAGTCTTCTTGTTGCATGACGTAAAAATGATAAAAATATACGAGGAAACAATAAGAAAAACATTAACAATTGTGTTGGCACTTCTGACAAATCTATACGCGACGCGATTTAGGATGTCGAATCGCCCTGTAAGACCTGTGTGGTGATATCGATTACGAGACCAAAAGCCAGAAGATTAGGTTAAGTTAGAGGACTGATGAGAATTGTTACATCCTCATCACATGATACCCATGATTTTGTTTCCTACCGTCGTATTACAGTCTTTATTCTAGCCATCCGGACGTTCTAGCGAATTTGAGTAGTTTTGACGGTGATCCATCTGATGGTTCATCGATATGGTCGAAGAAAAATTTGCCCAGGCTTGGGCAGTGGCCAAGGAAATGGATCGTGTCCTCATGGGCTTCTTCATCACCGCATCATCTGCAGATCTCATCGTCGCTTAGATGAAGTTTTAGCCAGTTAGCATTCCTATCAGCATTGACAGAGATTTACTGTCCTTTTCCAGGAGTCTGCTTGTTCTCATCCGTACGTACTCTGGCCACAGCCTTCTTGATATTTCACAGGTGGTTAGTGATCTCCACCTGTTATTTGCTTCTATTTATTGACCTCTGTTCGATTTTAGCCTTAAGGTTGTAGAGTGGAGGTTTGATCGTGCCATCCCGGTCTAGGGCTGAGCATTTTCTGGCCATTTTATCAGCTGCTTCAGAGACCCAGCAGAGTTTTACATTGTGCTGCTTCGCGGCAGCTCTTAACAAGCTTTGATGCTATCTGCGTAGCAGCTATTGCCTTTATGGCCGCCTGGCGCCGTGTGAATAGCATCATAAGAGTATTCATAACCCCTTTAGCAATAGGCCCACCTGTGGTCGCAGTGATAAGGGACTAGTGCCCACACACACCTGCTAATCTAACCCCTTTAGCGCTAGTGAATAATAAAAAAAAAATAAAAATTGTGATATCCTCCTGTGATATTGCCAGCATTGACGCCAGTTGGGTGACCTTTGTCACTGTTAGAACCTCCGCTTGGAAAACACCGCTGTGACCTGGGAGTCGTATAGAGCTGCTTAGTTTTAGTTCCTATGCCCATCTTTGACTCATCGATATAGAAGGACTTGCAGTTCTTGGATACTTCATTCTTCTCCCACTGTTCTCTACTTGGAAAGGTCCACGAGAAGGATCTTTCGAAGTCCAAGTATGGGACAATGTAGTCTGAGGTGACCTTACCGCTAAGATAGTTGCTAAGTATCTTGGCATGTCCATATGTTTTCGGTCTCCAGTGTTCTGACAGGCTGAATCTGAGAGCGCTTTTTGCTGCGGCCTCCCGCATGTATAGGTCTAAAGGCAGAAAGTTAAGGATCGCTTCTAATCCTGCTGTGGGCATTGTTCTTATCGCGCTGGTTAATCCAGTGCATGGCATTCTCTGTATTTTAGTCATATCTTTATGCCAGAAAGAGGGCTATCATATAAAGGGTCGTCCAATAAAAGGTTTCATTCAAAAGTGACAGTTTGGTGTGGTCTTTGGTCTGGCAGAGTCGTTGCCCCTTATTTTTTTTTAAAATGATGCTGGTGCGATCGTTTTAGTGAATGCATTGCGTTACTGAACGACATAAACGGACTATTTTTTGCCTTAAATTGATGCTATAGATGTAGATGCCGTTTATTTTTAGCAAGACGGCGCCACATGCCACACAGCTGGTGAAACAATAGCTCTATTGCGTGAGAAATTTCCAGGACACGTGTGATTTCTCCTCTTGTTGGATAACACTTTAGTTTTATTGTTTTATCGCCTCTTCTGTGCTGTCATATGTACAAGGTGGCGCAAAAGTCATCAACCTATCGGAAGGCGCTACAATTTTTGCAAATGGCGGCAAATGTCAATTCTACTTTGACATTTGTGAAGTAAACAGATACAAAATACACGTCAACAAGACATGAATTGCTATACTCCTAAAGAACGCGGAATAATTCGTCAGTGGTGTTGGCGCAGCGTGAATTTCGGCGCAGATTTCCCGGTCGTCCGACATCAATTGAGCAAACACTACTACGTTCAGCCGCTCGCCTAGAAGAGTATGGGACTACACGAGATACTGTCAGGTCTGGCTGGCCCCGGAGCAGCCGTTCTGCTGAAAATATCACAGCTGCGGCTGAAGATGTCGCTGAGTACCCTGTAGTATCTACCAGACGATGTGCCACACAATTGGGCATCAATCGGTGGTCTTTACAGAGAATTTTGGTGAAAGACTGTAAGATGTTCCCTTACAAAATACAGACAGTGCATCAGCTGTTAGCTGTTAACCGCCAGCCATCGCTCAAGCCATCCTCAATCTCAACCACGAGGGAGACAACTTTTCATTGAAAATCATCATAAGCGACGAGGCCCATTTCCATCTTTGTGGATGTGAATAAGTAATATTATCGCTTCTAGGGCAACGAAAATCCGCGTATAACCCACGAAGAGCCATAACACCCACTCAAAATTACTGCATGGTGTGCTGTTTACGCTGGAGGCGTCATCGGGCGTTATTTTTTCGAAAACGCCGCGGGCCAAATGACTACTGTGGACAGCGAGCGCTACAGAGCCATGCTTAACAACGTTCTCCTTCCTCAATTGGATGAATCGGAACTAGAAAACATGTGGTTTCAACAAGATGGAGCAACGTCGCATACTGCACGAACCACAACCGAAATTCTGAGGGCTGCATTTCCGAGTCGCCTAATCTCTTGTTTTGGCGATTTAACCGTTTCACACATCTTTTTGCGGGTTTTTTTTTGAAGTCACGAGTCTATGCCAACAAGCCTCAGCCTCTTGAAGCCCTAAAAGATAATATCCGTCAAAAATGCGAGGACCTATCGCTGGAAGTTCTGGTAAGAGTGATGGAAAATGCCATAAATCGGGTGACAACTTTTGTGCCACCTTGTACTAAGCTTCAGGAAGACATTTTCCGCTTACTGAGTAGTTTTGTACATTCCATGCTTCAGATCATAAAGTAGCAAAGCTACTTTCATTAAACAACTGTCATTTGTCTTGTAGAATACCAAACTGTCTCACAAAACCTGTTTGGCAAACGCTAAAAGTGGTCGTTCTACTTCAAACGTTAACTCGAATCTAGTCAGTTTGTTCAAAGTCCACTCTGTCAAATATATACACCCACAGCTTACATTCTTGGCGTTTGTATCTAATGCGATCTAGCCAATTAATTCTTAAGTATTTTTATCAAATCAAACCGTAGCGCTACCGTTTCGAAGCCACTCCTCTACGCTACGAGAGGCACAGCTTACATAAGCCTCACATGTAATTACCAACACGTAACTGATTTACGGCCCAATAATCATAAGAGACCATAGCCGCCAATCAATAATTTTTCATCAAATATTAATTATTCTACGCCATCACTCCATTTTCCATTTTCCAAGTACGCCACACGTTACCTTTTAAGTCAAAGTTTCTGAACACAGCCCACTACGGTCGGCCACACTTGTGAGTGTGTGTGTGTGTGTGTTTGTTTGGAGCGCCCAAGAGTGTATAATTACGATGGTTATTAAAATCTAATAAATCGCATGCCGCTGCCGCGCCGCAGTCAAAGTAATCAACAGCAACACACCAGAAGTGTGCACGGCTTCGTGTCAACTACAAAGAGCCTAGGCGCTCCGCGCTCTGAATACAAGAAAACCTGATGTGAGTTCTCCATCTAGCATGTGGATCAAAGGCCACCCAGTATAAATCAAAATAAAATTGTTTTCTTATTGAATAACACAATCAATGACATATTTTCTTTAACGAATTATGCAATCAGACTTTGGATGACATGTCGATGTCGATGACTGTAATAGTCTTTTGGACCGTCTAGGCACCCGACCTTTTCCGGTTCGAGGTCGAGATGAAGTGAATTAGTTTTCGAATGATAAATCATTTGAAACGATATTGTATTCACGTGTTTGTTTTTTATGGAGGGGGATGGAGATTAGGGGGGAAAAATGGCGGGTTACCAGCGGGAGTGTCTACAGTTTAAGAGGCTATTACTGGTGTTTTTTACTCATTAATAGTTCCCCTTGGGATACAGAGGTAACCATTAGCAGAAGCCTTGAATTGATTAAGTACTTGTTCCGTGTTTTTGTTCCAAGTTAAGTCAGGCTTACAGGTATAAATATGAAAAGCTGTGGGTACCGCTCTTTAAGGCATCAGATTTGACTGTGTTGGGAGTTGTTTCTGTCCAATCCGTATTTCAAAGTTCTCCAGAAAGTCCAAAGTTCGCGCTTAGAATTTGTCCAACTTTAAACCATGTTTCACTTGCTGTCGATAGACATTTAAAGTTTGCAGGGTGCCACTAACGTGGCACCTTAGGTTGAGAGAAGCTCACCAATGGTGTGGACAAAATATGGGGCATGCCAAAATCATACTGATCAACCGCACCATCATCAAGTTCCTTTAACCCCGTGTGGGGCAATGGGGCGGCAACAAATCCCTTCCATCTTTCCAGGGCCCCTTCTCCGTATTGCGATTCCAAAGTTCGGATCGTTCGAAAGCGGAGCACTTTGAGATGCAATTCATAAAATACATACAAAGTGTCCGAACGATCACACGATACGAACTTAAGAATCGCAATACAGAGTAGGAGCCCAGGTCTGCAGCTAGGTATTTCAGCTCTGGCCCCGCAGCCTTCCTCAATCACCTGACACGCTGCCTTAAGTCAACAAAGGCTACAAACACGTGATACCGGACAGAAGCGTGAAGTCCTATCTCTTTCTTTACGGACAGCTCTGAAACTATTGAAGGAGTCGGTGCCGGAGACCTTGACATGCACCACTACTTCAGTCTCCTTTATCACTCTAGGGTTTTTCAAGTCGAAGTCAAGGGTATCAGTCAAGCCGGCGGCGCTTGGCTGAAGATTTATCCAATATTACGGCGGCTAAGCTGCGATCAGATCCCTTCTATCCGACGCAACAAAATCTAGGATCGCTAACTAGCGATGTTGGATTTTTTAAGTTCTAATGGAGGTAGGATTGAGTCATCGGCCATTGTTAGATCCAACTCAGAACTCATTCTTGTGAGCTTATCCGTCTTTTCAATGCCATGGATGCCCTTATGTCTCGATACCCAAATGAGTATGACGTCGTGATTGGCTCTGAGTGCCTTGAGCTCATCGTGGCAGCGTTTCACGGTACTGGATCTGATTGTTGTGGATGTGATGGCTTCGATGGCTGCCTGAAATGTCACACTCTGTTGTTTCCCAGGACATTCCAAGGAACTGAACGGCTGCCGAATTAGCCAGACAAGGCACTTTAGGTACAGATGGGAGGAAGCACGACTATGTCAAAGCGCCTATGTCTTCTGTTAAACATCTGATTCGCATCGATACTCATTTAGCAACAATGCTAGGCTAATCTGCCCTGTCTTCGAACCTTAGAGATCTAAAGCGTTAATTCGACTAAAAAGATAAGATCTCGAAACTAACAGAGCACTGCATCCAAGCTTGGAATTCTCAGCGTTTGGGTTCTGTACGCAATGATTTCTCCAGGAGTTGCAAAGGCGAGGAAGAGGAAGAGTCTATTGTACACTTCCTCTGCCCGTGTCCTGCCCTTGTCAAGACCACCTTAATGATATAAAGCTAAATGATCTGAAGACCGCCACTAGGGCCGACCTAAACTCCTACGAAAATCTAAATGGTTTCAGGAGTAGTCAGGAGTCAAAGCTTAGCATTCACAGTGGTATCACAATGGACCTTCTTTTGGTCTAAGTGTGCCTCTTCTCGAAGGACCACTTGGAAAAGTCCTTAACTGCTTAGAAGTTAGGTTAGGTTAGGTTGAAGTGGCTGCCAGCTATAGCCAGCACACTTGGACCACTGATAGGTCCATGGTGATGCCACAATGGATCTGAAGAAATCTAAGTTCGAAGTTACTGTTGCCAACATTGACGTTATGTCCTAGGCGGTGGACAGATGTCCCTTTCTTTCTTTTTTGTTGACAAGGTCTACTTGATTCTCATCTAATTTACTTCAATGCAAACTCGTTTCGTCTTTTCGTCGAATGCCGACAAAGCCTCTATGGGGGTATGCTGGGAGCGCTCGATGATGTCGATATCGTCTTTGTATCCCAACAGCTGGACAGATTTGTTGAAGATAGTGCCTTCCATGCACCTGCCTTGGGCAATATTTGTTGCAAAATCCAGTGCATGTTTGAAAAAGTTCAGAAAACCTGTTTCAACCTCGTGTTTTCCAGCGTTACCTGACACAGCTGGATCAGTTTTGCTAGGATCTCGTATAAAGCCATCGATCTGTAGAACTCAAGACGAGGAATGCTATTATTTGCGGCTTTGAATTCAATGAAAACGTGGTGAGTCTTGAAATTCGTTGAACTTTTCCAGGACTTGGCCGAAAATTTGATCTATGGTCGATTAATCGGACCTGAACCCACCTTGGTACCGATGGGCTTCAGAAGTTCACACATAACGTTGTGTAGGATCTTATAAGCGACATAAACAGAGACCTGCTCGATAGTTGGTGCAAGACACAGGATAACCTGGTTTATGGAGCTAATAATCCAGTCATTGGTTTGGTTTGGAAAGCCTTTTGGTTTTAGCAATGCAAATGTCGTTCGTGGACCGGATTTTGGTTGAATAATTATGTTTTCCACTTGCAACAGCGTAATGCAACAAACTGATGACCAAATTAAATTAAGAATGACACATGACGCATCTACCTTTTGTTTGAATTGAGAGTAAACGGAAGGCCTACTAGGAAACACTTTCAGATTTGAAATTTTTTTTAAGACGTTAAGACGTTTATCAAAGTGTCTTACATCTTACGCTTCTCACATATCTCCGTCTCAAGGCAACGACCTGATTTAATCGTTAATTTAGACGCTAATAGCTGACGTCTACTGCCTACGTTAACTGGGTCATTGTTTGTTTGCGTGAAATCACAAACCGCAAACCCCTTGCTCCGTTGACACATTTTCAGTTTGAGTCACAAATTAACCGAGAATCGAGAATCGCTTTCACTAAGAACCCTCAAGAGTCTTGTAATCTCTTTCCCTCAATGGAATTTCACTTTGAAAATTAAAAAATATTTGCTCAACTCTCACATAATTCACGTACAGACGTGGGGAAGCCCAGCATTCCAACGTGAGTCATGCTTTGGTACACGCTCATGTAAACAATTTTGCAATTGAGCCCTAATTACCCGCCTTATCCAGTGTCAAATCCAGATCAAGATCAGATAGCTCGCGTAGGTAAGTGGCAATTACCAACGATTACACTACACCTGCGGTTTTTTTTTTTTTTTTTTTCTAAATGTAACGCTCGAGGTGCGTGATTTCACGCACTGAAAACTGGGACACGCTCGTGCATTCACTCAGAAGATGAGGAGGAGAAGACGGAGAAGAAAAAAGCTGAAAGGTGAATGCCTCCGTACTTAGATAAATCATACAACACACTGTGTGGATATCGGATGTATCTACGATAGCACGCACGCATAGAAAGTGAGATAATCTACAAGATTAACAATGAACACGAACACTGTTGTCGCCTCTTGGTATCAGGAAAGGAGCTCTCCGATGCTAAGCGACACCCGAAGATCGGTGCTGATCAAACGGTTGGGGGTCGCCGCCGTCGCTCGTTGGATGCCGGTTATGGTAAGCGTCAACATGATATGTGCGTGTGCGCATAGTTATGCTCATGTTCACTGTGTTGTCCAACAAATTAATATGTACGACTGGAGTCTTGTAAACTGATGCGACGGTGCGTGTCATCTGCAACACTCGCTGGTATAAGGATGGTGATTTGAAAAAAAAACCTGCTTATGGACTTGCGATGGCATTACGAGGAGATCGTCTTGAGTTTTATTAGGCGACAATGACTTGTGGTTATGAATTTCAAAATTAAAACAAATAATGACTTATGGTGGTAGTGGCCACGTGGTGCTCCTAAAAGAGGCCCACGTTGAGAGCCTTAACAATCGTTGCATCTATGATCATTCACGGTCATAGCTAGAGAGTTGTGTCTACACTCGATTTCAGTCATCGATTTGTCCAAGCTTCTATGTTTTAAGCTTGCTTCTTGCTTACATTTGATCCTCTCACCTAATCAGTAGGGTAGCTCTTCGTGAACACAATCACTCACATATTTGAGGTTAGCTTGCACTAACTGCAGCTATTGTTTGACAGAGACTTCGGGTGGAAGCATGCAACCCTGTGGAGGTTCACTATGTAAAGGGCAAGTCTTGTGCCAGCATTTGAATTACTAAACCAAATTTACGGTTCTCTATCATTCATCAATGTTGGATATCCTTTGGTGTTGGCATGTGGGATCAAGCCCTTCATCTTGTCTGAATCCTATTTTGACGTCTCGACGAGGTCTTTGCCATTCGTGATGAAGCAGCGAGCATTTTCGGAACAAGAGTCTTGCACCGGTGTCGAAACTGGACATGACTATGTATAAGCTGTCCTGGGTGACCGTAAAGTCGATGAGAAGATGGGAGCGTACTTTCACCACTTACTTCCTGGTAATTCGGGGTGAACCTGAGCTTCAATCAAGAAGCCTCTTCAGTAAGCTTAGTCCTTAGCTAATTGCCTCCAGTTTCGCACTTCAAGTTAGTTTGAGGTCTTCTCCTTCTTCTTCTTCATCTATCCGTCTTCCTCTACTGCGTTGTCCCTCTGACTCTGCGGGCAAGTGTTCATTCGCTTCTAACCATCTCCAATGTCCAATACGCAGGCTTTTGACTAGGTCAGCTGGTATAAGTCGTTAAGTCTCCTTTTCCAAACCCTATCAACGCAAACGGGATCGAATATCTTAAGAAGAATTTGCTCGGAATGAACAAGAATCTCTTCATGCCCCTTCAATAGAGTCCAGGTCTTAGAGCCACAGAATAGGACTATGTACTCCATTTCACTTATCTCCCCCTGACTAGTAGCTTAAATTCCATTTAATCTTTTAACAGAAGACTCGTCTTAACCCTCTTACTTTCCGCCAGACTCACAAAGGGGTTTCTGCCTTAGACAATGCAATTTTTCATGATCTTCGATCCCGGGAATGTTGCTGCCAGATCGCCAGATAAGTCATCCAGTCCATCACGATTATCTGATCTTTTAAACATACATTAGAGTTTCCTGGTCAAAGAGCTTATTGTCCATTCGATAGATCTATCCAAACTAAAGAGTTCCTAGTTTTGTGTCTGATAGGAAACTCATTAAGTACTTTAAAGTCATCCTAGACGGACACCTGTTTCTTTGTTTATCCACATTTATCCTCGTCGATTCTCAAACCAACTTCCTTCAACGTCAACGTCCTTTGACTAACTCACATTGTGGTGGACCTATGCATCAGTTTCAGTACAAGATCGATAAAATGTGACGGTTTATCTTCTTCCTGAGATCCATTGCATGTTTGGGACAGCTCCAAGGAGGTTTCACAGCACACCGAGTGTTTATTTTTAAGCATTTATCGGGATTTCGAATATTTGAAAGGTGTTAAGCTTGGAAACAAATCTGAACTTTATCGCAGTAGATAACGACTACAGCAAAAGACCAATAGAAGTCAAGCTTCCATTCTAACCTGGAAGTCTATTTACAGAGGAGCAAACGGAAACCGTCTACACCATTCAGCCTTCGATAAGAGAATATTGAAATACCAAGCAGAGAAGACTTCAAAGGTAAATTGCTTTGTTTCGACGAAAAGCAGGCCTTCTGCGCAGATGGAAGCTATCATGTTCTGTAAATCCAGGGAGGCAAATCTAAAACGGATGAAGGGTGGCCATTAGAATAATTGAAGCTGGCAACATAATTGGGAGAACCATTACACGTTGTCTTGACAGTCAGGCAGCTTTTAAGGCTCTGATCAGAATTTAATTTAAATGCAAGCCAAACTAGGCATCAACCGACTTTTTCATCCCTGCTTGAAACACTGGAGCAAGACACGATCTTTAGCATGCCTCCAGACGACATACTGCCCGAATATAGCTTCAACAAAAACTTCTCAACAGTAATCTCGTCAAGGGAGGAATGGGAGAAACCCCAACTACCACCTTCTGACCTCGTTTGGTATACGGACGGATCCAAAATGGAAACAGGTACTGATTCCGGAATCTTTGGAACTCATCATGTGCGAACTTCTCAGTCAGGCTTGTTGAATTCACGTCCATATTCCAAGCCGAAGTCTTTGCCATCAATCAATGTGTGAGACTCAATCAGTCCTCTCACATCTTGGGAAAAATTATATGTTCAAAGCTGCTATTCGTAACGAAATGCCCAGCTCTCTTCCAACTTAGAAAGATAATTCTCTATAACTCACTGCCTTCCACCCAAAGAAGTTCCTTAACTTCCTGATATCTTCTGGGGTGAAACAATTCATATAAGAAACAACAGGAAAGGCACAATAGGATTGGATAGAAACCGCTGTGAACAACCCTCCCGACACCATAATAATAATAATAAGGCTCTGATCTGCTTCATACCATAAGCCATCCCAAGCCACTGATACGGTCCACATAGTTGGGTAGACTCACTTAAGCAAAATAGTGCTTTTTAAAGAAGCTGCATGATACAAGACACTTATCGAAGAAAAAGATGTCAGCGACCATCTAAAATCCTAAGGCGTTCCACGAGA
This sequence comes from Criorhina ranunculi, assembly GCA_951813785.1. Taxonomy (NCBI): domain Eukaryota; kingdom Metazoa; phylum Arthropoda; class Insecta; order Diptera; family Syrphidae; genus Criorhina; species Criorhina ranunculi. Next base: position 31,954,621 of record OX638381.1, read on the forward strand.
ACTTGCTTAAAGTAAAGATTTAGCTCGAGTGCCGGTTCGAATCTAAACTATAGCTCTCGTAGGAAGAAGGCACAACATCCGAACCTTAAATGCTTACCTTCTCTAACTGTCTTGGGAAATTTCGGATCAAAAATTCAACTCTTTTGCCTTTCCTTCGATGCAGTTCGAATTTTTTTTTGACAACCTGAACTTGTCAATTGTAAATGTCAAATGAAAAGCAATGAACTGTCAATGAATGGTGTCATCGAAGACACCAACCTTTTCTCAACATTTAAGGTAGAAGTGGTTGAAACTGGTGAACCTGCCAGAGACACAAGTAGCGTGGATGCCTCGTCTTGATACCACAACTCACGTGACCTGGATGTTGATGGGCGTAGTTTTCATAATCATCCTGTGAAGTTGAGAAAATTGATAATGTTGCAGAATTTTACGTTGGAAATCTCAGAAAGTTCCTTGCAAAAGGGTTTTCGGAGAGTGCGCTGTCTGGCTCTTGCAAGTGCCGGGTAGCTTAAGTAGAGAAAGTGGAATAGCGTTTCCTTTTCGTGTAAATTTGTCGCAACTGCGGAAGTGGAGGTTGAATGGAATGCCTTACTTGGCAGCGCGTGAACCAATTGACCAGTGACACGTGCCATTTGCTGTGATTCTTGCTGTCTCGATGCGATTCCTATTGATTAGGTCATTCGTTCTTTTTTTATTGTATCTGTCTGGATATGGCACAGGTTGCTAGACTTTTCCACCTAGAGTTAGCAATAGAGAGAAAGTTTTGGAAAATTTTGCCCTTGATGAGTCCCATCGGGGAGCAGACTGACTCCGCACGGGAGGCAACCAGGCTAGAACCACATCTGGCTAACGCGTCGGCTCTCTCGTTCCCCTCTATGTTACTACTTACAGGAGAGTGATGTTAAACCGAGCGTTTGCCTGCGTTATAGTTTCCTTACACTGTTCAACAAATTTAGAGGACGAATCTGATGGGAGCCTGGCTGTCAATAAAGATTCCTATGCTGTTTGAGGTAGAAGGGCTGAGGCTAAGTATCTTGCAGGCTTCTATAATCGCTAGTACCCCCACTTGGAAGACACTCGAAAAGTCAGGGAAGCGGTACGATTTGGATATGTTCAGTTCCGCTGAGAAGACACCTGCTCTAACGCCACACTGCATCTCGGAGCCGTTCGGTGTAGATCGATACTTGGTAGTTTGATAGGGGTAGTAGCTTATTGTTCTAGTCCGACCTTTCCGGAAAGTGAACCTGAATGTTATTATTGAATTTAAGTATAGTAGCCGTGTAACCAGTTATGGTCGAGGCCAGATCCCTAGGCAGCAAGAGTCTTACTATGGCTATAAGGTTTGGGGGACCAGAACCCCGATTCTCTGAGTCTGATAGCACTACACGAAACGATGTATTTGATGTGCAAGTCCAAGGGCAGGATATGGAGCTTCTGACGGGCTCGATCGAATCGCTCCTGTGGTTTGGGACCAGCTGTTCATTGGACACTACTAAGTTTTGTGATGTTGTAAGCTTTGCTTAAGGCGGACAACCACACCAAGTAAGGATTGGACGAGCTACGGCTGTGTACATCCAAAGGACCATCTTACCATTCGATCGCAGTTAAATCCTCTGATTGTTATCTGAATTCATCTGATTGCAGTTCAAACTGTTCGACAGACTGTAACTCCAGGTATCAGTTGTTACAAACACAGTAAAGCAAAACAAACAAGCATCGACTTCGTGTCGTTTTTTTTCGTTTCAAATTAGAAACGAAGAAAGAAACTGCAGCACTGTTCCTCATTGCTCCTCGAAGATGATGATGATGATGATGATGATGCTCTTCTTTAACACGAACACCAAGCAACCTCCACTGCGTCTATGTGTATTTTTCTATCTCTTGGAACTATTATTCCTTTCTAAGACATACCGTCCATACCAATGGTTGAATTCTCCAGAAATCTTCCAAGCCATTCAGAGGGTTCAACTAACTATTTTTGGTCTTCTCCATCGTCGTTGTTGTGCTGGTCAACCGAAGAGAAGATATTTTCTTCCTCCCAGCGGAACACGAAATGTTATCCATTCGGACTGGTATAGTGTATCCGTGTGCAATATTTTTACTTCGAAGTAAACCTGTTTTCCGTTTATATAGAGTATCTCACGGATTGGTACCCCCGCGCAACAACCATGAACAGAAGGTAATGCGCCTTTCTGGATTCGGTAAACGTATCTATGGCTCAAAGTATTTGTTGTTAGAAATAAAAAGATACACTCGCAGACAAGCAAGACACGTTGAATGTGTACATTTATGGTTTTGGATTTCTGGTTGGATACGCTATGTCTCTGCGGTTCTTAGAAGTGACGTCGTTAGTTGCCTCAGAGGTGCTGGACATCCCATAAAATTGGTTAAAGAAAAAAAAAAAAAATTATTCATAACCGCACTATCTGTGCCGGAGAAGCTGTATTAGTTGAATGAATGAATTAATTAGGCACTCCTCTTGGGCTACTCATGGTCTACTCATAGTTTACTCTTGGACTAAGCTTCGGCGCATTGACCTTTGAAGTCGATTTGAGTCTCGTTGAAGACGATGATGTAGTATTGCAATTAAATTTGATCACGACAATCGGTTGAGACGAACAGAGAGAGAAAGATAACCTTTTCGACTAAGCGAGGGTCAACACGAGGGAAAAGTGGCACGCAAAGAAAGGCCTACAGGCATGCGTATACAAACGAGTGCCGCAACTACAAAACGGGGCTTGAATAGCGTTTTTGTTTGTTTGTATGTAAATGATTCGTAATTTGGGGGTTCATGGGGATTTTACTTGACCAGATCAATCATTGGGAAGGGGTCTCTCATTGCATGTCGATCTACAGAGGAGGGAACTGAGCAAGTTGCTTTTCTGAAATAATTAATTATTTCCGGTACCGACATCACCATCACAAATGGATCTTTTTTTTTCTACGCTTTTCCCCTAGGCATAGCGTAGATAGGTCGCTGATGCAAGTCGAACTGCGGAGTACCCCCAGTACCGAGTGGATTCCGTATGGCACAACGCAGTCGTACTTCACTTCAGCACATGAATTCTTTCGTGGAGTCTAAGAAAGCTACTTCGTTTGAACCTATCTGAAGTTTAACAAGGCTCAAAGGAAGTATAAAGGTATTCAAAGCTTAGAGTGTCTTTAAACTGTAACCTCCACCTTTGACTCGGCAAAAGTCATATTCGCTTTAAGTTCCATGCGATGAAGAAGATTTGAAAAAATCTCAGCTCAGCAAATTGTTAGAAACCTGCAGCGTTGGTTTAAGGCTGCAATGTCCGAGAGGAAGACTCGCCATTGCTTCCAACTGCACACTCTAAGTTGGATGAGGTCCCCCTCTACTTGTGCGTGCCACTTAAGACGAGGTCTTCCGCTACTGATTTATCCGTTCGAGTTGTGTCGGACACGTTGCCAGCTCCGCCTGGTTGGTCTTACACTCCACATGTCTTAGTCACCCCAAACGTCCAATACACAGTTTTTCGACTAAGCTGTCGTCGCTGTACAGCTCGTATAGTTCGTCGTTGAATCTCGTCCTCAAAAGCCCGTGAAGCACTATTTTGCTCGAACTGACTGAGAAGCTAAATCACCTTCGATAGCGTCCATGCTTAAGCTTCATAGGGTGGGACTGCGATGATTGGGATCTTAGTTGTTCGGAATCTGTGCCCAAAGAAACAGTGACTGGCAAGTGTTATTCTTCTGATGAGATGTCCTTGTCAGGAGTGGTAGCAGAAGCCCCTTACTGCCTTGGAGTTGGCCACTTTGACGTTTTCTATCATTCGTCAATGTTGGGTGCCCGTTTTTTTGTTGACAGAAAATACTTGGTCTCGTGAATGAGGCAAACGATGCTGAGGTCAGCCATACAAGACTTCGAAACGAGTGATGTTGGTGTATGCTGCCTATAGAGTCTGCTCTAGCTTGGCCGGTTAGCCGTCAAGTCTGTATGAAGGCAGGGTAGAGAAATGTGAATATCGATGGTAGCATTTGTTAGTCTTTATAGTTAGGCAGCCGATAAGCAAGACCTGTATCCAGTACCTCAATCTATTGACTTAGTCCGCATATCTTACTGCGGCACTACAGCGCTTAGCTTTGTATCTAGGAAGGTATGTAAGATGACCAAGAAGTAAGCTTTCTAGAAACTCTAGAGCTCCACCTTAACCTTCGGCAATATCGCAGTAGGAAGTAAGCTTTGCTTGAACGAACTTTCTTTTACAGGACATGACGGCTTGTTGCTGGATATTGGCAATAGGGTCGTCTCCAAATGATCAAGGACAAGGAAGATAGCAATAGTTGGGAGGGCTGGCCAAGCTGACGCCATTGACACCTGGCGGGTCTCAGGATGGAGACTGTAGAAAGAAAGGAGATTAGTAGAGTAAGGGAAAGTTTAGGTTAGTTTTAAGTAGAATAGACTTAGGCTAGGGTGTACCTTAAGGTCTAAGTTAGCTTAGGTTTAGATCTAAAGCTTATCCTCTCCACTTTACTCTTTCTCCTCTGTACAGACACCGGTCCATTGAGTTGTAGGCTTTCTTCTTTCTTCTCATCTCGTCGTTCCTGACTATTTAGAAGTCCATTTGTGGTCTGAGTAGTGCATTAGGGATCATCTTTTGTTTGAGCAGGTGCTGTATGCGTGAGGGGAGACAAGAACTACTATGAGCGTACCCCCGTCCCTAGTTGCAAACCTACTAAAAGCGACTTGATGGGCATTATCTCAGTTTTGCAAGAATTGACGGATACAAATTGACACTCCACTGTCATAACATGTATCAGTAAAGGGCTTTCTCTGATGACAACACATGACAAAACGTCATATTCTACAATAATTAAACGAAAAAAAAACACACAGCTGACTTTTATAAACTTCTGCAGGAAATAACGATGTTCAGTGGCAAAGGGTACAACCCCACGTTGGACACAAGTTTCTTAAGAGCATACACCCTCTATTATTTCATATCCGGCATCTCCTAAAGTTTCAAGATCTAGTACCGTCTTACTCTCTTTACAAATAACCGCTGTAAAATTAGACTAACCGGTGTGGATTCGCCTTATGTCAGTCTGCATCAGACCAAACATTTCCACGCTCGACCTGTCAAACTAACATTAAGACGTCATTTCCGAATTTGAAACTTATCACTCTTCCAATGTGATTCCTTTCTTGTTAGCCCAACTGTTAACGTTCACCATTCTAAGAAGCAAAACCAAGTCGCTCCTCTTTTTTCCTTTTTCCTACACATTTCCCAGTATTTGTGACCGCTTCTGCAGCAGTTTTGTGCCAAACCAACTAGCATTTCATTTCGCAAAAGATCGATCGGTTGCCTGTTGATTAGATACACTTTGCACTTTCCGCATGACAGACTCATTTGTGAATGGTTCCACCAGTGGTTGGCGGCTTCTTGTTAAAATGTGCGATCCAAAGACCAACAATAAATTTGTTTTCACCATGGAACACCCTTTGGTTGGTGTGCTCTATGGAATAGCATTTTACAAATTACTTGTATGCAACCTCAAGACATTCATGGGAATCTAAACGAAAAGAAAAAAGGAAAACCAGCTGAAGATCACTGATCTCTGTGGGCGCTGCTTGAGGAGGTGATCATTAGTTGACGAACTAGCATTTAGCGAACACAGACCGCGGGAGTGCTAGTCTTCGGCATTGCCATTTATGTTAATGCGTCTGTAACTTGTTTTGCCGCTCAACAGTGTGATGCCTCTGAGTGATCCGTAGCGTTCGCCGTCACCGCTAAGTGTGCGATCATCATCGAAACATTCAATTTACTTGATTACATCATTCGACTAATGAATAATTTCTATGTTAACAGGTTTTTATTGAAAACGTCAATTTCGATTTTAGAGAAACGGTTTCTACTGTCAATTAGCACGAATGACACCTCGAAATATGACATTTTGCATGGATTGCAGCACAGTCTATCGGAATGCAAATGGTTGACCTGTTAATTGACAGAAAGTGTCAAAGATAGTTTGACAAATTTGTTGACTCTAAAACAAGAGAAGTCCGTAAGTTGATCTTTTAATTAGGAAGGTGTATCTAACTGGTTGTGGATGTGAATCAGATACAAATACCTATCCGTATGCTAATAGAAAATACGTTTTCAATTAATTGGCTTAAAATGATTTATAGATTGTTGTGGCCTAATACAATATTTATGATGTCATGCCACATGGAGGAGAAGCTAGAGCGGGCTTAACCTTGCTTGGATTTACTTTATCTTTATGATCGTGTATAATACTAGCCAAAGTCAGGCTTGATGGCCTAAGACAGAAATCATAAGGCCTACTTCCATTCAACCTGACATGACCATCCTTTATATAGAGTCCACGACCTCAACTTTTGGAAAGTGGGTCTCGGGAAGATCGCAAGTTGAGCAGAACTAGAAACTGACACGATCCTCTGATGCCTAGGCATCAAGACAGTCATCTCTCCAAGAGATGAAGCTAGAAAGCAGAAAAAAGTGCGGGTTCCGGGATCTAACACGTGAACTCAGCATTACCGGGTCAATAAGACTTCCCAACCTAGATTATGTGGCTAGATGCCGCCGAAGTAGCACGAGAATTATCAACGAAGTTAGTCTCTTGGACTCCAAAACGGTGCATCCACGTTACGTGTTTCTGGTAGGACCTTACCAGAAAACCACTTCTACCTTGTCTTTTGGATAGTTATTGACATTTATATATACGGTCAAGCTGCTATTGAAGACATTTCATCCTCCACAGGGGTAAAGTCAAACTTGAAAATGCTCAAAAAATGTTCCGCGAATCTGGTGGATGCCGGGACACAATTGTACTCACGCGAACGAAATGGCGAAAGAGCTAGCCAGGAAGAGATCTAAACAAAACCTATTGTTGGTCGACCACTCAATACTGACTCTTCCGAGATGGTTCAGGGAGGCTGAACGACCAACTAACACAGGCCTTCCCTCTTTGTCCTTCTCTTTCAGATTCGACATCCCACGTTAGAGTAACATAATGGATTCGTAGAGATCCAAGTGAAGGCTGCATAATAAGAGACGCCTAGATGGCGCTACAGTTCGGAGTGAACCTGAACCTAACGAATCAGACAGAACTTCACAGTGGACAGCTACAATTTCTAGGTATAACCCTTGCCAATCGCTGTTCCCTGGATCGGGGAAGGCAACGGAGTATGAAGGCCTTATTCCGAATAACTAAGAAGACTTTGTACAAGACCCTTCTCTTTGTCGCTCTAGCATAGATTCGATTGAAGTCGGATGAAGACGTCCTTAGTCATTTCGAGTAAAAGGCTTCGGAGGAGGAGATTCAACCAATAGCCATAGCGAGCTGTATAGCGACATTGACATCGACCTAGTCAATGAGAAAACTGCGCATCGGTCGTTTGAGAAGGCTAGGACACGTAGAGCGAATGGACACCAAGGCTCTGGCCCGGAATGTCTTTAAATCTAACCGAGAGGGGCAACGCAGTAGAGGAAGACCTCGCATAAAGTGGCGCGTACAAGTAGAAGGGGCATGTCTTAACACTAAGCAGATCTGGTCAAAGCTAGATATCGAAGGCTCTCACTGTCTCATCAGACGGAAAAGATTGCTAATAAGTGAGTCATAACGGAACACTGCATCATCGGCAAGCATGCCTATAGGCTGAGCCTCCTTTGTAACGACTTCTGCAGAAGTTGCATGGAAGAGGAGGAGGAGGAGACGATTCTTCACCTTCTTCGTACATGTCCGGCCCTCTCAACTCGAAGGAGCCAGCTTCTTTAACAACCTTAGTGAACTGGTTCCAGCTCCGGCTGGTTCTGCGGGTAGTATTTCTGGTGAAGTACAGATCCTGGTGGCAACACAGAGGACCTTATCTGGTCTAAGTGAGTTTGCACCTGCAGCCTGCCACTCCTACCTAACCCAACCTAAGTAAATGGGGGCCTCAATCAACTTGAAGTGCATAACTGGAGGTGGTTAGCTAAAGACCGGACTACATGAGGAGGCTTAGTGGTTGATGCCTTGGTTTATTCCGATTTTTAGCGCCGAAGTATGTAATCTGCTTTTCCTTCCGTTCAGTCACCCCTTCTAATTGGGAATTACTCACACGTGGTCTTTCCAGTGATTGTAGCCCATGATGTCTGGGTTGTGTCATTGAATATAGTGATCGGTGAGTTTTGTGACTCGTGGGTTGTTAATGGATTCCCGTCTATAGCCCATACGTTCTTGAGTTTAAAGCTACCATCAGACTTGAGACAAGAAAAGTTTACCGTCTCACATTCCTAGACTTTCGATTCGTGTGTCAAACATTTGGTTGCCAATTCGAACCAAACATGTTGTGTTCGACTAAAGAAGGTTCATTATGCACCCTGACTTCATCAGAAAAACGCCCCAAAGATATCCCCTCCCTGTTCCAAGTTTTGCATGCCACACCATATATTTACAAAACAAACTTGCTTTCAAAATGATCTCATCATTCTCAGTTTGTGTTGCGTATCTTGGTGCACAGAAGTGGCCTTTGTTCCCCTGCAGCTGCTTATCGTTTTCAAATAATTTTGACAGTAAGTAGTGCTGCGCCAACAGAATCCAAAATAGTCCCATGAAAGTATTGCAAATAAAAAACAACCGTTTGTCTGTCATTTTTATTTAAATCGCATTACTAATCACCGAAAACGTTTAAATTGTTGATAACGTTCCTGTCGTCAGTTTTTAGTTCCAATTATGACGACGAAATGAGTCAGATTTCAGTAGGTTATGGTGAAGCCAACCAAGCATGCACTTTTAATTTAAAAAAAAATATTAATTTCAATTAAATTGTTAAATGAATGTGTACCTGCGATGCAACCGCGTCGTACAGCTACTGTATGCATTGCAGAGGAGGATTAGCGTGAAAGTAGGTTACTTTCAGGGGACTTCCCTGTCATGGCATTCCAATTTTCCATTCACTTTTTTGAAAACGCGACGCGAAATCATTTCGCAAGGAAGTGCATTTCATTTTGGCGAGTTTTGTAGAACGTGAACGATAAACAATCGATTTGCTGACTTCTTACGGTTGAAAGAGACCGACAATGGAGTGCACACCGCTATTTCCAGCAAAAGAAACAGATTTCATGCTCCAATAAGCCGCGTTGTGATGTGTAAATTCATTTTGGATAAGTAAATTGCTTCGATTAAGACATTTAACGGTTTAGACACAAGTTTGAAGTTGTTTTTGACTTTGGAGAAGGGTAATAGGCGTTCTCTTAACTTTTTGAAACTTCCTGTGTCAGAATAAGACTTGTGTCAACACTTATGGAAAAAGTTTCCACTAGTGATCTTTAAGTACAACAAATTGTACTAGAATAACCTGTCCAGAAGCCTTAAGCCTTCCAAAAACTAAACGATAAAGTATGTCATACCATCAGCAGGAAGGAGCCATCAACGGACTGATTATCAAAAGTTTTTCAAAATGAATAGTTCCTCAAAAGTAGGTCCTCCGAACTGCTGTTCTTGTCCAGAAATGGACTATACAATCTCGGAAAGTCCATTGGATATGTAGAGCGAATGGACACTTACGCTCCGGCCTTGATAGTCCTCGAATCTAACCCGGAAGCAGAACGCGGGTAAAATGGCGTGCGGGATTAGTAGGGACCTCTTCTAACTTGAAGCTAAGAATCGGGCTAACTGGAGAGACTTGTTGGTTGAGGCCCAGGTTCACCCCGAACTGTAGGGCAACTTTAGTTAGTAAGTCCACATGATAAACATACGTGGAATAGAAATGTCGGGTTTTTTGCATTTCATCTGACATCTTGCCCAAGTACAACATAACAACTTTCCAGTCGGAAGGCCCTCTCTGTGTCAGACCAAACATTTTTCGATCTCCCTACGTACGCAATCTAAATCTCGACAGTTTGACACCTTGACAGAATCTTTTGAAAATACTCTCTGTTGTCCACACCAAAGTCTCAGAGTCCGGCAGAGCAAAGCTTTCCAAAAGATTTCAGATCATCTGAGTCAGTTTCCAGTTTTACCCATCCATCTTACAGTGGCCCATGTGACTCCCTTCCCAGAAGTTGGATTGTTATAACCACAGGGCACTTTTCGTGGCGGTTCCCTTTAGGTAGGGACTAGAGATCTATTGAAATCAGAGCGAGTATAGGTTAAAGGGGGAGGTAGCGATAGGTGGCGATAGTGCCCGATCGAGCCTGGTCGGGGAGCAGCAACAGCCACCGAAAATAAAAAGAGAAACGAACAAAATCTGAGTTTCTCAAACCACTGCACCAAAAAGGAGTTTCTGCCTAGGAGTACACTGGACCGGAACGAGTTTGAGTGCTCCTGGGATTAGGATCGTCGTATTGATGTTAAAAATTCGGTTCGTCGTTACCTCGTTCGAAACTGATAGTTTCAAGGGCTGCAGTTAGAGTGGTTCTAATGGCGCCAGTAGTGGCTAGTCGTTGGATCTTGGTGTCTTGAGATTTCTGGTGTTTATCGGTGTGGATTATGTGTTTAACAATCCTTTGACATGGTCAAGATTTTTACAGTTTATACCTAGAGAGCCTTATTTGGCTAGTTCGTCAGACGCACAGTTCTCTAAAATGTCGTATTGACCTGAAACCTAAAACAGAGCGATGTTGTGCTGTTTAGCGAACTCGTTCCGAGACACGAGGCAGTTCTTCCTCTCAGGAGGAGACTGGGGTTTAACCCTAGTACTCAGTGGTATCACAATGGACCTACTTCTGGAGCTCGAAGGACCACTTCTAAACAACTAATTAGATTCTATTTTGTGGAACCGAAGTCACAGTGGATCAACTGAAGGCAGTTGAAATGCGTTGCAGAATTCTCCCCAAAATCACGCGCAGGTTAACCAACGACTTTCGTGTCAAAATGTTCTCACACGCTTGTCTACGCTTCTCTAACAATCCGTCAATCAAAAGCGCCACTGAATTCATTCTTTTTTCACACACCAGTTGCAACCTTTAAGAGAATTCTCCATCTTATCATTACCCAATCACATTTCGTAAGGATCGGCATTAATTTATTGAACACACCCGCAAAAGTCTCAGCTCCAATTTTGTACGACTTCCGATCTGATTTCCCTGTAAAACACTTCGTCATGATGACGCAATCTTGAGCTATTTAGGACAAACCAACAAATCTCAACACCATCCCTCTCTATTCCATATACGTACGAGTATAAACAAAACGAGTGGTTAATATTTCACAATCTTCCGTGCATGGATGAAGCCCCCATCCTAATTCCTATGCTATTGTGTTGTCTGTGCTTGAATCATTTTATTCAATTACCGTAAACAGTTTCGAACTTGAACTTAAATGTCAAATGTGACATTGACTCACCAAAAATGGGGTTGCGATTGGGATGCGTGTCTGTCAGATCACCTACTACTCTGTTGGAATATGGTAAGCATCTTTCAGTTCAAATTTCATGTTGTATAGCAATTTACGGGAAAAAAAAATCATTAATAGCCATTTATGGTTAATGGTGGCGCCATTGTATTCAATTGTTTACCTTAATTTCATTTTTTTTTTGTTTTTTTTGTTCCTGTCTTGCCTGTTTGGTTGTTTTATTTTTTCATGGTTATTATGGCGGAACCACAAATTATCGGACATTAATTTAAAGTTAGCGGAAGGTAAAAAAAAAGTCTTGTTACGTCAAAATGATTAATGTTTTGACTAAACGTAACAACGTCCAAGTCCAAGGAGGCGATAAGATCTGCCAAAAAAAAAAAAAAACTAATTATGTACAAAGTATCTTTCGCGAGTGGTTTGGCATCACATACTTACGTCAAATGGCCTGGGTTTCGACTGTATTAAGCAATTGGACTTTGTGGAATGTAACCAGTTTGAGTGTGGATAATAATTATTTATCGAGTCAAATTATGTGTGTACGTCATTAGGGCGGGTCTACACTCAAACAGTGAGTCGTCTTTGATGGTGACTTTTCTTAAATCGCTGTGAATACCGTCATTTCGTTGCTGTGCCTATTACTTTTCTTGGTACAGCCCTAAAGTTGTATACCATATGGCAAAGACTCGGAGAACTACGAGGAGTATTCGAAACGAAACAAATGCAACTCCGTAAGCTGATTAAAAAGAGCAAAAGAGAATCATTTCAGGCGCTCAGGGAGGAACTACAATACAATCCATGAAGAAGAGTACGGCAGAGGCACCGAGCACATACCACGAAAAACAGCAGAAGACACAGGACCAACACCAACAGTCACAACTGAGAAAGTCCCAGAAACCGGGGCAATGATCAAAAGCAACAAAACGCCATGGATTGATGGGATCCCGAACTTCGTTTTGAAGGAAGCAGTCAAAACCAAACCAGGGATCTTCACATACCTCTAGACAACATGCCTAGGTTAGGTCAAGTAAATAGGTGTCCCGTGGGACTCACTTAGACTCAGATCACATTGTGATGCCTTTAGAATTCCATGTGTATGAATTCTACCTGTAGAACCAGTCAGCATGCCTAACAGAAAGAAAATTCCAGTCCCAGTGGAAACGACAACAACTAGTCCTCATACCAAAGGGCGTCGTCGTACAAGTCATTGTGTACGCTTGGGAAAGTACTCGAAAATATTTTAAGGGCTGGATAAGAGCAATATACGGAAAGGGACTCGGAGCTCGGATTTAGAAAGAAGCGCGAAGCAGCATCCATGCAATACAAGCTGTTGCGACATACCACGTGAAGCAATTGAGGGACCAAACAATATTGTTCTGTCGTAAAACTTGACGTCAAGAACGCATTCAACTCATCCAAGTGAAGCCGTATACGTGCCTGCGTATAACAGCCAACTTCGAAGACAGAACCCTCTACAATGACACGGAAAAAGGACCGATTCCGAGAGGAGTTCCACAAGAGTCAGTTCTGGGACCGATTCTGTGGAACATAATGTATGACATTGACGGCTTACAAAACACAGATACCGAGTGGTAGTAGATATCATTGGTTACGCTGACTAGAGGAAGTGATGCCAAACTGCAATCAAACAGCAGTGAGAAGCACGAGAAAAGAAGAATCTGCTAGCTCTGGCAGCTAAGAAAGACATGCTAGAGGTCAAAAAGTGCAGAACAACAGGAGGAGGTGTGTGTGCATCCATAAAGGAGTTTAAAAGAAACCCTAAGTCCATACGTTGTAGCACTTACTTGTATAGAAGCAGGTCGTTCTGAATATTAAGCTTGGAATACGAAATACTCACGCTGAACAGATCGCATTTAGCACTAGTGATGAGCAACGTTACAAATCACAACCTACGAGCGGCTCATCAAAAAAGAATGCGACTAAGTACCATTGCAAAGTCTGTGGCGACAGAAACGCGGAAGAGGGTACGTCTTCCCTAGTGCTGTGTCTCATAAGGACCTCCGCCCATGTTTGACTGGCTCTTGAAAGAATGTGACGTAAGGTTACAGATGTAGGGCGGCTCATCATCATCAAAAAAGAATGCGACCAAGTACAACCGACCTTGGCAGGGGCTGTGGCGGCATATATATACAGAAAAGGATATGTCTTCCTCTGGCGCTGTGCCTCATAAGGACTCGTCTTTAACTCGCTCTTGAAAGAATGTGACGTTAGGTTCCAGATGTTCGATATGTGGTTGGAAGCGGTATAATCCTGTCTTCAATATGTTCACTATAATTGGAGTCATCTGTGTATAGGGCTATTCCTTTATGGTGTCCTGGGTTGCTGTTGTGCATCCATCATTCGCTAGGGAAAATTCACTGAGAAGTCGTTGACCAAGTTGCAGGTCTTGTCGGTAGCATCGCTTAGAAGCTCTATCAGCGATGTAGTTTCGCGCAACGTACTGGTGATTGCGTATAAGATCCGTAGTCACAGTGGTCCAGTTATATCAGTCTAAAGGTCGAGATTGAAGCTAGTCTCTTCGCTTCTAAATGTCTGGTTCGACTACCATTGGTGTAGATACCGTTGCGTGCTGCATGCAAAGAAATTTTTAAAATTTTTCTTAAAATTCTAGTGGAATTAGAAAATGAGCTCATAAAACCTCAATTAGTTCACAATTGAGTGCAAAAAAAAAAGAAGAAAAAAAAACCGTAAACTTGCCCTTAATTCATTTGTCAAAGAAAATAATATGCCTGTCATGACAAACGGTCACGATCTATCAAAGTGACATTTGGTCTTTTGTGGTGCGCGGCATTTATCGTTTTCTTAATTGAAACTGATGACACTACTTTTGTAATTTGCTGATGGCTTTTCGCAGATAAAGCCAAACGTTTTCTATTGTAAAATAAAATTAAAAATTCAATTGATTTAATAAATAAATTAATTAATTCTGTTTCTTTTTTGTTTTTTTCTTTTTAGGTTTGTTTGAACATTCAACGACCTTCTTTAACAGTAAAATTCATTTGTCATTCTCTGTCATAATTTATGCTGTGTGTCACTGTGAGTATGTATAATTTTTTTCCGTATCTTTTCGAAGACTTAAGACGCAAGTTAATGGGCTTGGACTTGCCATAAATGAATATTTTATTGAAAAATTGGGTCTATTTGTGTGTGTTTTATGTAAAAATTTGGTAGACGTCAAGTTTTACATTTGATTTTGACAAGACAAAGTGTCAAAGTCAAATGAAGAGAAAGGTCACAGTTTGTAATTTTAAGAACAGACCCGGAGGACTCTGACTTCCAACTCGCCGTCAACAAGTGAAGACATATCCCTTGAAGACTGTGACTTTTGGTACCTAACATAACCTCATTCAGAAATTTGCCAACGACGAAGCACATGAATGTCCTGCCCTCTGGCATCCACTATACTATAACATTAGAGGAACGTAGACTTTGCTCAACGCTCTACTGTCCTCCTGGCTGACGAAGTCGCCCTTAGGAGCCATCACTCCAAACTCCGCAGTAGAAAAATGCCGCTTAACCAGATTATGCAAATCTTCTTCACCCTTTATAGCGTCATGAAACACAAGTTGAATGGACAGCCTCGCCGTATGCTGAACACACGACTAATCGGCGGGTGTGCCTTTCCATAGACGATCCATCCTAGAAGCGTCTTTAACGCATACGGCTCATCTTCCTTGCCATGGCGTTGTCCATGTCCCAAAAGAAATTTTGCCTGATCCAGCCCAACAAGGATCTTTGGCTTAGCATTGACGAGGTCACTAAGAGGTAGTCCCCGCAGATGTGGGAATTCTCTCTTCAACTTTGCAGTATCAATCGACTGGCTGGGTAGCTCCAAATCCTTAATAGAATACACGTTCTTCAGGAAATGTCTTTTGCGGCTATTCACTCCAGACACTGCTACCGTCGTTCTGGTCGACATCTCGCTCCGGGAAACGCCCTTTGTCCACTGAAGGGTTAGCTGTGCTGGACTGCCCTCCAGGCCCAAGACATCAAAAAGGTCCTTTTCAACCATCGTCAACGCCGATCCATCGTCCAGGACAGCAAAGGTGTCCACGAACCTCTTGTCGCTCCAGACGGATTGGTTCCGGCATGGGAAGAATGGATTTGCTGCTGTGGAAGATACGGCGTAGCAGCTACATTTGATTCCGGCTTCTCGTTGTTAGGTGGCTGATGCAACAGTGAGTGGTGACGTGCTGCACAACCACTTACACCACACGACCTTGATTTGGCGCATACTCTCCAGACGTGTTGCCTTGAGTTCAAACAAGCGAAACAAATGGACTTCTCTCTGGCATAAGCCTGACGCAGCTCGGGTGACAAGGCCTTGAACTCGTGACACTGGTCCAACGCGTGTTGTTTGCAGCCACATTTGCATTTACCACATAAAACAGCAGCTGCAACGACTGGATACTGTTGAAGAAGCCCTGGAGAAAAGAGAACAAGTTAAGGAAGCTTTGGCGTTGGCTGGGTTCAACTTACGGAAATGAACGAAAGTTACAGGGTGTATACGGGTAATTGCTACCTCGGCAACTCAAACTGATTTGGGTCCATATTACTGATACATGATTCAAAGCCGTAGCAATCAGCTCCTCACATCTTTTGAGCTAGTCCTCAACCGAAACCGTCTAAGCCTTTCACTGGATGGTGGCTGGTGCTTTCACCACCGGTAAGCTGTTAAGTGATCCAGAAGATTGTTCTACTATCACACCTACTTGCTTCTAAAGCAACGCAGCACTTCTCTCATCTTTATTCGATCTGAGGCTCTAGCTGGTTTCATTCTGTTGCTGGAGCAGCTGCAATGTAAGACTTGGTTCGCCCATCCTCTTCCAGCTATTCTCCACGAATAAGACATCGACGAACTATTGGTTCCACTCCTTGCGAAAGGTGATCCCTTTGAAGCATCCTTTAGCCTAAAGATGTTATTTGTTCTCATTGGGTGCTTCGAACTGCAGCTGCACGCAGTTATACTGTAGCTTTTATGAGTTGGTGATCTCGTGCAATTTCCATATCAGCTCCTCATCAGTTTCGGACGTCCAAGAGACGGACGTCTAAAATAGAACATCTGATGGCAAAATATTCAATTCAATTATAGTTTGTTTGCCTGTTAATTGACTTCTATATGGCTGACGTTTGTTGCACGTTTTATGTTTAATCATGGTGCCACCCTTGACAAGGCGGTTGAGAGTTGCCATCGCAGACATTTTGCTTTCTGATAACATGTCTGAGCCTTTGCTTTCCCTGACAACCAAGCCTCCATTCCAATGACGATGTCGTACTGCAGTCCTATCTCCATGCGACTGCCACGAAATTGAATGCTGTTGGCAAAAGCAGCAGTCTCACTCCTGAGACTAGCTTAAAATCGAGCTGGAGACGCTTGTTGGTTGAGGCTCAGGACCATCCCGGACTGCAGTGCTACCCTAAGAGTAGGTTCTTCGCTTTTTTTTTTAATTTATTCCACATGAATCTTTCTCAGATGGCAATGCTGTTATCTTTCATTTCCTGAGATCTTCAAATTCAGCGGCCATTTCGTATTAACTCTGACAGTTAATGTTTAGTAATGGAAGCCATATTTGTTTGTATTATTGTTGAGGTTGTGACATGTGGTAGGAAGCACTAAGAAGTCGAGTGCCTAACAGAGCCTAACTTATTTAGGGCCTACATTTTAGGGTGAACTTAGACTTCAACGAACAAGTCCCTTCAGTGAACTCTTTCCTTAGCTAACTGATACCACTTGCACTCTCTAAGTTGATTGAGGTCTTTTTCTACTTGTACGCGCTAACTTAGTTGATGTCTTCCTCTATTGCGTTGTTTTCGTAGTGTTGCGCAATGGAAAGTGGTACTCTCTCGCATCTAACCATCTCACTTCGCTTAGCCCCAAAATGCCGGATGAAATCTTGCTCACATTGAAGGAAACTAGTTGAGAAATATCCTGAATCGAGGAGCGTCCTCACATTAAAGAAAACGGAATCTTATTCCGAGGGGAAAATTTGTGACTTATCCGAGGCGTAATGTCACTTTGGTTTTAGGTTGTTTATATGAAAAGTGCTAGAGGGACTAGATCCCCAACTCCTCGGCAGCAATTTACTGTCAAATTAAATCACCATTTATATTAAATTTATTTGTTTATGAATTTTATTTTTTAATTGAACCGACAGTGTATTAACTAAAAAATCGCCGCACAATTTTTACATGACAGCACATTATCCCACGTCCAGATCTGGCTGTTGTGATGAGTGCTGTGCTGACACAGCAAAATACCAGACCAACAAAATCTAACAAAAACGTGAGTGTGCATTAATAAATAAATCAAATCAATATAAACAAATGCGCATGCGGACAGTTGTAGTAGTAGAAAATTAATTTCGAAAAAACAAAACCAAAAAAGAAAAAGTGTGCCGAACACGATGAACACCTGTTTTGAGATATGCCCACCGGCTGGACAAAATTCGATCGAGTGAACATTAAAGGTACGTCCACATCTGGAGCGATACACCTTCTTTCATTCAGTCTTACCAACTCACTTTGTCAATTACAAATACAGCGGTGTACACTCGTAACTTGTATCTCTCGCAGATGGAGACAACAACGACGACAACGATACCTAGTCGGTTTCGAGTTTGCATTTAAATTTATCGTGCTCCATTGGAGTTGTATGCGGACTGACTTAATGATTCCGATATGAGTAATCAGCGCATTACTGCACCCGGTCTGTAGACACCAAACAAACTAAAAACCTGTTTATCTTTCGATTGGAATCAATTAAAAATCATGTTTTACCAGCGGATCACTGCGATCAGTGCACTGCCGCGGATGCGATTAGGAATGTGCACGTTGAAATCTAAACTGGTGATGACACAGCAAATTTTGATGCCAGTCCCAATGGATTTTAATGGGATATGTCATGTTTGGACAAATATTTCACGATTATTGGAAGTGCCAGTGTTGCAGAGAGCTATTGTAGCAACTTGTCGGTAGTTGGTGGTTAGAGGTTAATTCAAGACGACTTATTGTGTAATGATTTACAGACTGTGCCCTTGGTGTATTCATATTATGAAGCAACCAGTCCATATATCTTCCTTTCGAAGGTGATTGTTGAAATTTTTCAAAACCTTGACAGATCGAACGTCACTCAAAAAATGCATAATTGTGACGATTTTGTGTCTTATTTTGTTCGTTGGAATGCGTAACGAGAAACTGCAAGAACAGACCTCTAAAACCTAGGCTTATGGCTTAACAAATTTGTAGCAAAGCAGTTACCAGACAGAAGGGAAATCTTCAATATCCGGCCTCCGATTAATCCTTCTGAATAAATGCAAACAAACATTTTCGAATGCTTCCATTTCCTTATCAATTTATGAACGCACCCCAATACTCTTGAATGCTACCATTCGAATCTGTCAAATTCAAAACAAACGACGAATGATGTGTTTTTGGCGAAAGGCTGAAAGACTTGCTTCGATTTTTTCAAATTTACAAGAATATCGCCAAGAGAAGAAGACCCCGACTCACGCAAGTAGAAGGCGTCCTCAATCAATAGATCGAGCTGGCTGAAGACGCTTTCTGGTTGAAGCCCAGGTCCATCCCGGATTGTAGCGCTACCATTAGTTCTAATGAGTACTTTGCTTTTCTTTTTTTTTAAATTTATTCCACATGAACCTTTCTCTGCTGGCAATGCTGTTATCTTTCATTTCCTGAGATCTTTCAAATTCAGCGGCCATTTCGTGTAAACTGTCAGAGAAGCGTTTAGTAATGGAAGCCATATTTGTTTGTATTATCGTTGAGCTTGTGACATGTGATAAGAAACACTTAGAAGCCTTACTTACTTAGGTGGGCCTACACTTTAGGCTAAACCTTGACTTCAACGAACAAGCCCCTTCAGTTAACTCTTTCCTTAGCTAATTGATACCACTTGCACTTTCTAAGTTGATTGAGGTCTTCTTCGACTTGTGTGCGCTACCTAAGTTGGTGTCTTCCTCTATTGCGTCGTCCCTCCAGATTGGATTCGAAGACTTTGTTCTTGACAAGGACAATGTCGATGTCACTGTCACAGTATAGCTCCTTTAAAGCTCGTCAAACGCCTGAAAATCTTCGTTTGCCTTCGATGGAGTCAATGCTTAGAGTAGAACTGGGGTAATTAGGAAGGATCTTATATAGAGTCTACTTAGTAGACTCTTATAATACGGCCTTATGTTATGGACGTGTCCAATGAAATATCGAAACAGATCACAATTATTGGATCTCTTTTGGTCTCTCCTTCCCAGGTGGTGTCGTAAAAAAAGCTTTGGACTCAAACTTAAGCCAGCTTCCATAGCAGTCCAATGTTTGAACCCTTTCTACTCAGTTGCCACCGAGATGAGATGCCGTTGTCACAACTGCTAAGCTAACAGAACCAAGTCAGTCAAAGTTACTAACATCCTCGCTTGTAGGTGTCTACTGTGTCCTTTTGTTCAATTTGTAAATGTTGTGTCCAGTTTACCTGTTGACAGCTGACGAGTATCCTTTGTTCTATCCACGTTCACTGCTAATCCCTTTTGAGCCATTTTAGCTATTTCCGTCTCAATACCCACAAACACACTGGTGATGGCACGTACTATCGAAAGATCATGCTTCTGGTGTAGACTTATGAGTTTTTGACAATCCGCTCAAGTATGAGAAGTCAGAGGGCAGCGCGTCACCTTGTCTGAATGATTTTTTGACATCAAAGCTCGCGAGGAGCAGCATTCTGTATAGCTCGTCTATAAAAGATGTCAAAAGCACCCTTAAAATCGATGTGGATATGGTGTATTGATTTGAACTTCTTGGAATTTCTTTACGATTTGCCAAAGTGTGAAGATGCGGTCGATTGTCGAGTCTTTTGTCCTAAAAATGCAATCGTAGGGAACCTTATTGGCCGCTATGAGTGTCTTTTTCACGAAAATTTATGAAGATTTTGCGTGCCACGCTAAGGAGACTGTCGCCTACTGATGCGTGACACAGTTGAAGAAGTCTTCTTTCCCTTAGATCAGGAAAACGATGGCAAGATTACATCTATCTCTATCTGGAGCAGAGTAGGGTATTTTGGCAAAAGTTTGGAGCTTGGTGAAAGCAGTTGTAACATAGTTACTGATTCGTACGATAGAAAGGGTAGATGTAGATTCAAAAGGCTCTCCTAGGCGAAAAGCTCCACGTTTTGCCAAGAACACTTGCGTTATCAGTGGACCGACTACGCTTTGGAAGTCATCAATTCGACGTGTTTCGTCGATAGAAGTTTACCATCTATGTTTACTCCTGAAGCTGAATAGTGACGAAGAGAACAACCTCGTTGGTTACCTTCCAATGCCCTTTACCCATAAAAAAAGCACGAATTCAACGATAGAGCGGAACCGTCGCACCTAAGTTTTCGTCATGAATAGATTGCTTTTCCAAATTTGTGACGACTTTATCGAATGGAGGTTTATCTTTCCAGATTCCCCCGGCTACATCCATCATTGGACAAAGGTTGTCAATTTTCTTGATCCGAGAACAACAGTGGTAAGAGTAAACAATCCCTGTTGTACTCTCCTTCTGATTTCCAAGTCTTCTACAGTAAACGCAGTTGAGATCAGGTCTCGACGCATTGCTCTTTACTCGAGTAATCCGCGAGGCATTCATGTGGTTCCTGCAGAAGGATTCAGCGCAGAAACTTGCCCGTTTGACCAGAGTTGATCCGAGAGGACCAAGACCTAGCTCCTGGCAACCATAAATGTTGTGCGTGTTATATTCTTCGCCCGAATAGAAGCACCCTTCAGTTTTTATTGCCGACTCCGAACTGCGGATTTAGGGGCTTTTCCATGCGAGATTTTCTTCTCTTAGGCTTGTCACTGCCTGCCTGCGAAAAATTTGTGTTTGTATTGCTGCGTGGGAAGTTTTTTTAATCCGACATTCGACACGCTTCCAAAAGATCTGTCTGATAGACCAGTCCCTATTCCCAATTTAGGTTATCAAAGTTGTTTATACCGACGAACACCCACCAGACTTAATGGATTTACCATTCTAAACATCTCTTAAGGTACAACACTCTTTCGTTTACTTTTCTCATGGATAACAGGTGTTAATTGTTTAAGACAACGATGCGTTCGTTATCAAGAGGAAGTGACGCACAGCGGTGTGTCTAATAAGTATTTATTCAAACACTGGATCTGTGAAAAGTTCCCTTATACGATATTCCATATAATTTGCTGGAGGTGGTTACGGTAAACATTTGTTTTGCCTGGAAGTGCAGTGTTGACTGAAGGCGCTTTTAATGAACATAAAACCAAAAACTAATAAGGTACTCCATCACGTTTAAACGTCAACTTTCTAGAAATGCATTAGGCATCCATTCTTTCTTCGATGGGAAGAAAAGCTAGGGCATTGGGTTAGAGGAAGTAACCCCAACCACTTAATTTTAAAGATTGAAGTGAAGTTGAAGACCAATTGCGAGCTCAGTGTTGAACAAAGATGAGGTCATTCTAGGGTATCATGCATCGTGAACGACAGAACGCCATGCGGATCTGCGAATCTCCCCAGAGTTTCAATCTAAGGAATATGCTAGACCTAGTCAGCAAAAGACTAGGTACATAGGTAGGTAGGTTGAAGAGGTGGTTGGTTCGCGTAATGCAGCCTTCACTCGGATCTCTAATGGATCCATTGTGTTCCTCTGACGTGGAATGTCCATTCTAAAAGGACAAAAAAGCGGTGAAGGGTCTGGGTAAGTGCAGTTACGATTGTTCGGCCTCCCTGAACCATCCCGAATTCGTAGTGAATTTAAGAATTGCTTTTGTTGACTTGTAAGACAGGTCGCCTAAAAGACTAAAAGAAGCACTGAGTGCTTCAACTAAATCGCCAAGACTGGAAGTCTTTGTCGCGAATAAAGGTTAGGATAGGTTGTAGGAGTGGCTGTATCTTGTCATGTACAGCCTTACCCGGAACCCAAAGCATCCGTTGTGTTCCTCGGTGTGGAATACCTGAAATAAGGAATATTATTGTTGATTGGCTTCCCTGAACAGACAGCCAAGTTCCGAAGGAATTTTAGGATGGTTTTCGGTTGGCTTGTTTGACAATTCGTTCTGATCATTGAAGAAGTGATCGCTGAGGGCTAACTTTATATTTTTGCCAAGGTTTGGGCATTCCCATAGGAGGTGGAATGTGTCTTCCTCTGCATAGGTCCGTTGTTCTTAAATGCATTCTCTTTAGGTAGACCACCAGTAGGTTGTAACGTTTTTATTTACTTTTGTTCCACTCCCCCCAAACTCTCGTTTAAAAATTTTTGGAATTTCACGGTGATGCTGGACATTTGAACTTCTAGTGGTGGTAGGATTGAGTTACCTCAGAACACATTCTAGCGAAGTCATCCGCCTTCTCATTCCCATGGATGTCTTGACACTTTTTGTGTCCACTTCCTTTGTGAGAAGATGGACAGGTATTAACCCTTGCATGATCTCAAGCTTGTGGTTGGTACGCACGCCAATCGTTTAATCTTCGATGTCACACTTCAACATTATAACGAGGGCGTTGGTGTAACTTTGCGGTTTGGATACAAATCCAACTTGCGTCACCCTATTGCTCACTTGAAGTAATGAATCATTTTATCTAGTGCTCGGCAGTCTTAAAAGTCGAGAGATGACTTCATTGAAGTTCGAGTGGAATGTGATGGCCGATCATGATCGTAGATCAAAAGTGGATGAATATTGTGAACTAAGATGTGTGAGGGAAGTGGAAACAGCACCAAGATGTAAAGTGGCACTGATGCAGATCGATCTATAGAAAGATCCTGATCTTCTTAAAAACGAAATTAGGGATCTTAATATATCCACCGACGATAGGGAAGGATAGCTACCGTATAGAGGCTTAGGAGACTTAACTTTCTGTTTGGATGGAAGGATCTAGATGAGGGGACAAAATCAAATCACTGTTCCACGCACTGGACTTCTTGCTTGAGGTTAAGTTTACATGGCGGGACTTTTACTGATTGATCAGCTTGTTCCAGGCTCAACGCAGATCCTTTCCTTGCAAATTCATCAGCTTTCTCATTCCCTGGTATGCCTTCATGTATGTCCAGGAATTCTGCATAATTTTACCTCATTCTGTGTGACAAGAACACTTAGTTCTTCGCGATAGCAATACCATCAGCTGTGATTGTGCTTCTATAGCCGGCAGCTGCCTGCCTGTCGATGAAAAAAGTGATATCATGGCGTGGTATTTGGAATATCGTTGTCCAAAGGACACGGGAACAATGGTGGGTCTTCTATAATACGGTACCTGCAGGCTGAAGCCAGAAAACAAGGGGACATTTGGTCGTATTCTGTGTAAATGTTCAGCACTGACTAGCAGACGTTCCTTAGAATTCGAACATTGATACGAGGAATGGCAGTCAGGAAGTGACTGCAAACAAATTCGGAGGGCAACTCCGACTTAAACGATTCGGGGAAGAAAGACAAAGAAAAAGTCTGGGCTAACAGACATGCCAACAGTTTACGAACGAACACATCCCTAAATGTCAAGAGTAGATAGGAGGCAACGTTTTACTCAAAATCAAGAAAATCACACGTAGAAACACTTGTTTGTGGAACCACTCAACCCCTTTTGACACCTTGCACATCTCAAGTGTCAACTGAAAATATAGATCTGTCACTTCTACATCACCTGTCACACACAAACGTTACTTTCACTTGGATTTTCTTCTATTTTTTCGAGTTCACTTCAAAGAAAGCCCACACTCTGTAGGTATCCTTCAATTCATTGAGAAATAAATGTAAAATTTCATGTAATTGCCGCAGTGACAAGCAAATTACAACTTATCCAACCCAGATACAAACGTCACACTAATTAAGAGTATTCGCTGGCTTCGTGCGTCCTCCGTCCAGTCAAATGTGTCGCGTGATTATTACAAAATCATTGCTTAACCGTGTACAATCCCGAAATCATGCTTAATCCAATTTACACAGTTACCACCTAACGTGACATAGGAGCAGAGTCAGCGTCCCACGAATCGTAGCCGAGTAGCAGTACGCCCACATGGAAATCCTCAGAGTGATTAAGCTGCTATCCGAACGTGCAGCAACCACTTACAGCCTACGATAGGCACGCAAAGTCGCCTGCCCCGGTCTGCCACCGTCAATCACTAGATTAATTTGTAGTGACTAACCAATTGCGGCGATTAATTGAAAATTACTCCTGCGTTAGAGGAAACCTCAATTAAACGGTTTCTGATGGACGCAAATGGCGGGCATAATGCAATGGACGCGCTTTATGTCAATGCGCGTCTGGAAAATTGAAAAACTCAGCGAATCGATCAATCGATTGGGATTTGTTTACGGTTTTCAACACGGCCAGCAAGGCCATTCTATGTGTTTGGGTCTGCCCCTACACCTACACTCACACATTCGAGGTGGGTTAAGTGAATTCCTTCGCAAATCGGTCTTCTACGGTCCGAAAAAGTGGAATTCGATTGCGCACGCCCCGAGGATATAGGCCGCTTGCACTGATTTATGCTTAGATTTGGTGGTCCAAAGAAAAATGACATACACCGTGTCGATGCCTGGCCAAGTGATTTGTAGACCAAAACACTGACAAAGGACCACAAGTTGCGAGGTGCGTCCATCCACCCGCGGTGGTTACTTTGCAAAACTAAGAAAATAAATCACACGTCACCGACATTGATGATGGCGGCGCGGCGTGATGTGTGATGCATGAGGAAACACTGTGGAGACCCTGCACGGTGTGTGTGTGTTGAATAAATTTTAATGAGACTCCAGACTCGAACTGAACGAAAGTGAAAAGTGTAACTGGAGATAGCTTGCGACATGGGATTCAGATTTGGAATCAGATTCCCCTTTTGAATATGTGGACTGTGCGGTACTGTCGAAGGGAAAATTCACTAATTGGAGTGTGTGTGTTGAAGTCTAGCTCAGTTGGGGAGCTGCGGTAAGTTTCAAAGAAAATTGTGAACTGTCATGTTTGACAGATGGTCGGAGGATGAACGTTTTGCAATGCAATTGTATACCCTACCAGTGTCTGTCCACGGACTGTGAGATAAAACGATAAGCCAGCGACTCCTGGAACAATTACCTAGAGTTGCAAGCGACTGTATAGAGAGTAGTCAAAGTGGTCGACTTTGCGAACGCATCCACTACCTGATAGGCAACATGCCAGTCAGCAGAGTTGCGACAAGTCAAGGCCTATATTCTTGAAACTTGACTTACTTATGGTGGCGCTACTATTCGGGATGCATCAAGGGGACGTCAACCAACAAGTCAACCGCATAGTGTGTTGCATATGCTCCCTAGCTGCACAGGTTAAGGAAGCACCAAATAGATGTGCCATCAGGAGGAGGAGAATAACGAAGGACCTGATTGTTGGACAGGGTTCCAAACAAAAGCAGATGAGGAGTCTGAACGACTTCTTGTCGACTTTGGATGAGGATCAGCTTAAAATATAGACCAAGCATTTCACCGCCATTTTAGACCATTTAGACGACGGTGCCACTACTGATGATCTATCTGAAGCAACAAAGGAAGACGGATTGAGCAACTTTTTCATGACAAATTATACTCTTGGAGGTTTGTCATTGCCTTCCAAGAGATAGTGCCGCAGGTCGGGAACCTATTGTCATCACAAATCGATGAAGAAAATTGCAATGGATTGGTCAGACCTTACGACATAGAGATGACTACGTTGCTAAGCATGCAATCCGCTCACCCAATCTGGCAGAACAGTGTCCTAGGTCGTCCTAAGCAAACGTGGCGCAGAACGATTGAAAAGTAATTTAGAGTTTTGGGAATAAGTTAGGAAGAGTGAGGTCTATCCTAATGTACGGAGTCTAAGTCTGGTGAACAGCACTGGACAAGACCAGTAATTTGGTTCTTTTTAGAAGAGTCCAAAGGCTATCGCCCATAGGCCCTTTAGGAACAACACCTACTGCTGCACTGGAGACTCTACTTACTTTCCATTTACTTCCTATTGATATCCAAGGGAAGCATATAGCAGCTTTACAGCTTAGGGAATCCTCACAGTTGGAAAACGTCAGTACTGGCCACTCAAGGAGCCTGGGCATTCCTGGTAAAACAGACATGAAATACAAGACAAGGATACCTACCAGGAATGTTTGGGAATCTGGAGAGGTCTTAAATGAATCTGCGATAGAAATATACTTACTTACTTACTTAAGGTAGCGCTACAGTCCGGGGTGGACCTGGACCTCAACCAACCACCGTCTCCAGCTAGCTATCTTAAGCTAGCTGCTTCCAGTTTCGCACGCTAAGCTGGTTGAGGTCCCCTTCAACTTGCGTGCACCAATTGAGTCGCGGTCTTCCTCTACTGCGCTGTCCCTCAAGGGCGGATTCAAAGAATTTTCAGACCGGAGCATTGGTGTTCATCCGCTCTACATGACCCAGCCACCTCAATCGCTGGATCTTCACTCTTCTGGCTGAGTCGATGTCGCTGTAGAGCCCGTACAGTTCGTCGTTGTATCTCCTCCTCCACTCACTGTTTATGCAGACGGGACCGAAGAAATCACCCGAAGAATTTTCCTCCCAAAGCAGCCAAGAGCACCCTCATCCATTTTTGATAAGGTGCATGCCTCTGCGCCGTAGAGCAGGACTGGGATTATTAAGGTCTTATTTAGGGTCACTTTTGTTGTTCGAGAGAGGACTTTGCTAGTCAATTGCCTTCTTAGCCCAAAGAAACAGCGATTGGAAAGGGTTATTCTTCGTTTGATCTCAGCGCTGGTGTCGTTGTCTGAATTGATAGCGGAGCCTAGGTAGACAAAGTCCTTAACTACCTCAAAGTTATATCTATCGAGGGAGACTTTCTGTCCGAGATGTGCGTCGGTGCTGAGTGTCCTTTCTGATTGACAGCATATACTTGGTCTTCCTTCATTTACTATTAAACCCACCGTCTCAATACTCGCGAACTCGCCACTGACATCACGCAGCTTTTTTCCGATTTTGTCAAGATCTTCGGCGTATGCGAGTAATTGGACGGACTTTTGAAAGATTGTGCCTCTTGTGTTGGCGCGTGAGTTTTGCACTTTTTGATGTTCAAAAAGTCACATGACAGCGCATCGGCTTGTCTAAATCCTTTTTTGACATCAAAGGTCTCGGTGAGTTCTTTACCGACCTTGATGGAGCAACGTGCATTCTCCATCGTCATCCTGCACAAATGGGCGAGTTTGGCAGGCAATCCAAAACTAGACATAGCTCGTCGCTATAGATGCTGTCATACGCGGCCGATAAATATATGGCGTGTATCGATTTGGAGCTCCTGGGTTCTTTCCTAGATCTGCCGTAGTGTGAATATTTGGTCGTTGGTGGACTTTCCTGGTCTAAAGCCACAGATTGTTGACGAACGGCTTCAGACGTTCACACAATACGGCAGATATAGGATCTTGTAGGCGATGATAAGAAGACAGAATACCTCTGTAGTTGGCGCAGTTCAGAGGGTCTCCTTTCTTGAGGATCAGACAAATAATGCTGAGGTTCCATTCATCGGGCATACTTCCCCGTCCGACCATATTTTACAGATGAGTTGGTGTATCCTCCTTACCAAGTCTACGTCTGCCACTTTGAAAAGCTCGGCAGTAAGGCCATCTGCTCAAGCAGCTTTGTTGGACTTCAGCTTAGATATGGCTGAATTGGAAGCAGCGTGCCCGGGACCGTGAAGGAGCTGCATTAGTTCAGGCTCAGACTCTCCAAGGGTCTGATAAGTAAGTAAGTATGGCTATCATCAATTCATCCAGGTCGGGTGGACGGAATTGTTGGTCTACATCGTCCAGGCTGAAAGGTTCATTCTGCCTGACAGCGGGATTTGGTTCGCCGTTATACAGTCTACAGAAATACTCCTTCCAAATCCTCAGCATCGACTGCGACTTTACTCCTATGTTTCTATAGGCTTCGGTTCCGGGTTTGTGTCGTTGGCATGTATGTTTTACCTTTTGGTAAAACTTCCGAATCTCATTCCTAGAGTAGCCCTCGACCGCTCGCTTCTCATGCTTCTTCTTTTACCTCGTGACAAGCCGGTGTTCGTCTCTCCTCTTCTGCTCGTAGAGCTTGTGAGCAGCTTTAGTCCTTCTATGCAGCAACGTTTTATATGCATCTTGCTTAGCTGCATGTGCTTGCCAGCACTCGCCGTCAAACCAAGGGTTTCGTTTTGGTGGCCGAGTGAAACCCAGCACATCAGAGGCGGCACATCTGATGGCTTTTTGGCAGTGTTGCCACTGGTCTTCAATACTCGATGCTGGCTACATAGGACCTCTTAAGAGATTGGGTGAGACTCGATGGGAAAAGGATTTGGCGATCTCTTGCGATTGAAGCCGTCCGACGTCAAACTTCCTCAGTAGTTCGTTACTCAAATGAAGAATAACCCTCGTTCTCCAGCAATCTGTAGAAAGAACAACTTCTTTGTGGTACAAGTGTTGAGCTTTATCAATTCTCCCTTTCTAGCCCAACCTAACGCAATTAAAAAACGCTCACGTTCTCTTTGATTGGCGATTTTTCTAATTTAAATTCCATTCCACGTGTGAAATTAATTATTATTCGCGCACGACAATACCCACCAGACCACACTGGGTTTCCACTCCTCTCAGTCGTGACAATCAATAATTTTCTAATTAACAATTGAATTGGTATAATTATACAATTAAAAGTGTCTGCAACGAATTGCAATTCAAAGTATGAGCGCATACTAAGCAATAAAGTGATTAACTGCCATCTTGCTGTGACATTGTCGTTGCATAAGATCGTTTATAATCGCCACCACCAACAACTGTCAAATAGTATGTCTGTCATGTGTTATGCTTGCACGATTGCCAACGACCTTAGAATCAAAATTCCAAGCTAAACAACCGAATCAAAGTCTTCAATTGCTTAACAATGCAACACTTGACCTTGATCGAATATAATCAGCAACAACTAGCGCGACTTGCGCCATCTCTAAGCAACGTACAAAGCTCCATAATAACAAGATCATTAGTTTAAACTCATGAAAATAATAATAATAACAATCGTGAGTGCATACAAATAAAATTTGTTAGCAATCTAAGTGCAACAGTAGGCAAGGCGGTCACCTACTTTTGCGCAATCTTGTGCGCGCTATAGTACACTGTCGACGATACCATACGCCAACGTACAACGTTGGTGTTCTGTTTCTGTGTCCAATGTTCCGCTGCCTGCTGCCCGCTTCCCGATTATTGCAAATTACAATTAACCCGAGATCAATTATCAGTGGGGGGGTGGTGCTGAAACAGGACTGTTGCTCTGTCGCTAATGAATATTAAGAGCGTCAATTGTTTTTTTTTTTTTTTTTTTTTTGCAAAGTTAATTGTATTAGAAATTAAGTTATAAAAATTGTAATTGTATCGCTGCTTCGGTGGATGTGGTGATTGGCATGGAATTGGTGCTCCGTGGCAGGTTACTTATACGGAAGTGTCTTGAGGAGTTGTTAAGAAATCAAGTTATGATGTCAGTAAACAAACGTGTGTTTATTGCGAAGTAAGAGGTTTCATTGCGGCAGTAGATGCTTTGCGACTGCAATCTGATCCAGAAGTTACAGTAGGGCTTGGAACAGCACTCTTTGCTTAGTGGATTTGAGTGAGATTTGACACGAGAATAGCACTCAATCGATCGTAACTTACTTTTGTCACCTGTCATGCGACGTAGAGCGTCAATAAGACCTACGCTGTCTGAGTTTGGCACTTCAATTCTCCCTGGGTTAAGTTAGGTTAACTGGCTGCTTCCGCTAGGCAGGAACACACTTAGACCAGCATGTAGGTCCATTGTTATACAGCGTAGAGTTTTTTTTTTTTTTTCTGTCAGGGTCAGGGTGTTGGAACACCACTCAGACGCCGCAAAAACAGGTCCATTCTACTACCAGGAGGTACCAACCCTTTTACTGAGTTTTTTTCGTCTTTCTAAGAAAGTCGAGTAAGAGCTTCAGTGATAAGGAGCTTAGGTTACCAGCACTCATCACATCAGCCCCAAAAATCTGTCACCTGATACGAGCAAAGGCAGGACAATCACATAGGAAATGTTCAGCAGTGTCATCGCCCTCTCCAGTTGTCTGCAGGCTTTTCTGCTGAGAGACAGCAAGAATACCGCGGATTTCTTACAGACGTCGGGAAGAATCTGTTTAGTCTGCCTGCATCCCGGAGAGTCATGCCATCTACAGTTGTGTTTGCTAGAAATCCAACCGCGCACCAGGAGCCTTGCCTGATGAATTTCCTTGTCAAGGATGAAGCTATGGGTAGCCTTACGGTGCAGACCCCTTGTGCGTACCACATTATGTGCAGCACCATTTAGACCCACAGACAAAACTCTTTATTCAAAGATCAAGTTGGGTTAGATCGCTTAGGTCTTCGTAGAAATCTTCTCCTCGAGTTTGCCTGAGAAGGTGAGTGATCGTTACTACCTCCTCCTTGTCTCCACAGCTTCTGCAGAAATTGTTGGAAGGGACGCCGAATCTAGTGGCGTGTATGCCTATCAAACAATGCCATGTGAGGGCTCCTATTATTCATCGATTTTAAGGCCGCGTATGACATAATCTATAGCGACGAGCCATGTCCAGTTTTAGCATCCCTACCAAACTCGTCCATTTATGCAGGATGACGATGGAGAATGCACGCTGCTCCATCAAGGTCGGTAAAGAACTCACCGAGACCTTAGATGTCAAAAAAGGATTTAGACAAGCCGACGCGCTGTCATGTGACTTTTTGAATATCAAAAGTGCAAAACTCACGCGCCAACACAAGAGGCATAATCCGTCAAAAGTCCGTCCAATTCCTCGCTTACGCCGATAATATTGACGAAAGCAGCGTGATGTCAGTGACGCTTTCGCGAGTATTGAAACGGATGCGGCAAAGATGGGTTTAACGGTAAATGAAGGCAAGACCAAGTACCTATATGCAGCTTAAGTCAAAGAACCCTTAGACACATACGCATAGAAGAGTGTGTGCATAAACCCCAACTGAATGGGACACTCTAAGGACCATATGGACGCTTGTTGAAATGCTTAGTCACAAAGTGTTTAGAAGAAACCAAATTCTCCTTCCTTTCTTCGACGCTTAGTCTCTTTGCATAATTCTAAGCTGATACTTGCTTAACCTTACAAATGCGTCATGAGAATAGTCCAAATGCGGCGCATTCAACCATATCAATCCACTTAGCGAAAGGTCACAACTGACAATTAGCCCATTTAACAAGCCCCAAGACTCCCAGAAGTTCATTAAGCGACTAGCATAAATTCTCATCCACGATAAGCAGACAGTGCTCCCTAGAATGCGTGGTAAACAGCCACACTTCGTGAACATTAAATGCGCCCGGCCCTGCTCGACTACTTCTCACTTTGCTCGCGTGTGTGCACTTAACTTTCTCGTTGAAATGCGCCTCCGACATAAAACATTTGTCACTGCACACCCTGAGGCCAAACGAATTCCCCAAGTCTAGAGCCGCGAAAGGCTCTTTAAGATTTTTCGCACGCTCATTTCAGAACCGGACTGGCATTAGAGTCCAACACAAAGTAAAACATGTCGCACGCCGCTTGGCATTTGAAATTCATTATGAGACTCTTGTCCACGTCCAACTGGCTAAATGGTCACTAAATTGGAATAGAGTCTGTGTGTGTGTGTGTGTGTGTACAAGAGCCGCGGTGCGGTCCTACATAAAACGACTTCATTTGGGACGATAAGTTGTGGTGCATGCGGTTGCATTTCCTTAAGACCAACTTGCGACAGTCGTCTTAATGGATAATTGCAACATCTGCAGCTGGTGTTGGCTCAGTCTCAGATGGAACGGCACCATCAGAGAGATTATGCTTACGTTTCCCGGATCTCATGTTGGACACTCTTAATTTATTCTGACAAAAGCGTATGGCGGTGGCATCGAGGATAAATGTTGGACTTGGGCGCTTTTAACCTCACGCCTTGGATACTTTATTAAGCCATTCAGCGCGTGCATATTGACCGTTTAATTTGCAATTTAACTGAATCCATCGCCAGCTGAATATGGAGTTGTCAGTTGTCAGCGCTGGGCACAGTGGGACCGAGTGGATGCGAAAGGGGATATTTTTTCTTTGTTGGATGCCCTGTGACATCAGTCATTGGTTTATGGCGACCTTCACGTGGTCCTCAATCCCATATTGGCTTAAGCCAGGCAGTCATAGAGAGAACTTCGTCATGGGACCTTCTATAAAAGTCGAGACTTTCCGCGGATATGAACATCAATGACGCAGTGTCCGATAAGACTGTCAGGGCCAAAAGAGCCAGATCTTTTCTTTTCGTTAGCTGGTCAGAGCCAACGCCTGTTCCGCCTGCTTAAAGCTCTTCGATAACTTTTGGTTGACTTTTTTCATAAACCAAAGAGCATTGGTTGACTCTTCTTGACTGTAGAACCTTAAAGACCTCCTGACTGCTGTCTTGCTTAGTAATGACCCTTCCAGCTATGTGTCTTTCTTTAAAGATTTCCGCAGTCTGAATAATGGCTGTGATCTCGGCTTAAAAGAGTCCTAAAATCTCATCCTAGAAACCAACCCCTTCGTACCTTATTGGCAGCAATATCCCAATCTCATCGATCTTTGCTTACAGCCCTAGAATCATGCTCCGTATAATTGTAGATGAAGCAGCGTTGCTTGTGTCCAAATGGTTGTCTTTAGGCCTCGTACTCGCAAAAAAGATTTATTCCCAAGAAGCTGCATTGTTGTTCTGGCGCATATGGTCTTGGATTTTCCGTTTTGGGCTCTCAAATAAGGTTAGGTTAGGGTGTCTTAGACTAAAAAGAGGTCCATTGTGATACCACCTACTTGGAGGGTTATTCAACTAGTCTGAGCGGATGATGCTACTGATGATTGTCATACCACCTACCCTCCTAGTCAGAGCAGATGACGCTACTGATGTCAGCCTCTGCCAGATCGCTAAGATCGTCTAAAAAAATGAGCTCCTAGGTTGAGCAGCCTTCTGTTACACAGAGCAAGACAGGTACAACGAAAATTCTTCTTCTTCGTTTCGTCTTTAGAATGTAGGCCTTTAGGACAGAGTCCTGTGAGGGCACCGATAGTGATGTTGATCTGAGATATTTAAAAAAAGAAAAACCAATCTATTAGAGCCTTGACATGTCGTAAGAGTCTTCCATTTGCAATTGGGTTTGCATCTAGCATGAGTTACTGCTTACTTGTAGGGAGAGGCATTCCTTAATTTATAATTTCTGTCAGATTTCAGACGATGGGAGTTTCTTTGGCAAGTTCGTCGGCCTTACAGTTTCCCCGGTATGTCTTTGTCAATAAGTGAGCATAATACCATGGACTTCACTGCCGCTTGACTGTCGGTGAGAATGTTTGTTTGATTCATTAGGATCTTGGAGTATTAGCAACCACCTTGCGGTGGCATTTTACTACAGTTGCAGCTTGATTATACAAAAGTTGGTGCCCAATTTGGAAAGAACCTTTGCTTTAGCCACCATTCCCTTAAGAAATCGAAAAGCCTCCACTGTTTAACCTGTTTAACTCCCTGTGGAACCATTAAGCCAGAATGCATGGATAGATGCAATCGATAGATACCTCCACTTCCACAGATATCAAAGTCATAGTTACCAGGTTCCCCGGTTCCAGGAGTCCATGCACTCTTGCTTGTGTAGCATTTCCCTGGTGCCACAGAAGATCGACTTCATTGGTCATACGGCTTCTCTCTTCTTTTCTCCATCTGTTCTCAGAAGTCGAACGATGTTGATCAAGTTAGTTTCCCTCACGTTGAAGGAGAGTTCAACGTTGCGTTCCCTACTGCACGCATCATCTGTGAACTTGGTGGCAGCTCGGAGCCATCGGTATAGGAGGCTATATCTAGTGATTTTGCTGCCGATTTCATCGGGAACTCTTAAGAACTGGAGAACATCACTTTGAGCGCCACTGGAATAGTAACGTAGACTTCTCCCCCTATTCCTGAGTCCGAAATTCAAATGGGTTGGATAGGGTATGATCACTAGTCATTCCTTAGCTTGAATGACTAATTTCCTTTCAGTCATATCTCAAGACGGGTCTTACAAGCGCCGTAGGCCTTACTCGCATACTCTTTGTTTAAATAGAAAGCTTTTAATCTAAGATGAAGCTTATGCATCTTGCCGGACTTGTAATTTCTAGATCAGCTGAACGTTAACACCTTTAAAATGTCATACTTGTGACATTGAAGGTGTCTTTTACTTGATTGTATCTAAAGAATTCCCTTACTTTCTTGGGTCGACTTCAACCAAGAAGTCAGTTAGCCCCGTTCAGAACAAAAGACCAAATTAACAGAACTCGTTCAGAAATCGCCAGAATTACGGCGATAGTCACGGGGCATTGGCCGATCGGAGTCGATGCGGCCAAACTAGGTATCCCTTACAACCCCCACTGCCACAGTTGCGGGAACAAAAATGAGAAAGGAATTCTCTCCCATTTCCCCTGCAGGTATCCGGCGCTCGCAAGAGCCCGACTGCGTGTACTAAACCAACCATTCTTCGACGACCTTAATGACATCTCGGGTAAAGGGATAAGAGATCTAATCCTCTTTCTTAACTCCACAGGCTGGATCTAGGCACCGAATGTCCGACACACATCAACACACATCATCAACCAGGTCACACGAATCGTGGTAGCAAAAAAGGCACACAAAGGTTGAACTGCCACCTCTACCTACCCCCAGTTCTTGGCTAACTGCCTCCAGTTACGCTCTTCAGGTTGGTTGAACTTCACTTCTATAGTACTTATGGGCACCACCGAAGAGAAGGTTTTCCTCCACTGTGTTGTGCGTCCAGGTCAGATTCGAAGACTTTACGGATCGAAGCGTTGGTGTTCCAGCCATTCCAAGCATCCAAAACGTAATCTTTTGACAAGGTCTGTGTCGCTGTAGAGCTCGCATAGCGTAGCCGAACATCTTATGAATAATTGTTCACTCAGGACGACCGTGGATGTCTTCATTCGCCTTGATGCCATAGCTGCTTCCTACCTCCTCGATGCTTCCTTAGTTGATCTGGAAAGGGCCTTCCTACTCAGTCCAAAGAAACAGCGATTGGCAAAATCTCTTCTTCGATTTTTGTTGCGATTTCTTTGACAGAAGCTGACAGCTACCTCGAAGTCATAGCTGTTTACTGTATCGATGTTGTCGATGTTGCATGTTCTCCACCCTCATTCATTTTGACCGCTTCTGCCTCAGTACTCGTGAACCCACCGGTGTACCAGCTTGCTGAGTTCTTCCACTGATGTCGTCAATGTGGGCGTCGCAAGTAGTTGCACATGCTTTTGAAAGACTCTGCCTCTGATGTTGACTTGTGCAAAGGTTTCGATGATGTTGTTGTCGAACTTGATGGTCCAGCAAGCATTCTCCATCGTTATCCTGCACAGACGGATCCGTTTGGCAACTAAACATGGCTCTGTTAAGCTCTGTATAGCTCACCTCTATAAATACTGCCATAGGCCGCGCTAAAATTAATGAAGACATGTTGGGTATGGATACGGATTTCTTGGGTTTTTTTTTCCAGAATTTGTCAACGTGTCCAAATTGTTCGCATTGATAGGGGTCACTCAAGTTCTCGGCCAATATTTTCAGTTGTATAAGGGATCCCCCCAGGCAACTGCATGGCGGATGAACTCGCCAGAGAGGGCATTATTCTACCAATTCTTCCGGATTAGGGGAATCTAAGTATGCCTTTCGCCACCTGCAAATTGCTACTCAATTTGAAACGCGATCAATATCGCCAACCACAGATGGACAGTAGGTAGCACCTGCATCATCACCA
The DNA here is from genome assembly GCA_951813785.1 of Criorhina ranunculi. Taxonomy (NCBI): domain Eukaryota; kingdom Metazoa; phylum Arthropoda; class Insecta; order Diptera; family Syrphidae; genus Criorhina; species Criorhina ranunculi. The sequence continues at coordinate 31,990,710 of OX638381.1, forward strand.
AGCAGATTTGGCCAAAGCTGGATCTCAAACGTTCCCACTGTTTCATCAGACGGAAAAGCACCTAATAAGCACCTTAGTGGGTGTGATTACGGGACACTGCACAATCGGCAAGCATGCCTATAGGCTAGGCCTCCATTACAACGACTTCTGCAGAAGCTGCGTGGATGAGGAGAAGGAGGAGATGAATCTCCACCTTCGTTGTACATGCCCGGCCCTTTCAGCTCGCAGAAGAGTATGCTTACGAGCCAGCTTCTTCAATATTCTAGGTGAACTGGCTGACATCAACACAGGCAGTCTCCAGCGCTTCATAGTAAGCTCCGGCTGGTTTTGCGGGTAGAATTCCCGGTGAAACACAGATCCTGGTGGTTACACAAAGGACTTTATCTAGTCTAAGTGAGGTTGCACCTGCAACCTGCCACTCCTACTTAGCCTAGCCTAAGGGATCCCCCTCTTCTTGTGGATCGGGCAAACAATGCTGACATTTCATTCATCAGGCAAACACTTCTCTGACCAAGTCACCTTCAGCTACTTTGCGCAACTTGGCCGGGGTAAACCTTCAGGTCCAGCAGCCTTATTTGATTTAAGCTTTAGTATTCCCATCCCTACTCCGTTTTGCTTAGGTATATAGAAGTTCATCCTCGTCTACTACTCGATGACCCCACAGTACGATTGCGAAATTGATTTCCATCACATTGTGACCGTTGTTCTCTCAGCCAAAAACAGTCGAAAAAACACCCGACAAACATTGAATTGTTTTTCAAATGCAAGTCAGGATGTTAGTTTCGACTTTTTTTCGAACATTTTACCCACAAGATGAATGCAGAGTCGCCGCCTTTCTTGGCCAACAATAGACAGACAGACAGACGACGCACGACGGTAGCTCCAAAGACTCTAAGTAGAAGCGTTTATCTTTCAGCGCGCTGGTTATTTATCTTACTCTACGGTAATTTAATTTGAATAAATCTGATGTGCCACAATGTTGGATAGTAGCCACTGTACTCTTTAAAATAAGTCTCTCCCTCTCTCCCTGTAACCTTCCATTTGTAAGTAAAAGCCAACAAAAGATACGTATCTTGCCAACTGACTACTGTGTATCTTGGTCGTGTTTTGAATTAACTAAGTGTGGTCTCTAACAATGCCTCCAGTTGAGACGTAAAGTGTGACCCGGAAGACAGAGGAGACTTCATAAGAGACTCTCGTTTGGGAACTTACCTACTTTTGGGAGGAGAGGGGCAGCGGCCTCACGTCACCGAATGGCGTCGTCGTCGTCGCGTCGGTAAGTCAGATTCATTATTTTGTGTGTGTGGTTTTCTGACAGTTAGCTGGTGGTGCTGGAACAAAGAAATCTCCTTATGCCGCACGGTTGGTTATTTATTTAGTTGCACATGCGCCGTATGAGGCGAGGCGGCTATCCGGCTGAATGCTGGCGGTAAGTAAACAAAGAGATTTGTGTCAGTTGTTGTGGGGGATGTTTGTTTTGCGGAGGCTTATGGTCGAGTGTGGGTCCATGAGAGTCTTAATTAATTTTCACGAGAATATTTGTTTTTTTTTTTACTTCGTCTCCACATAGTCAGTCGGTGGGGCGTTGTTATTGAACTAGTTGCGCGGTTTTTTTTCCATCGGTTCTCTCTTTCATAGAAAGTTTCAATTTCTTTTGATGGTTATCGGCGTGGTTATTGGAACTTTATTACGTCTTCTTCGATGAGATACGGAATAAGTTGAATAAAATGAAAGCGAAATGGACAAAGAAGACATGAAAAGAGACAATTAACTTGGCTCCTGGTGAGTGATAGACGTAGACGTGTGGTGTCACTACAAATGGACTTGGTGGCGTCTTGATTGTACGAGGCTGGGGTTCGAGGTCAACGTAGTAAGCGGGGCTTTTCTTTTTGCAATACATCCACACCATATATCAGGACTGGAGCGAGAAGCGTTCTTTTCGAACTTGCTAGGCCTATTGTCAGACTGACAGGCCGAAATGAAGCCACACTGGCCATTGAGTTCGAAGGTTTTTGTTGTTCTTCTTTTTGAAAGCTGTGCATGTGCCTCTCTATCTCATGATCATGAGGAAACTGGGAACATTCATTCTTCCCAGCCCATCGATGACTAAATTTCCTTCACGACTACGAACAAGCTTGACCAACTTAGCGTGCGAAACTGGATGCAGCTGGAAAAAGATCGAGCTGGCGGGAGATGCTTGTTGGTTAAGGTCTAGGTTCGCCCTGAGCTACATCGTCATCTTAAGGCTTAATTCTGGACTAAAAGCCTGAAGGCATTTGCCTGGCTTTCTTATAGAACTTCCAGATGTTGCTTCGATTGCGGGTTCTCTTCGATTTTCTTAAGCCAGGAGGTAGCGTTGATTCTATTTTTTCCTACAAAGTGTTTTCTTATCGTTCCTTCATCAGGACTCTCTAATTGGTAGTACCTCCGATTCAAAGAGTCCGTAAGGCGGTACGATTTGGATGCATTCAGTTTCGTTGAGAAGACACCTGCTCCAACGTCGCAATCCATCTTGGAACTTTTGGTAAAGATCGTATTCCGATAGGAGATAGTTGTTGTTCCATTTAGAGATCTTTGGCTATGGTTGAGGCCAAAGTCCTAGGCAGCATATCAAGAGCATTACTGTGACCGTATGGTTTCGCGGAGTTTAATTGCATTACATGAAACGATATACTTGATGTCCAGGTCCAGGGACACGATGTTAAGGCGCTCGTAACAGCTTCTGTCGGTCTGCTCTAGCGCTCCTGTAGTTCCGATATCAGTTGTCCTTTGAACACTTTAATATTGTAGGCTTTGCTCAAAGTGGGTCACCAAACGAGCGATCCAATGGTGAGGATGGGACAATCCTCTTTCTTAACGCCACATTCTGGATCTAGGCACCGACTGTCCTACACAGATCAACACACATCATCAACCAGGTCACACGAGTCGTAGTAACAAAAAGGCACACCTAGTGTTACTTGGGTTCATGCTGAACCGCCATCTCAACCTACCTACCTAGGATGGAACAAACTATGGCAGAGTACATCCAGAGGACTTAAGTTGAAGTCTCCGCCTTTTACCGAAGATTTTGCTGCAGGCGTAGAAAGCGACACAAACTTTCTTTACTCAGTTGAGCTTGGGGTCAAGGATAAGGCCAAGGTACCTTACATTGGCGGATAGAGTAAGTAAGTAAGAAGGCTTGAAAGTCGATATTTCGTACCGTGTTAGCTGGCAAACAGTATAAGTTCAGTTTTACTCGGATTGACGCCAAGTCCACAACTTATGGCCCAAGCGCTTCCTATGATTTAACTAATCACTGATGGGAACAGCCCTAGTACTAAAATAACCACGTCTTCTGCCTTGATGCCAAGGTTATCAAACTCCTTCAGGCTATAGTTGATGGACAGGAGCCATAGAAGAGGCGAAATGACTCCGTCCTGCGGGGTGCCTCTATCTACGAATTTGGTTAAAAGGCTGTTCCCTTGCTATGACTGAATGATTGCCATTAACAACACTGAAGACGTCATTAATTGGAGCGCACTAAAGGAAAGAGAACTCAACCAACTCGGTGTGTGAATCTGAAGACTGAAACTGGTCCATCCCGAAATGTAGCGCCATCTGAAGTAAGGAAAAGTATAAGTAAGGCCTGTGATGGCCGACTTTAAAGACATTTCTGACACATAGATTGACCTTTTGTCACCTGTCAGTGGAAATTGGAAAACATTCCCTAATTAAGGAGCTTGTCAGTGAATATTCATAACTTTGACATCTCAGTTAGCTAACGATCTTGTTAAAGGCGCTTCAAATCCTTCTGGGGAGAACCAAAAAGGTCGGAATTAAAGTAACAATTAGCTTCCAGTCTTCCGGGCGTGACTGTTAATAAATTTAAAACAAATTCCGTGTCTATTTGAGCTCGTTTTCCTATGAAAAAAAAAAAACGCCGCCCTCTATAAGTCATGCGTCTTGTTTGTCTTTTTTTTTTTTCACCCACAATGTTGCTACTTTTGTCGCTATTGGACGACGGCAATGGCGCCAAATTAATTCAATTTACACAAGTCACAACAACGAAGCCCCCTCAGCTCTTCCCTCCGTGCTCGGGTCTGGCGGGCACGGACATAATATAATAATTCTCCTGATTGTCTTATTTGCTGTGCAATTTTCTTTTCAACTTCGTGTACGTAAAAAACTTTGCGGCACAACCATTTCATTGTTTGCAATTTGCGAGCGCAAATATTTATTTAAAAAAAAAAAACAAATTCCCATTCCATTACACTACTACTCCCCCACTGGATGGAGATGGAGTCCACAACTACAAAACTTACATCAGGCAGCAACTGTTGACAGAACTCTGGCCCGTACATTTACCACATTGCAACGTACCATGGCAGAACATGTATGTATACCAAGATCTTGTGGAAAGATCGGCGGCGGTGGAAAACACGGAAAAGCATTCAGAGCCGATAGCTCTAAGATTATATGGTACAAGTAAAACCCTACCTGTCTGCACCGCAACCGCACTCAAGAATTATTGTTCCCTCCTGGTGTGCCTCCATACAGTATGAGGATCGTTTCTTTTGATCGATGGAAATCGTGATGCATTTTATTGGTCCCGCACTAAAAGATACAACATCCCCATCCCCGGCAACAATATAATTGCAATTGATCTCACCAGTGGATTTCGCGCCCGGAGGAGTTCAAGAGTTGTTGATCCTCCGCTTTGTCTCCGACTCCGACTCTCTCAAGATCGTTTCATAATGGAGTCACATACGATCGATTACATAATATTGTTTGCTTGCGGCAACAAATAGCAAAAAAAAAAAAACAAAATGAATGCGTGTCCACGTCCGTGTCCGTGTCGTACCGTTTGTTGCACTCCTACCGAATTCCAGAAACGAATTTTGTAACATTTCGACGAGATCGTAAATTTTGGTCGTTTCTCGTGCTCACAACACAGAGATTTTGACGCAACGATTATCCACAAAAAATAATGCGGTTCTGGTGTCTGTATCTGTGAAGTTGATTTGTCATGATCGTGTGCTTGAGAGTGCAAAGAGGGAGAGTGTTTATTTTATTCGATTACTCTTGTCGTCAATCGTTTTGGGGGAGTAGGTACTTCTTGTTTCCTCCAGTGGCAACAAAAATTTGTATTCAATGGTCCAGTGCTGGTGGAGAGTTGTTTCTTTTGTTATCACAGCAGCAGCTCTGATGATGATGCCACACTCGACACCCACATTCAATTGTGGAAGCTGCCTTCAATTGTCATTACAGTCAATTAGGTTCCAATTACTTTTAGTGCTATGATAAATGTCAAGGTGAAGTGTCATCGTTGTGGGAGGTTTATTGGAAGAAGAAGCAGACAAACTTATTGGCAATTACGGAGTGATGTTATGAAGTGTGTTTTGCTTTCGAGTCTAAGAGACCTCCTTGGTGATTGTGAAGCTCTTGAGGTGGACCTTTATGACATACAATTGAAGCGATTTGTCATCATCCTCACTGATGATGCTTAAGTCGTAAATTATTTCTATGAGTTTCTCAAGGATGCCTGCGAGCAATGACATCGACACTAAGTAGCCGCAAGGCCCCAGAACGACCCTGAGTGATATTTTGTAGCAAATCACTAGTAGAATTGACTTTGTGAGCCATAGAAGGCTCTTGATGAATAGGGAAAAGCCTCATAACCACATCCGTAGACAGAGGAACCCCACAGGGCGGTGTTACTTCGTCTCTTCCATGGATCCTGGTCATCAACAATATCCTGACGGAGTTTGATAACATTCGAATCAAGGCGATCACGTATACAGACGACATCGTATCAGATATCAGGGATGTTCCCCTCAGAGATTAGTGAAATCATAGAAAGGGCTCAGACGAAGCTGAGCGTTTGGGCTACAAGTTGGGGAATTGGCGTTATTTCGAGTAAAACAGAACTTTTTACCGCCGACTTTCAAGCTTCCACGTCTTTACAACCAAACATTTATTCTACCCTCCAGTGAGTGGTAGCTTGCCGTTATCTTTGAACCCAAGCTCAACTGAGTAAAGAAAGCATGTGTCGTTTCCTAAGCCTGCAGCAAAGGCTTCGGTAAAGGGCGGGGACTACAATTTAAAGTGGTTCCCTAGATGTTCACTGTCGTAGTTTGTCCTCTTGAGCTACTGCCTTGCACTTTGGCAATGACCATACCCGATGATACCTTACTTACTTACTTAGGTGGCGCTACAGTTCGGGGTGAACCTGGGCCTCAACCAACAAGCTTCTCCAATTAGTCCGGTCCTTAGCTAACCGCCTTCAGTAACGCACTCCAAGTTGGTTGAGGTATCCTTCTACTTGTGCGCACCACCTTAGGCGAGGTCTTCCTTTACTGCGTTGTCCCTCCGGGTTGGATTCGAAGACTCTTCGGGCCGGAGCGTTGGTGTCTAGGTCTAGGTCGATGTCGCTGTACAGCTCGTATAATACGTCGATGAACCTCCTCCTCCATAACCCGTCAACGTATACGGGGCCGAATATCTTACGAAGAATTTTTCGCTCGAAACGACCAAGGGTAGGGATGGTACCTAAACGGAATAATAACTAACTCCTATCGAAATACCAAGTACCTATCTTTATCGACAGTTCCGAGATGGAATGCGGCCTTGAAGTAGATGTCTTCTTAGCGAAACTGAACGCAATCAAACCGTACCGCCTTCCAGACTCTACTTGAGTATTCCAGACAGAGGTTTTCGAGAGGCTTTCAGTTCCACAACCTAATGCAACATAGAAATCTTCGTTGATAGCCAGGCCGCCATCTCCAATGCTCCATTCACACACTACGTCGTATAAATCAGTAGAGCAGTGCAAGCAAATTATTACCCAGGTAAGCGCTCAGTTGACTGTCATTCTCTTCTGGGTTCCCAGCCATAGCAACATAGAGGGGTTGCTGTTGTATCTTCTCCTCCATTCGCCCTCCTTGCAGACTGGACCAAATATTCGACGTAGAATTTTTCCTTCGAAAGATCCCAAGATCTGCTCCGCTATCCTACTTATCGTCCAGCATTCAGCTTCATAAAGCAAAACTGGCAAGATCAGGGTTTTGTAGTAAAGCATTAACAAAAATGACAGCAAAAAACTGACAGTTTATCAAGTGTTGACTTCTTTTGTTGAGAGTTTGTGGTGACAGTCGGCCTATTTTGACAATCAATTGACGTAAATACGAAGAAAGCAATCAGAATGACAATTTATATCTAATCGTTGTGAAAATTCTTTGTAATTAAGTCTTTGTCACGATAAAATTATGAACCAAGCAAGAACCGCAATCGCTGCAGCAATCAATTAAACAATATTCGCTGACCTCATTCACATTCAATCTAATTTGCGATCACATGTCGAGAATGTTTGATTCGACTTGGGCTACTCGAATTGGTAGCCTTTCGAATCGTTGTCGATGCACTAACTGACATAACAATCGCGTTTGACCACGTACTTGTTGCGCGCTGGACATAGAAAGTCCAAACACAAATCACAAAAACGTCTCATGGAACACCATTGAAATGTGAACCATAATGTCCACAAAGAATTGAAAACAGTAGGTCTCTCTCTGTCAGTTTGTCATTGGGTGCTTGCTTGGTTCTGCACCAGCACGTCCCCTTAAGGGTGACACGTTAGGACATTGTTTGCAGCACTGTACCAGGCACCCCCAGCGAAACACAAAACATCAATCATTTAGAAAACGGTTAGCATTGGAGTCTCAGTCTGGAATTCGGTCAACGGTATGACATTTCAAGGAAACGTTCTCAGAATAACTTTGTCCATTCCATAGCACAGCACTTTCCATTAAGAGTATCCGACCGCAGATGTTAAAATTAAAAATGGCTTCAGCTGGCGGTGACATTCGACTCAGTTCAGTCTTGTGGTCAACCAGTTTCTCTCTAATGACAGCACGACGACGGTAAATTGAAATGGAAAACGATCGGAAACATGAGAAGATCGATCGGTATTTGATGTCGTGTAAATGGGGAAATCATATTTCCGCACTTTTCAGTTTGATCGGGCTTTGTTTATGCAATGTGCGTGCGTGTAATTAGTGATGGTATTGCGAGTGACGTTCCGGCGATTGGTTTCGAGACCGAATCCGGATGGACATTCTTTCTAGACAGCTATGGGGTTTTATAGCAGGAAGATGCCGATCGAATTTCATTACTCATTACCGTAATGAGGAATCAGTTGTCTGCATCTGTCATTATTCGCGGTTACATTGTACTAACTGACGTCAGTCTGATGAAGTTTTTAGAAACGTCAAAATTGTGAATATCAAAAATTGGTACAGAATTCCCTTTTCAACTTATATTGGTGTACCGTAGGATTCTTTGCGGCCTTAGCCAACAGACCAACAGACATTTTAGCCATGTCGCTATTAGTCCATGATTCAGGTCAATCTGACATCCATCAAAATGTTACAAATACTTGGTGCGACAGGTTATAGAGAGCCAGTGCCTAGCTTTTCGCAAATATGCATCGGATTTCGGCAAGGAGACGCGCTGTCGTGTGATTTCTTTAATCTTGTGCTGGAGCAGATAGTGCAAAAGGCCGGCGTAAACACAGAAGGCACAATATTTAACAAATCCATCCAGCTGCTGGGATACGCAGACGATATCGATATCATCGCCCGGTCCCAGCTTGCCATTATTGAGGCTTTTACGACGAGTTGGTCTCACGATAAACGAGGATAAAACGAAGTACATGCTGTCTACCAAAAACCGGATCTGTCGAACACCGTCTAGGTCAAAACCTAACAATTGACAGCTATAATTTTGACAAATCCAACCCTGGTGACGATTTGACGAAGGATAACCTTAGGTAACCGCCTCCACTTCGATTTGTCCTAAACGGCTAGAGGGTCCAAACTCCTACCTCGAAAGTCCACAATCATGCTCTACAAACCTCTGATCTTGCCAGTCCTGCTTTATGGAGCTGAATGCTGGACGATAAGTAAGACAGCGGATCAGATCTTGGGAGCCTTCGAAAGAAAAATTCTACGTCGAATATTTGGTCCAATCTGCGAGGAGGGCGAATGGAGGAGAAGATACAACCGCGAACTCTACGAGCTGTACAAAGATGTGGATGTAGTCCGGAAGGCAAAAATCCGTCGACTGCAATGGCTCGGCCACATCGAGCGAATAGACGAGAATGCTCCAGCTAAGAGGATCTTCAAATCCCACCTGGTTCACAAAGAAGAGGAAGACCGAACCTCCGGTTTAAAGATCAGGCAATCACGGACGACCGAAACCTTGGTCTAGTTAACTGGAAGCAGCGTGCCTGGGACCATAAAGGATGGAAAGCGGCATTAGTTCAGGATCAGACCCTCAAAGGGTAGCTGGCCTGATAAGTAAGTAAGTAAGCTTCTCGCATCCATTCATGTTGTGGGTGTCACATTTTTCGCGTGAATGGAAGGGACTTACAGTTTTATTGCCGACTCCCAGCAACGGATTAAGACAGTGTATACTCTTGGAGGTTGGAAATTGGCTGGCAAGCAGTCTCGCTCGCTAAGCAGTCAAATGCACTTACCACTAAGCCGAGGTTTCCAGAAGTTATCTCTCGAAATTTAAGGATTTGCAGCAGTGACAGTGATTCTGTAACCGTCTTTGAATGGCTTTCAGAAAGACTTTTGCTGTCTTACCTACTTACTAACGTGGCGCTATAGTTCGGTATTAACCTGGGCCTAAACTAACAATCCTCTCCAGTTAGTCCTGTCTTTAGGTAACTGCGTCCAGTTGTACACCTCAAGTTGATTTAGGTACCCTTCCACTTGGGGGACATCCCATGTGTAATCTTCTTCTACTGCGTTGTGTCAGGGGTTAGATTTGAAGCCTCTATGGGTCGGAGAGCCGGTATCCATTCACTCTACATGTCCTTGCCGTTTCTAGCGTCCAATACTCGCATAGCTTCACTGAATATCTTACAAAAAAATGTTCGCTTGAAGCGTGTGTCCGTCCGTCCTTCTAAAGTCGAAAAAAGATGAAGAGACGCTACAGAACGACTAGGGCCAAGGACTAGATGATTAACTCTTCCTCCACTATGTGTTATGTGTGTGACAGGAAGGCGTAAATTGTGTCCCTAAACAGGTGTTGCATGGTGGATTGGGCAAGAGCCTTGGGTTTGTCTTCGTTCATTATATTTGAGCGCATTCAGTCGGTGTACAAAAGTATTTGCACAAGACTTCTAAGCCTACTTTCTTGGCTTGTGAGTTTCGCGCCGTCCGTTCAAGTATGGTGCTAAAGAGGTCACATGACAACGTGTCATTACCGACCTTGATAAACCAAAAAGCGTTTTCCACCGTCACGCTGCACAGATGAATAAGTTTGACAGGATGGTCACAAACAGACATGGCTCTGCATTGCTCGTCTCTTTAAATGCTGTCAAAGGCGGCCTTTAAATCCACTTGAACTTCTTTGATTTTATCCAAGATCTGCTGCCAAAGTTTGAAAATTAAGTCAATTGTGGACTTTTCCGGCCTAAAATCGCACTCATGAGGGCCAATTAGGTTGTTGACGAACGGCTTCAATGCGAACGGTTTCACGAAATAAAGTAGACAAGACTTACACCTAAGCGGGTCTCCTCTCGTATTGATCTGACAAACGATCATGAGATTCCAATGGTCAGACTGACAAATAATATAAGTTGATGTGTGCTCTCTATCAAGTCAGCTCCAGCGGCTTTGTATAGCTTGGCCAAACTTCTGCCAAAGATGACGTTTACCTTGCTTCTGCTCCGCCTTGTGCATATTATACGTATGCATCAACTAAAAATTCCACCTAAACCAGCTTTTCATATGCAAATGCGTTTTGAGTACGAGTAAACACTGAGTCTGACGTTTACGTGATTGTGTCAAACTTTAACCGTCACTTAGGTGATTGATTGCTCACGCTTCAAGTATAAGTTCCTAGGAAATGGTGCAAACTACTCAAACTCTTCTTTTGTGACAAACTTTGCCGCTTAAGTTTACATAACTTGTGAACTAAATCGAAGAAAAATACACTAGACAGAAAAAAGGAGACGCCATTTTGATTCTAGCATGAATCAGAACCTAACCTAGTTCCGATTCATTACATATTTGCTGTACCATCAACTTATTTGTATAACATTGACCCACTCGTACATTTTCTGCTCCGCCATGGTCTGTTGATATCCGCCGCATCATGCTACTTGCACAAGATCTAAATCTTTTACACGCTTTAATACCTTAGCGGCTTCACCATTGGAAAACGGAAACTTGATCCAAAAAAGAAAAAGCACGCCCTTAGACGTCTCATACCTATCACTACATCGGCGGCGGACTGCACGCTTATTGTCACGACAAATTTGTTTTTTCGAAACGCTACCTCATCTTCCAACTCAGCGAGTCAATTGTGCATGCACTGTGTCGCCAAGGAAAACAATTACCGCTGAGCGGTTGATTATATACAAACTACATGCACCAATGGAGTATAAAAGTGATGAACGACCTGTCAGCTTGACAGCAAACCACGAGTATGTATGTCAAAGTGACTGAAGTAAAAGCGGCAGCCATTGTTGCGTAGCATGCAGCAGCAAATATCTTTTTGTTTTGTACTTTCTAATGACAGTTTGGTACTTAATGTGGGTACAATGTACAAAGATGCAACGCTTGAACCTTCTCACTACCGTTGCGTTGTGGGTTAAACGAAGCACTTCCATTGATTTCACCCGGCGAACTGATGCAGCTTTCCATGTTGCATGCACAAGCACATCCCGCTGCAATTAAGTGACCACTACAGATGGGTTTTCTCGAGAATTTTTTCCTTTGCATGTGCTCTCATGGGTTAACCACAGGAAAAGATTCTTGAAATAACTTGAACCGTTGCATTGGGCCGGGTCCGTCTTCGTGGCCCTCAAAGTGCGGTGATGTAAGTCGATTTGACAGCAAAACAAATGACACTGCTCGCGTACAAACTTCATTTGCTGATTCGTTCTGCACACAATTTGACAGTGCTGGATGCATCTTTAGGGACCGTTATGCGGTCAGAGACATAATGATAGAACTACCAGGCCATAGGTAGGTTAGGTACACAGTCATTCGACATTAAGTGAGTGGAGCGAGAGAGAGAGAGTGCTTGCACAGTCTTCCTCTTTTCTTGTCCCTCGTACGTATGTGTGCACTTTTGTTTGTAGGAATTTGTCGTTTGGAAAATCAAACGAGGGGACAGGAGAAGAACTACAGCACTTCGACGACACAAAAAGGGCCAGATACCGCAAACTTAAAGTCAAGTGTCAAGATCTACCTCTTCGGTGTTCATAGGATTCGTTTCTTTTGTGAGATCGTGGTAAATGGCATCGGCTACTTTGGGGCATTCAACTCTGCGTTCTGGTTATGTGGTTGATGGTGGGGTAAAGCTGAAGGAATAACTTACAGTCCCTTTTGGTAGACAGTTACTGATGGTATTTGCGTATAAAGGAAATTTCTGCGAATCGACGCAATAAATTCAATCTACAGCTCCAAAATGGTGACGGAATTTTAGGAAACTTATCAATGGACTGAGGATAAAATAAAGTGCATGCTGTCGATCAAAACCCGATCCACCGAACACCATCGAAGACCGAGCTTGAAGATTGATTCCATAAATGACAGCTTGATGAAGATTCGACGAAGAATAACCTTCAGCAACCGTTGCTATTTCGGTTTGTCCAAACAGCTAGGGTCATTACTCCTAACTCAATGTCCAAAAGCATGCTCTACAAAACTCTGATCTTGCTAGTCTTGCTTTATCGAACTGAATGCTGGACGATAAGTAAGACGTCGGAACAGATCTTGGGATCCTTCGAAAGAAAAATTCTACGTCGAATATTTGGTCCTGCCTGCGAGGAGGGCGAACGCAGGAGAAGACATAACCGCGAACTCTACACGCTGTATAAAGATGTGAATGTATTCCGGTTTCGGATAGCAAACATCCATCGACTCTTTTAGCTTAGCCACATCCAGCGAAAGGACGGAAATGCTACAGCTAAGAGGGCCTTTGAATGTCTGCCACCTGGTTTAAGAAGAAAATGCTGACCGAACCTCCAGTTTATCAGACAATTGCGGACTCTAGAAACCTCAGTCTAGCAAACTGGAATCATCGTGCCAGGGATCGTGAAGGATGGAAATTGGCATTAGTTCAGGTTCAAACCCCCCAATGGTCGAGTAAACTGGAAGCAACGTGCCCGGAACCGTGAAGGATGCAGAGCGACATTAGTTCAGGCTCAGACCCCCCAACGGTCTAATAAACTAGAAGCAGCGTGCTTGGGATCGCGAAGGATGGAAAGCGCCATTAGTTCAGGCTCAGACCCTCCAAGGATCTAGTAAACTGGAAGCCTGGGATCGTGAAGGATGGAAAGCGGCATTAGTTCAGGCTCAGACCCCCCAACGGTCTAGTAGTAGACCGCGAAGGATGAAAAGCGGAATTAGTTCAGGTTCAGACCCTCCAACGGTCTAGTAAACTAGACGCAGCGTGCTTGGAACCGCGAAGGATAGAAAGTGGCATTAGTTCAGGCTCAGGCCCTCCAACGGTCTAGTAAACCAGAAGCAACGTGCCCGGGACCATAAGGGATGGAAAGTGGTTTTAGTTCAGCCTCAGACCCTGTAACGGTCGCTGGCCTGATAAGTAAGTAAGTAGTTATGTGGAATGTTAGCTCTTCCTCAAAACAGTCTCCTCCCTCAGCCTCGTCTCTTCTTGGTATTTCAATGTAAAATCTTCTACTGAAGTCCGAGATAGGAATGCTGTAGTTGGTTTCCATAGGTTTTTCTGTGGTTAGCTACCGAATCAATATGGAATCGTGACCAAAGGTGTGGTATTTTCATACACCTACTGCCCTTAGCCTGAGTCCCATTTTTGCCAAGTAGCATGGTTTAGGGAACAGCGAATGCTAAATTCCACACTGCGACAGGAAACGAGAAGATGGTTTTACTAGGCACACACGTGGATTCAGCAGGTGTAACCTTATTTTGCTCATGATTTATTGTTTCCCATCACCATAACCTAATTTTTTGTATGAAACGTGGCAGTGAAACCTAAATCTTTTGGAAAAAGAAACCCAATAAACCATCGATCACGTTGGAAAAAAAAACGCCCAAAGGCACGGCATAATGTAAATTTACAATCACTTTCTGAAATAACACCTCATTAGCTAATTTGAGAACCGATTTATAAACTTTTCAAGATCCATAATCAATCAATTTGCAAACTTGAAACTCCATGATCCAATCAATCAACACCCAGCGCTTCTGTATCTAATGGTATCTCAGCGCCTTCAAGACCTACAATTTCCCATAATCTTGCCAGTAGAACGCGTGTCTCATTTATCCCGAAGTAAATCTCATGCTCATCCTCGGTACGGAGGCTTATTGTCATTAGAACCAACAACGACAACAAGTTCCTTCAAATGACAAATTTCATAAATTATTCAACGAATGGGTGTACAATTGAAAAAAAAAATCAAATGCCATCCTGTGATGACCAGAGAAGGGGAGACAAACCAGAAGACACTGCGTTGGGTCCCATCGAACGAAGGTAATTTCGTTTAATTGAATTGTTTCCCCCAAGGGGACCAACTGCGATTCAATGGATCACCGCCGCGCACTCTTCAAGTCTCCACCGTGGATCGTGTGTGGACATGAGAAATACACTGTAAATGCTCGGAGCACACTGTGTGTTACGTCAGTACATTGTCGAGAGATATGTATGTCGATCTAGATACACAATAATCTCCCTGTCTGGGATGAGGAGGAACGAATGTTTACCAAGAGATTTTCCCAGAGCCTTCTGTTACTGCGTGTGTGTTGTTTGTCATCGCCGATGCTATCGGTCATTATAATAATTCCTTCAGAAATCATCTTACAAACAAATCAGGTGGAATCATGATAAAGGAACCCACGGACAAGCGATGACAGACAAGGGTGGATTGAAGAAATTGCCATGCAGGTTGTTGCAGCGCAGCGCCGCCGATCTAATTGAGATAAATTATGAAAATCTAGTAAGTTTGTGGATTTGAATTTGGCGTACAAAGCAATAGCGGTAATTTTAATTAATTGACTGAATGACAATTTAGTTCCACTTTGCAAAACGGACGTTTCGAGTCTAGACCAGCTATGGGGGAGACACAAACACAGTGCTTAGCTTGATGATGCTTGAGTAATGGAAGAGTCTTAATGAGCTTTTATGTCGCCGTGCATCAGCGTTGTACTCCTAAACGATTTGACACAAGTTCAAGTTGCAGCAAAACAACTGAACCACCTCTTGGCACGACAAACCCCCGAGAGTGTAATTTGTCATGAAAAAGCTTTCCAATCCACCGTTCGGAGTCAGCAGTAAGAACTGTAGGTCCATTCTATTTGAACAACTAACTTAGGTAGGGCAAACCTTCGTCTCGACTAACAAGCCTCTCCTATTTCCTATCTTTTTGTAGAAGTTTGCTGGACGGTGATTTGCTTCCATTAAGGATTTTTGTGCAATTTTGGCACTCAAATTGCAGAGTGGAGGGTTCTCCATCTAGGGCTGAACTCTTTCTAGCTGTTTGACTTCCCGGTACCTCGCTGTGACCAGGGATTCAAAAGCGTTTGAATATTGTGCTGTGTGCCATGAACCCTTCGCGACAACACTATGCGACTTGATTGCTTTTATGGCCTCCTGGCTGTCAATGTAAAGCGTTATGTCCTCCCGTGATATTGTAAGCATTGACATTCTGCTCTACTACAACGTCCGTCTAACGCAGCCGTAATCTAGGAGTCTTATGGAGCTTCTAGTCTAAACACCTCGATTAAATGATCCGCTCCTAACCATCGGCGTAAATGGATTTGGACTCCTTAGACACTTCATTGTTTTTTCACTGTTCTCAGCTTGGAGAGACCCATGAGAAGGGTATCTTCGAAGTCGAAATATGGGACAGTATAGTCCGAGTTGAGATCAAAGTCATGTCTATACGGGTTTGGTGTCCAGAGTTTTGACTGGTTGATATTGAGAGCATTTTAGGCTGCTTCTTCTTGCTTGTAGAGATCTAGAGGCAGGAGGTTCACTGGGGGTTTCTTCTACTTATGCACGCCACAAAGTTGAAATCTTCCTCTACTGTGCCACACCTCCAGGTTTCCATCTGCTTCAAGTGTCCCAGTCATTGTATTTTATCTGTTCTGAGTAGGTCGCTGTAGAAGAACATTGTCTATGTTAACGGGACTTAAGATTGCTGGAAGAATTATATGCATATAGCAGGACTGAGATGACCAGGATGACCTTGTATAGAGACTTCTCCGCTTCCATCTTACCAACATCCTTTCACCCCTCGTGGAGTATAGGGCATTAAAAACGCTTACGTACACACGTTTCGGCTTCCTCCAGCTCATTCCCATTGACTTTGATTACTTTTCAATTGTTCTATGACAGGTTTCCTTAGGGCAACTGACATCCGTATATCGTCAGCGTTGTCTGGATATTTCAATTAAGATGTCGTTTCCTTTTCATGGATAATATCACTAATAACCACCAGGAATATCAGTCGTGAACGTTGCAACCCTGTCGTACCACGCCTTTAACTTCAAAGTCCTCTGACATCCTACCATTGTCTAGAATGCATTTCTTCCGAGCTTAGGTCTCAAAAAAGGCATTCGACAACGTAAATCGAGATTTAATTTGGTCTTCATTGCTCAAGTACGCAAGGTGTTAATAAGACCGATCCAGGAAGATCCTGAGCAGAAGCCAGCTTTTTCGATTTCAAGAGATGAATCTAAAAGATCTTTGATTCTATCTAGAAGGGATAACTGTTTAGATTCAAAGATTTTAAGGGTCTTGTCCAAGCCATCTCGCATGTCCAATACGTAGTTTTTGGACTAGCTCGATGTTTCTTTACAGCTCATAAAGTTGTTCATTGAAACTTCTCTTCCTCATCCTTCTTATTCTTCATAATTTATCAGAATAGGGTCTTACAATTCAGTTATCATCTCAGCGCACGGTTTTGAAATGTCGTTGCCAGAACTGATAGCAGAGAAAACGTGGACAAAGTCCCTTACAACCCCGATGTTGTAGCTGTCCACTGTGATTTTTGTCCCATTTGTCCACGTTGGATGTCCCTTAATATTGAAAGCAAGTACTTGGTTTGGCTCTCGTTCATCGTCAAACCCATTTTTGCCATTGTTGTGAGCCAGAGTAGGCCCGGAGGCGACTTGGGTGCTGGTGAGAAGGTAGGCGGCACCTTGTTGAAGATGGGTTCAACTTGTCGGACGGGGGTGGTTCTTGTCCAACCCACCGTGCACCACCTGTTCACGGACAAAAATCTCGTGCCTGTAAGCTTATAGAAAGAAAGAAGAGAAGGCCTACGTAGACCTTGGACGGATGAAATAGACGGAAGAAAAGGAAAAGAAAGTGAAGTAAGTCACCGTAGAAAGATTGTGCCAATAGTGCTGGCTTCTAAGTTTGTCACATACCATTCCAGATGATGTTTAGGAAGTCGAATGACAGTGAGTCCTTGATGCAACGGAGGGCCTTGTCCATCGCTCTCTGTATAGCTCGTCGCTATAGATGCTGTCATTGGCGGCTTTAAAATCGATCAAGAGACGTTGAATATCAATTGGAACTTCATGGATCCGCCGAAGTGTGAAAATTTGGTCGATTGTGAACTTTTTTAGCCTAAAACCACACTCATAGGGGCCAATCAGGTTGTTGACGAGGGTTTTCAGGAGTTCTCACAATATGACAGACAGGATCTTATGCGGGATGTACAGGAGACTGATGCCTCTATAATTGGCGCAGTTGAGGGGGTCTTGTGAATCGGACAAACAATGCTGAGATTCCATTTCTCAGGCATACACTCATCTGTCCAAATTTTAGAAATGAATTCAGCTGCTCTATATACGTAGCTCGGCCGGTAAGCCGTCACGTCTTGGCTATGAGCCAACATTACTGTCTCATTACGCTGCAGCAAGGCCACCACGGTCTTCTCTGCGTTAAAAGTGACAACAGACGTGACTCCATTCATACGTTTTCTGCTATTATTTTTGCAACTGGTTGTGGTAATTGTTGTGAAACACCAAACCTTTTGTTCAATAAACAAAAACAAAGCAATTATTGTTGCCTCCAATGATTATAAGTGCGTTGTTGCAACAATTATTTACCGATAATTTAACACTTGAAAACAATATTGTAAGCCAATTAATTTTAACAATCTCACTAATTGCTTTTGTCTGTTTTCTCATTTTAGGATGTCCACCATCGGCGAGCGTCCAATGTCTACGCTGCAACATCGAAGGATGTATCAAGTGTCCTGCCCTCCTTGTTACCGACACTCGACAATGCGTCGATGTCTGCCCTTCGGGCTACACAGATCAATGGTCATCGCATCCCGATTTTATGGGACGTGTATGCATCGCAAGCAGTTTATCGGGCCCACTGCTGGCAGCGCTAGCCGGTCTATTTGGTGGATTCTTTGTGTGCCTGTCATTACTGGCGGTGGCCATAGTTCTTGTCAGACGAAAACGACGCAGAAAAACTGTGAAACAAAAACTTATCAACGAAAATACAATGGATCGATCGGATTTCTTGCGTCAGCTGAATGACATGCGTCCAAATGCGGAGTACTTTCTGGCCATGCTCAACGATACTCGGCGACAGATTAGAAAGCTCTATTTGACAGGTGATGCAGCTGCGGCGAATTCCTATCGACCGATCATAAGGGATCTCGCAAAGATTCTAATTCTTCTCAATCGACCGATTGAGCTTATTCCATCACCACCACACGATTGGAATAGAATATACGCGTGGTCAGAGCAAGCGTTAGATCGTTACAAACCCCAGGTGGGTCAGCTAATAGATTTCTTTCAATCGCCCGGGCATGGTGATGATCGCCGCTTGGAATCGCCCTACAAACAAACCACATTCAAGGCGACCATCAGTCCATCGAATTCGCCGCAGAAATTACAGCTCTTCGGTTCGCTGATAAGTTTGCATGACTTCGAGGAACCACGGCCATCGGATCCGTTTGGCAGCAGCTTTAACACATTAAAGGGCAATCTGATATCGGATCTCAATCAGAGCTCACTATGGCTGGAGGATGAGTTCTTCAAATTGGGCTTCCGACCGCAAGATGAGATTACGACTGAGCTGTAATAAATAGTTTATTATTTTGTTGAACTAAATTAGTAATATGTGGAGTGACAGTTGACAGCTGTCAAAACAATTTTTTTTTCACATTTATTTTGTAAATGAAATATTTTTAGGTTATTTTTTTGAATTCGATATTTATTTTGATGCGAAAAAATAAAGAGAATTGTTAAGTTTAAAAAGTGAAAAGAAAAAGAGCAAAAGTTTTTCACCATTTCCACTTGATGTTGGAAATGCTTGAAGAAAAATTGGAGACGGCAACACTGTAAACAACACCTTTTTGGGAAGTTTTAGAACTCCTGAGTGACAGCAGTGATTACTTTCCCAGTAGGTACTACACCCGTATAGAAGTACTGACTCAACGTTGGAGTGGAACAGTCTCACAATGGCCACCTCGGTCGACTTCCTAGATAGAAAAAGCAGTCGACTTTCTTGACCTCATCTCCTGCGATGATTAGTTGAGCGATCAAATTAGAGAGGAGAGACAAAGGTCTCAAGTGTTCGCTGCATTTACCTTCAGTCCTACTCGGCCACCCTGTTAGATGCGTGCTGAAAATCAGACGGCTATGCTAACAATGTACCGGGCTCTTCATGTTTTGACGAACTCAGTCTACACCTATCGTTGGCTCACTATGAAATACATATTCAATGGGTTCTTGGGGATGGTTAAGGCTTATGCCTGTGGCACAACACATTTCCAACATCGCCGATCTCGCACGTTAATGCTAGTTCTATAGACTAGGCAGCCTAGTACACAGTGGTATCACAATGGACCTACATTTGGTCTGAGAACACATATTTTCTAGAGGACCACTCCAAACTACCTTTCAAATGGAAGTTCGATCTCTTTGGTCGTCTCAAACGTAAAGGCTGAGATTCAAAGACCCGCTTAGCTGGAGCGTGCTTGACGCTCGGTTTGGTTTATTTGAAGTGCTCGAGCCGAAGTATGGAGTCGATGTTTTTTAGCTTTTCGCCTCCTCGTCGCAGTGTCACCCATCAACATACAGGTCACGTGAGTTGTGATACCAAAACGTACATGTGTACGTCCTTGTTGGACATACTCAACCAGTTTCACCTAGCTATCTTTGCTGGGGCTCTAACCTGGGTCCACTGGGTTGAGGTCAACTTCCACTTGTGCATACCATCGGAGATGAGGTCGTCCTCTTCTGTGTACTCCCAAAGGGGTGAAGTAGAAGATTCTTCGGGCTGGAGTATTGGTGTTCATCTGCTCTACATGACCCAACTATCTGAATTGTTGTACACCGATCTTTTCATGGTTTAATCTTCTTCTCCATGAATCCTCAACGCAAGCGAGACCATAAATCGTACGTAGAACGTTTCTTTAAAACCTTTCAAGACTTTGACAAAGTTTATGCTTCTGCAGGACGAGAATGATGAGGGTTTTGTACAGCGACTTCTTGGATCTTCTCGATAGGACCTTGCTAAATATTTGTCTACGTTGAATCTCCGCGCTGATGTCGTTGGCAAAGTTGATAGCACAGCTTTAGGTTAAGTAAGGTTAGAGTGGCAGGCTGCAGGTTCCAACCTCATTTAGACCAGATAGATAGGTAGGTTGGTAGAGGTGGCGGTTCAGCATGAACCCAAGTAGCACTTGATCTGCCTTTTTGTTACCACGACTCGTGTCACCTGGTTGGTGATGTATGTTGTTAAGGATGTGGCACAGTCGTTGCCTAGATCCAGCCTGTGGAGTTAAGAAAGCGGATTAGATCTCTTATTCCTTAACCCGAGATGTCATTAAGGTCCTCGAGAATGGTTGGTTTAGTGCATGCAATCTGGCTTTTTTTAGTGCCGGACATTTGCAGAGGAAATGGGAGAGAGTTTCCTTATCATTTTCGTTCCCGCAGCTACGGCAGTAGAGGTTGTACGGAATCATTAGTTTGGCCACATGGTCTTTAATTGGCCAATTACCCGTGATTATTGCCGTTATTCTGGCGATATCTGGTCGGGTTCTGTTTATTAGGTCGTTTGTTCTATTTGTATCATTGGTAGGCCATATCTTCCTTCATGTGGCCCAGCTGGTTAACTCTCTCTAGTGGAGGTTTGCCTTCTGCAGGAAGTGTGAATGGATTAGACTAGATAAGGTCCTTTGTGTTAACACATGGATTTATACTTCACCCAGAAAAACTATCCACAGAACTAGCTGGTGCTTGCTATGAAGCTCTGGAGGCAGTTGATATCAGTCAGTTCGCTTAGGTTGTGAAAGAAGCTGGCTCCTAAGTGTGCAGAGCTTTGGTAGAAGAATTCCTTCAATATCTCCAAGTTACAATTGTCCATCGTAACGTTCTGGTCGAGGCGTCGCGTCAGTGTTGTGATTTGATGTTAGCAAAAGCGCCTGTGACTACTCGCTCTGGCAATTTTATTAATGTTGTCTGCAGAACCACTTAGTTGTGTCCCGATGCCTTGTCCTGGGAATCTCGCACCATTTTCTTCAATATCAAGTAGAAAAAACAAGATGATGTGAAATTTCTCACAAGGCTCTGTCCGAGGACTGATTGTGTGTAGTTTTGTGGTTTTGAGCCGCCTAAGTTCTTGATTTTCTTAGACTCATAATGGCTTGCTGACTGATGTCGAATTTTATCCGCTTGACGATAGGTAGGTAGGTAGAAGTGGTTGAAACTGGTGAACCTGTCAGAGACACAAGTAGCGCGGATGCACCGTTTTGATACCACAACTCACGCGACCTGGATGTTGATGGACGTAGCTAAGAGTGTAGTTTTCAGATCCATCCTGTGGAGTTAAGAAAATTGATAATGTTGCAGAATTTTATGTTGGAAATCTCAGATAGTTCCTTGAGAACGGGAATTTCCGAGTTTGGCTCTGGCTAGTGCCAGGCAGTCAGAGAACAAGTGGAATATGGTTTCCTTTTCGTGTGAGTTGTCGCAACAGAGGGGGTTGAATGGGATGCCTAACTTAGCAGCGTGTTGATTGGCCCGTGCTAATTGCTGTCATGATGCGGTTCCTATTGATTATGTCATTCGTTCTGTTTTTATTGTAGATGGGCTGGATATGACACAGGTTACTAGACTTTTCCACCCAGAGTTGGCAAAAGAGAGAAAGTGTTGGAAAATGTTACCCTTGATGAGTCCCATCGGACTGCTCCACGATAAGCAACCAAAAAAGTTGTTGAATCATTGTAATTCCTTTGTAAAAGAAAGATTTTTAACTGGCTCTCCATCTAACCAGACACTTAACCTACCAGTAAAAACAAAAACTAATTTATTTTACATTTTGTGTTTAACATTTAAGAACAACATACGATTTTTACAGTCGATTAGATCACAAAAGTTAACCATTAATTATCACAAATAATTTGTCACAAAAACATCGTTTGTTTATAAATTATTTAAAAATATTATTTTTTCATTCCATTACATGCATTGTAAAGCCAAATATCTTTGAAATAAAACCTTGTACATACATTAATGTAAAACAAAACATAAACATTAAATTAAGTACAAAAGATTATTATATATCAGTTAAAAGAAAATAGTATTAAAAAGAAAAATGCGAACAAACACAATAATTACTTTTTTGTTTTTTTAATTTACTTCAATCCGTCGTGTATCTTTTTATTTGTTTTTTAATTTAAAACAAGTATTCATAATTGTGTAGTGTAAAATATATTTAATTTGAATTATTTTATTGGAAAACTCAATGCGCTAGTCAAATAATAAATAAAATTTAATTAATATCTGAAAAAGACATAAGTAGATACAATTTTATTTGATAAATTAATTATCTATATTGCCAATAAATTTAATGCAGAAAAATAATATTTAAAAAAAAAGTTTTGTTGTATTTTATTTTTTACTAGCTGTACCCGCGACTTCGTCCGCGTTGACCTAAAATGTCTTGCCGTAAAGCTTGACCCGCGAATACGTTCATGTGGCATAGCTCACAGATTTTGTCATGTGAAGAGGGTTTTGTTTTTTAGAAAGGTGGAAAGCATCGAAAGCCTTAGTGTGGGATTTCAACCCGAACTAAAACCACCTTCGCCTCCAGCACCTATTCCCCACGGTACTCCCCTCTCCGGGTTTGAAAATGCATGCAAAAGACAAATGTGCGCCTAAGGATACCGTTCATGGGTGCATGCGTGTGCCGGCGTGTTCGATTGGGAGTGTAAATACATTTAAGCTGTATGTGTTCTTTGTCGATCCATGTTATATAGGTTGGCATTATCTGCTTGCCATTTCGTTCTGTTGCCTATCTCGGGTTTTTTTTTTTTCTTTCTAGGCGTCTCAGCTCTACGTACGTGCTTTTGGCGAAAACGCACACTTCACTCCACTTTATCAATATCTTCCGTTGGGTATAGAACCGTGTTCACTGGAAGAATACATGCCCTACGTCTCCTGTGTGCCCCTACCACTCCCATCAACATCAAAGTCACGTGAGTTGTGGTATCAAAACAGCGCACCCGCGCAAATTGTATCTTGATAGGACTTTATCACAAAGTTGCGACTCTATTTTCCTTGCCTGACACTGTACTTTACTATACTACATTACCGTAATTTAAAATGCTGCTTTTCGAGAAAACGGTCGTCTTTTAAAGTGGAAGAGCAACTTGTTAGATGTTATAGGGATGCGAGGAATTAGTGCTCTCTCTCCTTTGATCGCTCCGGTGAGAATTGTAGCCTTGATCACATTTCTCTCCAACTCTGTGATGCACAGCCTGGTACTATTTCATAATCGTGGAGCATCAAGGTTATCAAAACCGAAAGACCAACTCTTAGCACCAGTTTATGAGACGGCACTCCGGATAACTCTAAGAAGTTTAAAAACCCTGCTAAGTAGTGGTAGTGTCGTTTGCGGAAATGATCTGCTTCATATTCTCGAGGCGTTGTCAGATGTACATACATACCTACTTGAAGCAAAAAACAAATATAATACCTAGCCTCAATTGTAAAATCGCAGCGAAACCGTATCAAGTATGACTTTTTTCTTAGAGCATGTTTCAGATAGGCTGTATTTCATTGCCATCTAGGCATTGATACACATGTTACCCAGTGATCCTTGCTCATCAACCCAACGTACTAAGCGCTGAGCCACAGCGATCGCATTGCATATTTATCGTCACTTTACCTTAGCCGACTAAGAATAGCAAACTTTTGCAGAACAGGCTGTGACGATTTGTTCATCCCAGTTTTCTCTCTGATGGCCCAATCTTCAGCAAAAAGAGAAGGATGACCCTCGGATAATACTCGTACTTCCTACTACTACGCAAATATTCAGCTCAGATCCTAAACTTGGGTGTTTCAATGGGTCTTAAACAAAACCAAGCTGAAACTAACCCACCTCAATCATCACACTTTCATTATTTTCATGTCCTTTCGAATTCCTTCTACAGTGGGGAACACTATGAGATCAATTCAAATACCTAACATAGTCATACAACATGAGTAATTTGCATTTTTTTACATACCCTTCGTCATTTTTTATTGCTGCAGTGGGATACATTTTTTTTACCTACTCGAAAACTGAAAATCTGCCACACCAACACAACAACTACACAACCATAAAAACCCTTTTCCCTGTGAAAAGCGAGCGAGTTCCGATCATTTAGAAGCAAAGATACACATACCCACCACAAATAAGAGGAAGCAACAAAAAAAGGAAAAAAGGAAAAGGGTGGTCGCACACACGATCATGATTTACGATCCCTACGATGTGCCACTGGCTGAGTGCTGCGCAGGTCACTGAATGGATGTTTCATAAGGAAATATGAATTTTTCAAAATAAAAATTACGAAATAAAAATGCCTATGCGCCTATGCGCTTCTCCTGGACATAGATAATCTACTCACGAAGTTTCATCAAAATCCGTCCAGCCGTTTAGGCGTTACGGAGGAACAAACATCCAAACATCCAAACTTTCACATTTATAATATTAGTAGGATTTGAAGTATGACTCACTGAAACTGCTATACAGACTACAGCCTGACCTACACCAGCTAGACAATGTACTCACTTCTACTCTTAAGGCGCAATATCACAATTTTTACTGGCAGTCATGCCGCGATAAAATACCTGGAATCTGTCGCCTTTAATTCAGAAACAGTCTTTAATTGCCGCCTGTTTCTAAACAAGATGGCTGAGCAATTCAAAATTCATCTTACACGGGTGCCGAGACATAGGGACGTTTAGTCAAAAAAAATGGAAATATGCAGTGCAGTTAACGCTCGACAGGAATCCAGCCAAGCAGATCTACGGATCATATGGCTATCCTATCTGACTTCCACGAGCTTGAAATAATCAGCACAGTATCGGACTTTATGCCCAAGTTACTCTGTTTTTTCGGAAGTTCGAGATTAAGACCCCGAACCGTAACTCCTGGGATACCGGAGAAACGTTGCTGAACATAAAAGGACTAGTGTGGTATACTGGTGGTTCAAAGATGGACTCCGGTGTTGGTGCCGGTATCTATGGCCTAATCACAAAGTCTCAAAGGTACTCGGAGTGCGTCCTAGCGTCTTTCAGGCGGAATTACATGCCATCGATACCTGCGCCACTATTATTCTCGACAACGGCATAAAGGGAGTAGCCATCAATATATTCACTGACAGTCAAGCAGCGCTCAAAGCACTGAGTTCCCACTACTTTAACTCAATAGCCGTTCTAGGCTGCTTCAATACTCTCCAAGACCTCTCAAAGCGAAATAAAGACAACCTCTGGTGGGTGCCAGGACACAGAGAAATTGAACGGAATGAAATAACAGATCAACTTGCCAGGAAAGACTCTTCAGAAAGGTATATAGGTGCGGAACTCTTCTGCGGCATCCCTACTTCCACGTTCGGAATGAGTCTGGACAACTGGGAAAAACGAAACCTCATATCCTACTGGAACAACACTCAGGGACTCAGACAGGCTAAAAGGGCCATCCGACCCCTGAACAAAACAACTAAAAATATTCTCAACCATAAAAGAGAAGATATCAGAAGACTTGCCGGCTTCCTCACCTTTCACTGCAGCCTCAGATATCACTTACATAAACATATAGTTCAGGAATCTGAAAATGCAGACTCTGCTGAGAGGAGGACGACTCAGCGAAACACGTACTATGTGAGTGCGTCTGCAGAGTCAGGAAGGGCTTTCTCCACAAAAAATTTCTAGCACCGGAGGACATTCGTAATGCCTCGACTAGGAACATCCTCAACTTCATTAGGAAGATAGATGATCTCCTTGTCTAACTGGCTCCAGGCAGAATAGATCTTTTAGGTCGCAGTGCCATATGCGTCTGTCGCAGAGCCTAATAATTACAAGATGGCTGAGCAATTGAAAATTCACCTTATATGAATGCCAGGACATAGGGACATTTTAGACAACTGCATGGCACAGTGGCACAACTTCTACCGGAAAAGGAGAATTTAAACATCCCTCTCGCTACCTGCAAATGCTACTTAAAAGAAACGCGATCGACATCTCCTATCACTGATGAACAGAAGATAATACCTGCCTCATTTCCCAGCAGATCTGGCCGAAGCTGGATCTAAAATGCTCTCACTGTCTCATCAGATAAAAAAGGCAACTTTTAAGCACCATAGTAGATGTCATATCGAGACACTGGAGCATCAGCAAACATGCCTTTAGGCTGGGACTCCTTAACCTTTACAACAACTTTTGTAGAAGCTGCATGAACGTGGAGCAGGAGATGACAATTTTCCACCTTTTTGTCCGGCCCTCTCAGCTCGTAGAAGAGTATACTTAGGAGCCAGCTTCTTCCACAATCTAAACAAGCTGGCTGACATTAACATAGGCAGCCTCCAGCGCTAAGTAGCTGGTTGAAGTACAGATCCACGGACCCTTTCGGGTCTAAGTGAAGTTGCAACCTGTAGCTTGGCACTCCAACCTAACCTAACCTACTCTAAACGCAGCAGGGACCAAATCGCCTCTTCCGTGATCATATAACTCGTCACGTAAAAACGAGCATTATAACGTAGAAATGATAATTTTGTATGTAACAATGCTCGTTTTTACGTGACGAGTTGTACGATCACGGAAGAGACGACTTGGCCCCAGTTTTAACCAAATCCGGTCCCAAAGTAAGAAAAAAAAGGCAAACGTCCTTACTGGAAGAACACGTAACTCAAAGCCCTTCGATGCAAAAACAAAAAACAGAAAAGAGTTTAATAAAGTCGAACTCATATGGCTTCACTGGCTGATGGACTTAGAAGGTTATCCTGTTCTACAGAAGAGACGTCAGGAAGTCACAACGTAGATCTTGGCGTAACTTTTGCGAGAATGTTGGTAACACAGCGGAATCTTCCTACACAAGGTCTTCTCTAATGCACCCGGATGCTAGCTGGGTAGACTCTAATGAAAAATAGCTTGATCTGCTAATGTGTATATACTTCCCCGACTGCACGCTCGGCACTGTCTATTTGCTTGCTCTGGACAGCTTTACGCGACCACAGACTTCAACTGATCTAATCAGTCAGAATAAGCTAGAATGGATACTTTGCAGTTTCGAACCATACAAAGCACCAGTACCCGATGATATCTACCCCGCACAACTTTAAAGGGCCTTCCTAGATGTCAAACACATTCTAACAAGCATCCTAAAAGACTGTCTAGCTTTTTAACACCCAGTGCTTGAACTGAGGTGAAAGTAGTTTTTATACCCAAAGAATGTAAGACCTCACGCACATGTTCCATGGATTTCATCTGTTTTTCCAAGAAACTACATCGATGTACATCCCAAGGGGGTATACTATCTTCTCTTCTGTGGAATCTAGTCCTCAACAAACTACTTCTGAAGCTGGAGGATGTGGGCTGTGATGTGGTTGCGTAAGCGAATGATGTCGCCATCTCCTTATCGGGTAAGTACGTACTCTCAGACATATGTTCTAAGTAAGCTGACTTCATAGACAAACACCTGTGGCCTAAAGGTCAATCCGTCTAAAACGGAGCTGGTCCTCTTCCAATCATTATCCCATCCAAGCTCAACGCTACACCTCTGAGGGCTAGAGAGTGCCAGAGAGTGCCTAATATCTAGGATTCATTCTATACAGGAAGCTTTTGGGAAGAGAGAATATTGTCGAATGTTCCAGGAAATCTATGAGAGCCCTTTTCCGTGCAAAAAAACAGTAGGTACCAAGTGGGGCTTGCAGCCGAACTGGCTTAAACAGTCGAAGGAGTTATTATTATTGGTTAGGCTCTGCGACTGACGCATATGGCACTGCCTGAGTCGAAGGGGTTGGTGCCGGTGTGATTTTTCAGAAGACCTTGACATTCATCACTTCAGTCTCCCCAACTTACTGCCTAAATTAAGCCGAAGTCACGGCTATTAGTCAGGCTGCCACTTGGTTGTAGATAAATAGAGTATCACGCCGAGCTACGATCTTGTATCCAACGCAACTAAATCTAGGGTGGTGAAGAACTGCTGCATGTCGTGTAAACAAGATCGCAAATCAGCATAATGTCACACTCTGTTGGTTCCTAGGTCACAATGACAGTCCAGGGAATTTTGCGACTGTCGAATTAGCCAGACAAGGCTTTCATTGTACAGTCAATAGGAAGCTCATGTCGTTTGTTAAACACCTCATTCACAACAATACTCATCTTGACTATTGCAAAAATGGGAATTTAAGCATTGATTCGACTAAAAGGAGACTATTCCTCGAAACTAGCTAACGTCCTAACAGGGCACTGCACCTAGGGGATGCCTTGAGTTTCCATATAACAGACCTAAATGGTTTCAAGTTGGATGCTATTAAGGCCGCAGAATAATCGATAAATCACATGTAGTTACTTGCCACTTGTTTACTTGTTCGACAGTTATTCGTAGCCTTCTAATTAATTTATTGAATCTCGTTCCTACAAGGCGGTGTCTACTTGGTGTTCGTTAGCTATTTAAACTTTGCAGAAACCTCACGGTTCATTCGCCTAATAATCAGAACTAGCGATTTATTTCAAAATTCGAGACCGCAGTGTTTCCGTTTATGGAAGTCTACGAAACACTCTTACAGGAAACCATACAAATTCATGGATTTTATCACAACCAACGATCGAAAGGGACCTCTTCTGGTGTAAGTACATATATCTTTATCCATGTGGTGACAGCCACCCATTTCTACCATTCCCACGCATATCACCCTACAGTCTATCTCAGTAAAAAAAAAACGTTTCATTTTGTAAAAAATATTCAACACACCCTCCGTGTTTGATTTTATTTTTTTCGTTTTAACTTAACTCTACTCCAAGGATTAACTTCCATTGAGGACAATACCCGGGACAATCATGTAAACAATATAAAGTGATCTTCAACATAATGTGTCAAGAAGCGTGGAAAATAATTCGTAATCTTTTTGTCATTCATCATCATCATCGCTTGGTGGATCCACTTGGTCCAAATACTCATCAATGTACTTTTTCTCGTTGACCAGCTTCGAAATCTCTTGTGCATCGTAGCCAATCAACATCTTTAGGTCACAGTCAAATTTGTAAGCGAATCTCTTGCCCGAAACTTTCGAGATCATATCACCGTCGTAGTAGTAACGCAATGCTCGCGATAACTTTTCATAGTTCATCGCTGGTTTGTTCTTCTTTTCACCCCACAGACGAGCGACACGCTCCGGATCGATTAGTTTGAATTCACCCTCGGTGCCCACCCATTGTATGATATCGGTGTGCTCACGATCGGTGAGAATTTCTAGCAGAAACTGCCAAAGCTGCACTTGTCCATTGTTTCCCGATCCTCCTGGTCCATTTACGACACCTACGTGAGCTAAGAATTATACATTGAATGCTGCTGAAATGTTTTCGGTTTTTAACTCACAATAGTTCTTGGTACTGCTCCAGGATTGAGTCTTTCGCATGATTTTTTGCTCACGAAGATGCAATGGTGAACCATTGCTATCGGAATTCTCCTCTAGTTCCAGTGATTTATGGACAACCGACACGAATTTGCATTCCTTAAGCAATTGCAGATGTGTCCAGAAGACATTTCCCGGATCGATTGGCACCTTCTTGCGGAAATCCTCATGCGACAATGAACAAAGTCGCTCACCAGTTATATTCCAATCGGACAGAGTAATGTCGACCTAAGTGTGGAACGGACTCAGTTATATTGTACATCAAAAAGTTTGTCGGTTACTTACCAAATTAAACTGTCTTACGGCCCATTGAAGCCAGTGCTTGACCTGTGGAATTGTCCAATCGTTGGGATCATCGGGAATTCTTAGGCGTGTCTGTTCTTTTTTGAATTTGCTGTCCAACACCCAGTTGAGGCATGGTTTCTGCTTGTCCGGTTGCTCTGATGATATTTTCTGTCTTTCTGGTTTTTCATCGGTGGAATCACTGCTATCTTCTACACTAGCGTCAGGATTATTTGATGAATCGGCTCCAAGAGCCACTTGAGTAGAAAAAAATAAATAAGTCAGTTGAAATGGCAGGAAGATTGTAAGAAGTGGTCTCTTGATTCAAAGCAATCGGCGGAGATTTCTGTTTACGTGTTCTATTTGGAAGAACGACTTCTCCACTTTGCAAGCATTTTCTGGCTCCAATCACAATATTCTACAGAAGTAGGCTACTGATCTCCGTTGAACAATGAATCAAAAACCATCTCACTCTTCAAAATGTACTTACCCAAAGCAGCATCTGTTGGCTTGAGTACATCAACAATATTAATTCGCTGATTGATGGTTTGAATTTGGACATTAATCTGCACCAGACCTTTACCTTTCACACACTGATCGACGAGATTCTTATGAGGCTCCAACTACATTTCGATTAAATTTTCATCAATCATCACTTCTTCAGCAACATTCAAGAGTAAATATACTTACAATTTGTGCATCCTGAAGCCAGAATGTATACTTCTTCAGTTCCACACCGATCTTCTGTTCCAAAAGTGACCTACAATCAAAAAAACACATAACTCTCACCAGACCTTCACAGTTTCTAAAGCATTTTTCTCAACTTACTTTAACGAACTAAGTGGTTCCCGTATATCCATATGAAGGATAATAACATCATCTGGTTCATTTTCATCTTCGTTGTCACCCATATAGAGATTGTCCTGTTGAAATATACTACCGGAAATCATTCCATCTATGGAAGCAGGAAAAGGAATGTCAGCCGATTAAGAATCACAACAAATATGGTGAATTCACCTAAATCGGATCCGTTTTCAAATCTTGACAATAAGTCATCTGATAGATGTTCACTTAAATCTGTGGATTCCATTTTGTTAAATTCAATTTTAATTTTTTTATAGTTTGTTTTCAATTAAATAATTGATAGCATCGTATACTTTTTATGTAAATAAATGAAGCAAGCACGAGGTTTGTTATTTATTTGCAAATGTCAAACATAAGTGGGATATGTCAACGCTGATGGAACAAAATGAGTGTATTCGATGGCGATTTTGGGCAATACAGCGGCTACTTTATGTTTGAAATTTGTTCAATAGCAGTTGGGCAAACAAAACTATTTTACTTCTTCTCTAATTTGGAGCGAAAAGACTCTCAAATCAAGCATTCAATAACGCTTGAGTGAAAAGACAAGAAAAAGTAGAATTTGCAAGACATTTTGGTCGTAAAATTCAAAAGAAAACGGTTGGGCGAAAGTCGTATGTCTCCCTAGACATTTGCATAGAAACGACGCTAGTTCCAATCAAGTGATACGTGCTCAATTAACTACGCTTCACTTCCATTTACTCGAATCTGTGACGAAAAGTGTTCAGTCTAAGAAATCGTCACTTGTGCGAGCAATAGCCAGAGTTCATATATTCAACAAAGGATATCCAATAGTTTTTGAAGATTCGTTAAGAATTGCAGATCCCATGGTGGCTCTTTAACAATTTTCTTAAAATTCGATTCGATTTTCTTAAAAATTCTAAAAACTACATTTGCTGTACGACTCCATCGGTTGAAGAAAAAACATTCAACACGATCCAATCGAACTGAAGACACCCATTTTTACCTCTGATGTGTCATTTTGTTCGAATGCGCTGTTGGCTTCTTTTTTTTTTTGATTAGTGAAGTAATTTCTGCCGGTACTTTCGTGATTTTTGATTGGAAAATTGTCCAAAAATGAAGGCGTTTTCTTCAGTTTTAATTGCTTTATCAGTGATTGCACTAACCAATGGTGCTATCGATGCTGAGGTGGTGAATAAAAATGTTGAACGTACCATCGATTTGACTTCGCAACTTGTAAAAACTTCGTACAAAATTATTTTAGAACATTCGGCAAAGAAAGGCATCACTTCCTACAGCCTCGTGATTCCTCGAGAAGAACGGAAACATTTGTCTTTCATTTCGACTAAGGATTCGTCGAAAAAGGAATTGAAATACACTGAAAAGGAGACAAGTAATGGGGTGGAATTCCTTTTATCTTTCACCACGGCCGCACCTACACAAGTGATTTATGTGGAAACTGTGTCAACAAAAGCTTTGACTCCTCATCCAACGAAAATTACTCAGTCTGAGAAGCAATTGGTTAGATACTTTGGCGAAGTGTACTTCTACAGTCCTTACAAGACCCTAACGCAGAAGACAACAATCCATTTGAGTTCGCAGAGTATTGAATCGTACACTCAGCAGAAACCGGTAACCGTGTCTGGTAATACCATCACCTATGGACCATTTGAGAATATCGATGGTGAGTAGACTTTTCATTCTCACAGATGATGACAAATTTCATTGGTTTTCTCCACTTAAGCTTTCACTGCGGGTGAATTGGCTGTACACTTCGAGAACCACACACCATTTTTGACAGTGACGCGTCTGGAGCGCACATTGGAAGTGTCTCACTGGGGAAATATCGCTGTGACCGAGAATATCGATATGGTTCATTCCGGGGCTCAATTGAAAGGTTCCTTCTCTCGCTATGAATTCCAGAAAGACGCTCGAAGTGGACAGGCAGCCGTTAAATCTTACAAAACTATGCTCCCGGCATCTGCTACGGGTGTGTACTATCGTGACACCAATGGCAACATTTCCACCTCAAATATGAAAGTCTTGCGTGACTCAGTCGAGCTGGATCTTAGGCCACGTTTCCCGCTCTTCGGCGGCTGGAGGACTTTCTACACGCTCGGCTACAATGTCCCATCTTTCGAATACCTCTTCAATACTGGAGAGAATTTCCTTCTCAAGATGCGCATCATTGATCACATTTACGATGACATGGTAGTCGATGAGGCTCTCGTGAAAATAATTCTCCCCGAGGGTTCGACCAATATCAAACTAATCACTCCGTACTCGGTGAATCGCTTGGCCGACAGCTTACACTACACTTACTTAGACACCTTTGGCCGTCCAGTGATCTCATTCTCCAAGAAAAATCTCGTCGAGAATCACATTCATGATTTTAACCTAAAGTACAACTTTTCACGCATCACAATGTTGCACGAGCCCTTGTTGGCTGTTGGTTTCTTCTTTGCGCTGTTCGTTCTGGTGATCATTTGCCTTCGTCTGGACTTCTCCATTTCGAAAGAGAAAGAGCCACATCTACACAAAGATTAAATATTTGTTTAGTTCTTAATGTACGATACAGAGTAGGTAGAAGCAGCACTTAGCACTTTGTGGAGCTTGCGACACATTCGTTTTTGAATTTGTATTACTCGTCCTGTTCTTGAAGGATGAAAGCGAAAATAAAATTAGAAAAATAAAACTTCGGATTGTATTTGATTTTTATTTGTTTTGTCCTTTTCGACCGAAGATAGCTTTAAGCAAACGTGGGATAAGTGCGTCTAGAGCGGAGATAGGCATATTGAAGAAAGCTCTAAGCAGCTGAGACAGATCGTTCCTTGGAGCATGGCGAAAGCAGCTGTAAGGCATTTTCCCTAAGGCTGATGCCACGAAACAACCAATGCGTATGTTATGGAGGATCTTGTTATGCTGCGTTAATCCAAAAAACTTGGTCGCAAAAAGCTCTACGTATTACTGAAAACACCTTTGCATTTCCAAAATGACTGCTCGTAGTCTTCAATTCGACATGTTTTATGTTAGTTCCCTTTGATAGCTTGGATAGTGACGCCGTGTTGCACTAGCTGAAGCAGACAATCACGGTTTGGAGCGGATTAACTCAGTACCCATTCGTAGCATACCAATTGCAGATCACGTTCAGGGCCGTCTGCTTCTTAGAGCGGATAGTTACCTTCTGTCTTTCAATTTTTGAAAGTTTGGCATTTGTCTTAATTTGTTTCATGTTTTCATATGTCACCGCATAATGGTACATGCAAGAGAATTTTCGAAGACCCTATCTTGTAGAGCAACCTTGAGAACTCAAAACTTCATCAAAATTTCCTCTCCCCTGCAATCGCTACTACCCATAAGTGAGGGAGGCTGCAAAAAAGTATGATGCCGAAAATCTGCAAGGCCTTTGTGTTGATTTTTTGTGATGTTCTGACATGTCACCGCATAACGGTAAATGTTACAACATTTTCAAAAACGCCATCTGGTAGAACAACTTTGGGAGCTTAAAATTACATACAAATTTCTCCCGTCTCTATAACCACTATCCCCTTTAGAGGGGCTACAGGGGCAGTTGTCTTGATATTTTTCATGTTTTGACATGACACCGCATAACAGTACATGTTACAGAATTTTCGAAGACGCCATCTTGTAGAGCAACTTTCGGAGTTCAAAACTGCATCAAAATGTTTCCCCTCCCTTCAACCTTAATACCCTTTAGAGAGGCTACAAACAAATATGGCGCCAATTATCTGAGACAGATACCTACTTAAATTTCTGGGCGACTAGTACTTCAGAACATTTCATTCACCCGAAATTGACTACGTCACGAGATGGATGGACTTTTTAAGAATTCGATATCTTGGGTTCTAGGGCATGTATTGACCTGAAATAAACGTCAAATAAAAGGGCGGAGCACCTTGTTTATGGGGAAAACATTAAGACTCTCATTTTATATGTATGAGGATTTTTATTCATAATTTACAATCCTTGGGAAGTAGGTACATATATACAAGATGTAAGGATTCCCTGGCGTTTGTAGAGAATTTAACTGAAACTTTGTGATGCAAGTCAAGCAGCGATTAAAGCCTTGGAATCACCGACAGTACGATCCAAGTTGGTTAAGCAATGCCGCAGGCCTGTGAATGAAATCGCCGACAGATGCGATGTCTCCCTGTGCTGGGTTCTGGGACACAGGGACGTTTCGGGCAACTGCAGAACGGACGAACTGACTAAGGAAGGCGCGGCTCGGATCTTCTCTGAAAATGGAGGGGAGCTTGCCTCTCTAGAATCGATAAAGTCTCACCTTGATAGTGAAGCTAGAAGATGGGTGAAATAATTCTTGTCTTTTGTCGAAACAGATCTGATTTTACCTGGATTTGAGGAGAACAGGAAGACTGCAAATTTTTAAGAATTATAGTAGAAGCCCTTACGGGGCATTGTCTAATTGACAGGCATGCCATCAGAATGGGTGTACCTTCTAACGATTTCTGTAGAAGCTGCAGAAACGAGGAAGAAGAAGAAACG
The DNA here is from genome assembly GCA_951813785.1 of Criorhina ranunculi. Taxonomy (NCBI): domain Eukaryota; kingdom Metazoa; phylum Arthropoda; class Insecta; order Diptera; family Syrphidae; genus Criorhina; species Criorhina ranunculi. The sequence goes on from OX638381.1 coordinate 32,026,252, forward strand.
ACTACACATCTTCGTTGCACATGCCCTGCTCTATCAAGGCTGAGGAAGAAAACACTAAGAGAGTGCTTCTTCTATGACTTCAACGACCTAGCCGGGCTCGACATCTTGAGAATTAAGAGTTTCGTATGTTGGTCTTATTGGTTCTGCACTTAGTGCGTCACAGGATAGGGTTTTGCACCGATACGGTTGCCCAGAGCTTATACTCCTTTTCTCCCATAGGAAATTCCACATGTGAGGTTTCTGAGGCTGGTTTCCGGTTTCTACACGTCTTCGTTCTGGCCTTAGTGGGTCCTTGCTCAGAGGGGACAGCCTCCCAACCTAACCTAACCTTGATGCAAGTGCAAGTCAATCTAGTAGTACGATGATGAAGACGTATGAAGCTAAGTTTTGAGGAATGATATGCTGCTGTCAACTGCTGCTGTTGATACTTGTGAAGAAACTAGGGTGAACGAGGGTGGTGTGTTAACGAGCTAAACTTTGCAGTTCACTTTGAGACCACCAACATGAAATTTGAGTACTAAGATACGGAATAGTTCCCTGGATGTGGTGTTATCGTGTGGTGGTCTAAATTAAGTCCAACGAACTTATTTAATTGCCTGCTTTGAGGACAATCTAACTGGATTTGGTTTTTTTAAGGGATTATGTCTACCCTTAAACTACAGCACGGGCATTAGAGAAATTAGAGGAGAGACGAAGGCGGTTCCGATGCACGTTGGCTTTAAATGCTTGTGGGTTGTAGTAATGAGGGAACACAGAGCTATGTAGATCATTCCACATTCGTGTGGTACGACTAAAGAAAGAATCTCTATATTTAACAGTCCCTCCGAAAGTTAAGGGTAAACTGATGTGCATTCGAAGCATGACGAGTATTGCGGGTGAAATGTTGCAGGGGCGGAATGCAGCTGGCTATTTCGCTAAAGCACTTTTTTGTAGAAGAGTCGATAAAACAGTGAGAGACAGGAAACATTTCTTCGGTGTTCGAGCGAGTCAATTCGCAATGTTTCTGTCACCTATAAGTTTAATCGTGCAAGACAGTTTTTGGCACACCAGACCAGATGTGAGCGTTGTACTCAAGCTTTGGGCGAATAAACGCCTTGTAGATTGAAGCCAGATCAGAGGGTGTAAAGTCTTTTTTTGCATCTTTTGAGGAAATCTAGACATTTCACAGCATTCTTGGTGACATCGAATATATGGTCATTCCAACGAAGATCGTCGTTAACACACATACGGAGGATGGAAAGTTTTTCGGCTTCGGCGATGCAGGTACCATTCATGGATAATGGTTCGAGGTTTGGGTTTCGCTTGCGAGACGACACAAGGCAGCATTAAGTTTTGAAAGCATTAAGTTCCACTCTATTTGTAGAGCCCCATTTCATTATGCTGTCAAGGTCGGAATTTAATGAGTTGAACATACGTTGCCGTTCCTCTACTACGTCCGAAAAGCAGGGACGTGAGATAGGGAACGAATAGAAATGCATTCGAGAATTTAACGCCGAAAATCGGTGATCTCCGATGTTGGCAGATCGCTTCGGTTTCATGTAAAGTAGCCATCACCGATATCAACATATTCCGCCACTACTCATCGAGACAAACAGAGATGGTTAATGTTTTATTTAATTTTTATTTTTTTTTTTTTATTTCGTGAAATAATTTGAAAGAGAAAACATAATATTTAGTACAATAACAGTAATTGGTTCTGAGACTTTCTTTTTTTAACTTCATTTACGGATCCGGAAGGAAGAGAAGACTCATACAAAAGCCAAACTAATTTTATTTTAAAGAAAAAAAAAAACTTTACGAAATCATTTGTAGCATTGCGCTGAGGGATTTAAATAAAATTAAATATATATAAAAGTTTAAATAAAAAAAAAGTACGTTCAACCTCCATCCTGGTTTTAAACTGTTTCATTTTTTATCTTTCTCGGATATTTACATTAAATACTAGGATAATAAATGTGATTATATATATAAAAAAAAAGGAAAAAAATAACTAAAATAATATTATTTAATCAAAATAATTATAATAATAATAATAAGGGCAGAGAAGGAAACATTATTGCAAAATTGATAAACAAATATCGAATGACTAACAAAGTTCGTAATTTGTTTAAATAATAAAAAATAAAGTACACTGTGTTGCGTGTGTGTGTGTGTGTGTGTGTTGTTTTGGGACTTTAAACTTCAATCTTGAATGGAGATCCGGGAATATGGTCATCACCCCACTTAACTATGAGAATATAATCGCCACGATCACGAACCATGTAATTAACATTGTAGTTATTGTGTCCAGTGTGTTTGATATTGAATTCTTCACAAGGTCCCTTGGGTCCGTACATGCCGACATAGAGAATGTTGTTACCTAGAATCGTAAAACATCATCAAAAAGGATGGTCGTGCAAAGTGCAAAAGTATTTCTTTACCCGCATCGGTGGCAGCCACTGTAAATTGATTCTGTTTGCCAACAAAGGCCTTCTTTAAGCCCATACCCTTTGATGAGATTTTAGATGCATCGGATTTGAAGACTGGGATATGAGCGCCGGTATTTTTGCCATCCTTGGAAATCTTTGACACTGTATCAACGATGACTGTGGATGTTTCTTGAGCACCTTCATCAGCGAGTTTATCACCTGAAAACAAAGACGAACGAGTTAACAACGAAGCTGCTGGCATTTGGATGCTATCATCTTACCTGTGCAGATAATCTTGAAGGGTGATCCAACAATGTGCTGGTTGTTATACTTAATCGAAGCGTAGTACTCTCCGGGCAACAGAGGTGTGAACCGACATTTATAGCCCTCCTCGACTTCCGTGCAATCGAGAGCGACCTTCGAGGGACCATCAATTGTGACAGATAATGTACCAACACCAGCATTACAAGTGTTGATAATGAAATCGGCTTTGTGACCCGTTTTGACTTCATCCAATCCTGAGCCGGTGGCATGAACTGCAGCCGGATCGGCGACATCCTTGCCAACCTTGATTCTGAACGGTGATCCGGGTATGTGCACTCCGTTGAATTTAACGTGAATAGCGTGGATACCATTTTCGCGAGGGTAAAAACGCACCGAGTACATTTCGCTGTCGATCACTTGAATGAAGCAATCATCGTCGGTGCCCGAAGGAGCGACAATCTTTGCATCAAGCTCACCCTTGGCGCCGTTTTTGCGGACCAAAAATTGATAGGGCGCATCGGCTTGAATGTTACCCTGTGGGAATTGTTGCACCTCAAGCTTGTGAGCATCGCCTACCTCGGGGGAGATGTACACCTTGTAGGGTGAGTCTGGAATATGGCGATCGTTGAATTTCAAGCCGACACGGTATTCACCTGCTTCGGTCACCCTGTAGGCAACATCACAGGAACCGTCTTTGCGATCTTTGAATTCGATTTCGGCCTTGCTGGGACCTTCAACTGAGATGGCTAGTGAACCACCACCAGCCTCACGGGTCCATACATTGAATTCGGATGGTATGCCAACTTGTCCACGTTCCAGACCTGGACCGCCGGCCTTTACCAAATGGGAACCGAAATCTCTGAGTGGACCGACAGTGAACTGGAAGGGTGATCCGGGGATGTGCATGTCCTTGTAGCGCACGGAAACTGTGTGAATTCCAAGCTCCTTCGGAACGAAATGAACCGAATAGAGTCCGTCTTCGACTTCTTGAATTTCAGCGTCTTCTGTCACATTGCTGGGCGAGGTGACACAGGCTGCCAAATCGAATGATGTAATGCCGGGCATCTTAAAGGTCAACTTGCATTGACTGCCAATTTCGGTGAGTGGCACTGCATCACGCTCTCGTTGAATTTTCTCACGTTTGCGGTTGGAACCTTCACCGGTAACCTTTACAGTGAATGGTGACCCTTCAACATGGTGATCGGCGAACTTCAGATTCACGATATAGTAACCAGGTTCAGTGGGCTTATAGGAAATACTCAAAGTTCCATCATCCTGGTCGGTGCATTGAATCTCAGCTTTGCTGGGACCTTCAATGGACAGCGAAAGACCACCATATCCAGCGTTACGTGTATCGACCGCGAAGATGTTATCAGCATGAGTTTTACCCTCTTTCAGACCATTACCGCTGACTTTGACTTTCTTGGCATCGCCAACTTCACGTTCACACACGGTCACCTTGAATGGTGAGTTGGGGATATGCTTGCCCATACGCTTGACAGAGACCATATGCTCACCGGTCTCACGGGGTGTAAATGAGATACCAATGTTACCACTTGGCATACGCTTAAGGAAGCATGGCTCTTCCAGACCTCCTGGTGCCTGAATTGAGGCATTCAGAGCACGCAAATCATCATCGGTGATTTGACCGGGAAGTGTGACTTCAGAACAGGAGCCAACAGAGATTTGATTACGTTTGCGACCCTCTCCAGTGATCTTGGAGAAGAATGGTGAGCCTTTGATGTTCTTATCGCCAAAGCGGACGGAGATTTGATATTCACCGGGAGCTGTTGGAAGATAAGTCACCGATACTGTACCATCCTTGTTATCATGGTAGCGGATCTAAAGGGAGAACACATTATTAAATTTGTAATGGACGAGTCGAAAGACTTACATCAGCCTTGCTAGGACCTTCAACGGCGAGTGAAAGACCACCGGCACCAGCACCCTTGGTAGAAATGGTGAAATTACATGGTTCACCAGATACACCATGAGTTAAACCAGTACCGTAAGCCGTCACATAACCAGAGGAGATTGAGTCGACATGGAATTTATAAGGTGAACCTTTAAAAAGAAACAAATTAATTGACTGTCTTGAGAGATAAATCAGTGGATCACCTACCTTGAACTTGTTCACCATTGTATTTCACAACCAGCTCATGTACACCCTCCTCCTTGGGGTCATACTTAATCGATACGGTACCATCACGATTGTCCTCGATGATAGGTAGATCAACCTTTCCACTTGGCATTTTTACTTCAGCTGAAATGGAAATGGATATTTCATCTTAAAGAAAGAAGAAGTGATGATTCATTGGAAAGAACATTCAAAATCTATGGGTGTTCCAAATTGAAAATCAATTCACTCGATGTTCGAATGATTCTCAAAGTGTCATCATTTAAAAAAAAATTTAATTTTCGAATCTAGGCAAAACGCTATAAAGTATTTGTATTTTTAGAATACTTCTTATATGTGCTTGGGAATTTTCAAAAATATAGTTTTCCAATCAGAGATCAAATGATGTGTATTTTTATGAGAATTTTACGAGCATGACCGATAATTTCAAATTTATAATTCAGACTTTGGTTAAGTGCCAATGAAAATAGGTTTATGGGTATCTAAAGATAAGTCCGTTCTCGTGAATAATTGTCAACTTACATTAGATGAATATTTTGGTGGTCGTTCTATGGAAGAATGGGTGATACTACCAAGTGATATTTCTTTAGTAGAACTACCGATTCACCCAAGGTAACATTCAAAGCCGACCATCGGGATTGAACTAGATTTTAACGATAAGATGACGTTGTCAAAGGGTCTTCCAATAAGGATTTCCGAACTTTGACAGTTGATAGCGGCCATATTGTTGAAGTTACATCTGTCAAATTGGCTGTCATTTATTCAGTCTGTTTTGCCAAATCACCATGGATGGATATAGTCTTCAACAACACGTGCAAATAATAAAATTTTTTTTTTGGAAACTGACCCTAATTTTCATCGAAAAGTGATCTTCAGCGATGAGGTCCATTTCTGGATGAATGGGTACGTCAACAAACAAAATTGTCGAATTTGGGACGATACCAATCCACATGAGATCCAAGAGTGTCCAATGCATCCCGAAAAAGTCACTGTTGGTTGTGGATTTTGGGTTGGCGACGTCATCGGTCCATATTTCTTTGAGAACGAAGTTGGCCAGGGCTAAAGGTCGATGATTACCAACTTCTTTTGGCCCGAATTGGATGATACGAACACCAACGACATGTGGTTTCAACAGGACGGTGCCACATTGGAAATTCTGCACGAGGGCATGGTCATCTCACGTGGAGGTGATGTGAACTGGCCACCGAGATCGTGCGATTTGAACCTGTTAGACTTTTTTCTGTGGGGTTTTCTGAAGTCGCAGGTCTATGCGAATAAGTCACAAACCACAGCGATCCTCAAAGCCAACATAACCCATGGCATCGGTTAAATTCAGCCTGATTTATGCGCCAGTGTTATGGAAAATTGGACGTTTCGGATGAGCGCCACCCAGGGAAGTCGCGGTGCACATTTGAACGATGTTATATTACATAAATAATGGCATTAATAGGCCTTTCAAACGAATAAAAAATTTTGATAATATCTCACACACACTTTGTTTTAGTTAAATTTAAAGATAGGGAGCGCTTAATGAAAGATGCAGACATAATTATCATATTTCCATGAAATTTATTAAATCTTTTGCATGCAATTGTAGCACAGCAAGACCAAGATCCACTCGAATTGAGTAGACTGGATTTATTCAAATACGGAAACTAACTCTTCGTCTTTAACGAACTCTTGCGGGTAACCAACCGTCTCCACACACCAATAATTCTGCCCAAGTACCTACCATTCGGCCAGCGAACCACAAGGAGATATTGAAGGATGACGAAAAGTGACTTAAGAGACTGAGAGCTAATCCATGACACCAGAGAGGGAAACCAAGGGAAGAAAATTATCGCTGGGGCTGCACACAGGGCTCAATCCTAGGATCGGACTTGTGGAATATTTCCTTCGATGGAATTCTAAGAATGAAGATGCATATCCAGTCGATAACGAGACGCCGGAGGTGCCCAAAAACGGCTTAACCAAGGCATAAGACACGTCCAATTCTGGATGCAACCCCATGGACTTAGCCCAGCAACAGAAAAGATGCAAATAATCCTGTTGACTAGGTGGCAGATCCCCGCTATCTTTGAGGTACTGGTAGGCCAGGAGTCAATAACCGCTTAAGTTGCAGTAAAGTATGATATTTGAGAGTGCAGTGGGACACAAGTTCATAAATTGGCAGTAGATCAAGTCTGCATCTGAAGGGGGTGCAAAGATTAATACAACATTGAACAGACTAATGGCAAACTTGAGAGCACCTTTTTCTTATGACAGTCACGCATTCAATCCTTTTGTACGGATGTGAGATCTAGGCTGATACGCTCAAATTACAGAAAGCAAATGGCAGTGGTATAGTGAAGGAGCTGCGATTGAAGGGTGTCAGAATTAGTCGAAGGAATAATCCCCATCGATCTCTAAGCGACAGAGAGAAGGTACATATACGAGAGAAAGCAGAGGATGGGAAAGATGTCTCAACAACCAAAAAGATCATCATATAGCACTGACAAGAACGCTGGATTAGAAAAACCAGGAGAATATGGACTGCAAAACTGATTGGAAACATCGCCGATTAAATAGGGCGGAGGTAGGAGTAAGTAAATTTCTATGTCAGCCAATTTCTTACCGGACACGGGTGTTTAAACAGCTCAAGATAAAGCCAAATATACATTCTGCTAAGGCAACAGATGACTTGCAGAGAGACCAAGAGTAGAAACGGAGGTAGGCGGAATCACGCCGGACAATATCGTTGCGGTAACGCACACGAGTGGAGAAAATCAGAACCGAGTGTGCTCCTCGGACAGGACATAAATCTGCCATAGAACAGGGCCCCTACTCTGTATTGCGATTCGAAAGCGGACATTTTCTATGAATATTATTGATTGCGTTTCAAATTGTCCGTACAAAATGACCGCTTTCGAACGCTTTCGAATCGCAATACAGAGTAGGGGCCCAGTAGAGCCCATAAAGGCTAGGAAAAGTGACACCATCCTGTAGTAATGCAAGAAGCAGTTCCGAGGTTGATTCTAGAGGGTAAAGTCAGTAAGAGTTCGACACACTGGCATCACTTGTTCACCCCTGACGGTGCATAGGGCATTCTCGCTTACAGAAATTGTAGCTGAAAATCGTTGCACGCTTGCGAAAGTCATCCAGTTTATCGCGAATAGGGTGTTTTCGGAACACCAAAAGTCTAAGTTTCAAAATTGGATCTAAAACAGAAAGCTGTCCTGAAAAGGAATATGTATAATCCCTTTCAGTTTTGGATGAATCCATGACATGTTTACTAATGAAATGACACAATGTTGACAGAAAAACACACGGAATTTTAGGCATGTGTAGACAGCGGGTAAGCTTGCAGAATGAAAAGTCTTGTTTGATGCTGACATAGCACACTTTTGCAGACATGCAACTCACCCTGGATGCAACTGATGCAATGAAAAGTATCTTTTTCATTCATTTTTCAATTCCAATCAACTCTTGTGAGTTGGATCCTTTCAATTCTTAGGAGCTGCCTTGTGTAGATGTACAAGAACACAGCAGATGGTTAAAAGCTGACAGAATGGAGGAATAGTACTGACAGCTATTTGTCAATTCTTTGCGATCTTAGAGGGATTACTCTACCAATTCTTCTGGAAGACGGTTCTTGGTTGAGGCCCAGATCCACCCCGGATGGTAGCGCCTCCTTAAGTAAGTAATTCTTCCGCATAAGGCGAATTTAAGTATGCCTCTCACCACCTGCAAATTGCTACTCAATAGAAACGCGATCAATATCGCCAATCATAGATGGACAGTAGGTAGCACCTGTCTCATCACCAGACAGATTTGGCCAAAGCTGGATCTCAATCATTCCCATTGTCTCATCAGATGGAATAGACTGCTAATAAGCACCTTAGTGGGTGTCATTACGGGACACTGCACCATCGGCAAGCATGCCTATAGGCTGGGCCTCCTTTATAACGACTTCTGCAGAAGCTGCATGGATGAGAAAGAGGAGGAGACGATTATCCACCTTCTCCGTGGAGAAGAGCATACTTAAGAGCCAGCTTCTTCAACAACCTAATTGAACTGGCTGACATCAACATAGGCAGTCTCCAGCGCTTCATAGCAAGCTCCGGCTGATTCTGCGGGTAGTATTTCTAATGAAATACAGATCCTGGTGGTGACAAGGGTCCTTATCTGGTCTAAGTGAGGTTGCACCTGCAGCCTGCCACTTCTACCTAACCTTACCTAACCTAGAGAGTTAAATACTTGAGGATCAGGTGTGGGTTAACGAAAAAACGTCGATTTTTTAGTGGAAGAACCTGAAGAATTACCCAGACCGAGTTCAGCTACATATGCAACCATTGCAACAACGAACGAATCAAAAAAATCGCTCAATAAACAGCCACTCATAAACAAGTGTTCAATTAAAATTTCTCAACCGTTACAATGTATCTACCACATGCGGTTTCTATAAAGCTTTTCCAAAAATAAAGTTCTTGCTGTCTCTTATAGTATAGTCCCCTCAATGTACATAGTTTCCTTGAATCTTAAGTAGATCCCCTGCACCCATTCAGTCATTGGCTCAGTTTTTATTTTTTCCCCTCATTTTATCTATGAAATACATAAATCACGAGAAGATACTCGTTCCTCGTGAAACCGGAAATAGGACAGAAATAGGCGGTACCCGTATATTTTTCTAAATGATAAATCTCATTGAGAGTTGCCAATTTAATTTGTATAATTTGTCTAAAGGAACATGCTCGGCTCTGCTGTGCGTTAGAGCACACCTGTGAAGATGTGCGAAAAAGAGAGAAAAAGATACATTTTTAGTTCAAAAGCGAAATTGTCTTGAGATAAATGTTCGACGAGGTGTAAAATCGAGTAAAGTTAATTATTGTAGGGTCGTAGGAGTACAAGTGATGCCAGTGCAAGAGATATATATTTACATGTGTAGACACGTTCATGATGTATAGATATTTATTGGGTAGTTTATTGCCAAGCAAAGGGTGTGAAATTGCACAAGAAATATGGGAATGCAGACAGTCGTGGAGAGGAGGTGGATCTTTGCCATGAGAATATCATGTGTAGAGTGAGTTCTGTTTTTTTAGAGATGGTAAGTGGGCTGGAGTTCTACAGCCTTTGAGCCTTTTTTGGTTATCAGTACTTCAAATTGATCACTTTGTAGTAGGAAACCAAGTTTCTTTGGTGACAAGTTCTTCTGGAAATGCCCTATTAGCGCTGAGCATTAGAAAACTTAAAAATGCCAAGCAACTGGGAGCAGGCTTCGAGGTCGGGGCGCAGGCTCTTCGAAATAGTAAAGGGGACCTGCTCACTGATGCAAAGCGAATTGTTGATAAGTTTAGGCAGCACTTCCAGCTTTTGTTGAGTGTCCATTTACATTCAACGAAGAAATTATCCCCACTCAAAGTATAGAAGAGGTTGACGCAGCTATCAAAAAGTTGAAGAACAACAAGGCTGCCGGCTCTGATGTCTTACCAGTCAAGTCTTTCGAATGCGGAGGTTACGTCTTGGTTGGGTGCAGGCACTTAATGATGATTGAATACGCCCGATGATTGGAATATCAGCGTCCTACAAGAAAGCTGATCGTATCCACATATGTGAACGTCTGAATCCCTTCTGCAGCACACTTAACGGAACGTACTAGTGTAGCTTCCAGCCCGGCAGATCAATGCTAGACAACATTTTCAGACTAAGGCAAATGATTCTGGAAACGACCAAGACCACAGGGACGTTCCAGGAAACTGCAGAGCCGACGAGTCTGCAAAGGAAGTTTAGAAGCTCACTCCGAATAGAAAGGAATCGATAAAGTTCCACGTTGACACTGATGTCTAAAGAGTGACAAACAACAGATGGAAAGGTATCAGCACTTGTCTATCGTTGAGACAAATCTGGCCTAACCTGCATTCGAAGCGAACGGAGAGGAGCCCTCACCGGGCGCTGTTTAATCTGTGTGATAGGTAGGCATACTCAAACGATTTCTGTAGAAGCTGCAAAGATGAGGAGGAAGAGGAAACAGTAACCTATCTTTTGTGCACCTGTTCGGTTTATGGGGCCGTATCTCGGGGACTTATTCTTTGAAGAAATCAGCGACCTAGCCAGGTTTGATATTTACAACATAAAGAGCTTAATAACAAGTAGTTAAGCACTTACTACGAAATTGGAGGCAGCTAGCTAAACGCTTGTTGGTTGAGGCCCAGATCCACTCCGGTGTGTAGCGCCACCTTAAGTAAGGTTTAGCACATAGTACAGAACAGTAAGGGGTTAATACCGATATACTTATCTATAGTATCTTCCTTACTGGACACTGTTGACGCAATAATCATCTCAACCAGCTGGGGAGGCCTAATAGACAGATGACCATATTTTTTTACGAATATCCAGCCATAGCTCGAACCTATCACAAGCACCTTGGCAAGGGGTTCAGTTCCTCAGTCATAGTCAACCATTAATTGGCAACAAGCACATCAATGGCGATCGCAACATTCTCCAGTTGTAGGTGAACTTTGCTTGGCACAAAAGATTCATTAGGTGTCATTGCTTTTCTGGTCTCCATCAGGATAGGTATGAAGCCCCAAAGTACCTCGTTCTGAAAAGGAGTATTCTGGCTCAGTCTGAGAAAATACAGACATTTTTATGTGACGCGTACTATCGGAACTTCAAACTTTATGTCATGTGGAGGCGGCTAATGTCATCTGTCAAATTCTTTGTGGCGCCGGTCAATGATTTTGACAATTTTACGGTGAATGCTGGATCAGATCGAAACAGATAAGCCAAGCAGATTGTTTAAAGAAAAAATCGTTTTGATTGACGAAGTGGTCCTGTCAAATCCCAAACTCCATCATCAGCGGATGCTGTGTGAAAAGCTTAGGCTAGGCGATCACATTTGTCAATCATAAATCAAGTCAATAAAGTTTTCGCATCTCCTTCTCAAGGCTTGAAACTATGTTCACGTACTATGAAACTTAAGTTTTAATGAGAACGTGATCGTAGATGTCATGTTCCATAACCAGAATGCATAAGGACAAATCGAAATAAACAGAATTTTGGAAACATTATTCAATTCCTCAAATTCCCGAACGTCAAGTCAAGTCAAGTTCTGCCAAAAATTTCAAAAATGTTTATGGTGACAGCCACCATTTTTCCCCAAACTGTCAGAACTTCCTCTCAATGTTTTCAAATTTCTTAAACATTCCAACATGAATCAAAATATTATTTAAGAACGAGTAAAAGTCAATATTTTCATTCAATATCCATCTACACACCTTGGAAAGGTGTGTCTAATCATTAAGTTTAATAGTTTTCATAATTCAAATTTAAAAGAAATAAATAATTCTGTTCTACATGCGTTAAGAGTTATAAATATTTAATTGTTTGGTCGATGACAGCTGGCACGCGAATTTGATTTTAAAAATACCACCAAAGTTAAGTCATTCCTTTGTTTATTGTTTAATATTTAAAGTAAACAACATATTTATAAAAAAATAAAAAAATATCTATGCGGTTTAATGTTTACAAATAGCATGTTTTTTCGAAAGAGTTATTGTTTTTAAATAAACAATGATACATCTTAATAATTTGTTGATGATATTTTGAAACGTAGAAAATTAGTCAACTTTAGTTGTTTAGTTTTGTTTTTGAAAACATACATATGTGTGGTTATTTCTTTAGCACATTTGCTTTTTTTATGTTTTCTTTTATCAGCATCAAAAAAATTGAGTAAATCTTTGTGGCGATAACAGATGTGGAAATATTTAGAAAATAATTTTCACAAGGAAATAGTTTATAAACAGCGAGGAGGTGCCATTTTGTGAAATTTCGCGTGTTTTGACAAATTTTTACTTGGAATGACAGTCTGGTATAATTTATTCCGAGAATGTGTCAACATTTTATTGGTTTCGGAACTTAAGCCTCATTAGACGTGGATCAAAGGAAAAATTCTTTCCGAGGAGGCTATGTATTTTCATTAAATTTGAATGCAGATATGTCAATGATGAAATGTCATTCAAAATGTATGTGTCAAATGTCATTCAAAATGTATGTGTCAGTTTGCTGCAATACGCTGTGCAAGTGGAAGATAGGGTCTCTATAACATTTTGGCTTTGACGTAGAACTACATCTTTCTATGATCTAGGTTTCTAGTGCAATTAGATCTTTTCGCAAAGGAAGTGGCTGCGATAAGTGCGCTCTTCCTCCAACAATCGAACCGTTGGAAAAAGGGTCTGGTAGGTTACCCAGCAATCACCAGATGGGCGAACATTGAAGCCAAAACTGACAACTTAACACAAATTTTACTTCAGAGAGAGCTGAGCAGAAGGAGAGGCACGGTCGATAAGACTTCTAAATCCTGTCGAGAACTATCACAGCAGACACTCCCAAAAAGCACATCGACATTTACATAGATAGTCAAGCAGCCATCAAAGCCAAGTTGTAAAACGCTGCCACGACAAGCTCAAGTCACTAAGTACGAGGTTATAGACTTGTATGCAGCAACGATCAGTTCGAGACATCACGGCGCAGTAAACGCCGACAAAAGGGGAGTTTTAGGATTATCACAAGCGTATTGATAACGCATTCCGTACAACTAATCGGTCGAACATGTCTGCACTGTGTGTGATGAGATTCAAGCCTCATCATCACTAAGAGGGCTAGTTCTCAAATCCATCCTGTGGAGTTGAGAAAGTTACAAATTTAATGTCAGAGATCTCTGATAATTCCTTGAAAAAGCTTCTCCAAGTGTGAGATGCCTGGCTGTAGCAAGTGGCAGGCAGTGACAGAGAAAGTGGAAAAGGGTTTCCTTTTCATTGAGGGGAATGCCTAACTTAGCAGCGTGTGAGCCGATAGGTGCGAGTTCTCTTGAAACGTCGTTGTCCTCGTTTTATTGTAGGAGGGTGTTATCTGTCTGGATTTGGCACAGTTTTCTAGGCTATTCCACCTAGAGTTGGCAATTGAAAGAAAGTGGTGGGAAATTCTTTCCTTGGTGCGTCCAATCAGGGAGCAGACTAACTCCGCATCTGGCGATTGCAACGGCCGAGAACCTCGAGGAAAGTGATATTAAACCAAGCACGTAGCTGGTAAATCATTTCCTGGAATGTGAATGGAGCGCTTAGATAGCAGCCTGGCTGTCAATAAAGATTCTTATGTTGTTTTTGGCTGTGGAGCTGAGTTTAAGCATCATTACAGGAGTCTCTAATCGTCTGGACTTCACTTGAACCATGTGGAATGCTGAGAAGACACCAAAAAGCCGACGGTAAAGATCGATAGGATTGAGTTATTGTTCCATTGCATCCTATGCGAACGGACGGAATTGAGTTTGAGTTTAGGTATTGTGTAGTCGGTTATGGTCGAGGCGAAAGCCCTAGACAGGAGATCAGAAGCACTGCTATGACCATATGGTTTCTCGGACCAGAACCCAGATTCTCTTTGATACTAATTGTTCTACACAAAACAATTTGTTTGATGTCCAGATCCAGGGGGAGGATGTTTAAAGGCACGTTAAAAAAACTTCTGCCGGGCACGAAGAAAGGTTCATATTTTTCGTTTGATCACGACTAGAAAAAACTCGTTTCAATTTAACAAGCTACATATGTTCATCTATGTATGTATGTGACCGTTTGCCATAAGGTTTAATTTTAAATATAACTCTCTTTACCTTGATGTGTTCTTATATAAAATGCTGATTTAAAATTTAATGGCAAAAAATCACAACCATTTATTCCTTCGTTTTCCGGTATTATCGCTTCATTAAAATATATTCCAGCTTTTTCGTTACTATCGTATTCCGAAACAGTTAGCGATCGATATTGTTGACGATAAAAATTTGAAAATTCTTCCCACGTTGCTTCGGCAGGTTCTTTTTTATCTTGTAACCAACTGAACATCATTTTTAAAAGAGTTTTTTTTTTTATTTTATTAAGTTTTCCCGTCACAAAGTTGTATTAATTTTTTTGAAATATAAAACACTTAAAATTATAAAATATTTTACTCTTAAACTTTATAAAGAAAAAACACTTTTTTTTTGAAAAAATCCCTAGAAGGTGTGATGCCTTCTAAGAAGTTTTTCTTTAAAAAAAAAAATCCACTCACACTTCGCGTTTGTAAAAATAAAAAATAAAAAATAAATAGAAAAATCTTATAACGAAATACGATACGACATTTAAAATTAAGTCCGAGTTATTCCGAATTTATTTAAAGTTGACAAGAAGTTTTACTTATATTTAACACGAATGTCTACACGTATCCACGAACCGTCTTCAAATGAGCTTGTAACCAATTCCAAAGATACATTAAGGTCCAATCATAGACCACTGAAGCAGCACCAAAACCAAAACCAAAAAAAAAAAAAAAACAGAAGAAGACAGACGCAGCACCAGCCATCATAATCGCATCATAGAATGTATACACTACATAAAAATCTACGTACATATGAATAAAACATATGAGGAAAAAATATTTTTGATCTCAGGCGGAAATTTTTGAAATTTTCAATAAAAACCACAAAAAAAATTCATGTTTTCCTTTTCTGCGACTTGAAAAAAAAAAAAACAAGAAAATTTTTAAAAATAAACGCAAACATATATTTTGCAAGCCGTGAGGGTTAAAAGGTGTCACCATTCCGAGACTGTGATTTTCGATGGACAGTTTCTGATGACAAATCATCAAAAGACATTTGTACTTTTGATTCCAATTTATTGCAAATTCAACTAAAAAATTGGAATTGTATCTGTACTCTGAACTTTAAGTTTCCATCGATTTAAGCTGGAATGTCTCTTAATTTTTTATGAAAACAAATTAATAAATATGTAGTACTCATAAATAAATAAAATACTTAAAACGTTCCGAAAATAAAATTTAATAACTCGAGATGAAAAAAAAAATTCCATAGCCTGTACCTCACCACCTTCCGTCTATAATAAATAGTTTCGATTAAATGGATGTAATACTATATACAAAGTTGATCTATTTTTTAAGTTAAAAAAATAATTTTTTTTTCTTAAAATGTTTTCTTTAGAAGTTGAAAGTAGAACGGAGGAAATATTGCTTTTTTGTTGCTGTTCGCAATCATAAAGTACAATATTCTGTGTGAAATATTAAATTCTATTAGCACGAGTTCTTTAAATAATTTAAAATATTTTTTTTCTTAAAGAAATAAACAAATATATTGTCCTGCAAGATTTTTTATTTTTTTTTTTTTGCCAGAAACAACAAGGCGTATACGTAACATAAGCACAACTTTAAAAATTTCATCTCAAACTGAATTTTTTTTATGTTTATTTTTAAAGAAAGGAAGGAAAGAGAAATAACCGCTGTACAGGAAATTAGATAGGATGGATGGGAGTGAAGAAAAATCGACACTTCTGGAATTTACTGCGCGGATTTGTTGGCGAGAACAAATTCAGAGAAGTCTTGATTTTTCTTAAGTTAAAGATGAATGGCAACCCAGAGGAATGGAGGAATGTTTAAAAACATAAGTCCACACATTATTGGGGAACAAGTAAAACTGAACTTTCGCTATTAACCGTGAAGCCTGATAAACATGCTCAAAGCTACTATACCTGATACAGTAACAAAGAAAATCTAGTTTCATTATGAATCTATCTAGATGGGAAGAATCTGACAGTTCGAACTGGAGTTCTTAGCGGAAACTGTTGCTTGAACAACGCAACATCTACGACGCATGAACTTTGGAACAGATTCAAGCTGTAGACTCTGTTTTGAGAGTGAAGAGACCTCTCTTCACATCCTAAAGGGGAGGTCCAGCGCTTTCTCATCACAAAACGATAATTCTTGACGGTGAAGTTGCCCCAATTGAACAGCTTGCTGCGATCCAACCAGTGAAGTTTCTTAGCTCCCCCTTCCAACCTTTTGAAGTAAAACAACTCATATGGAAAACATAAGGGAAGGCACAATAGGATTCTGAGGAGAAATTGCAGTGCCATGGCCTTTGAACATCCCCCCGGAACACACAACATAAAATACCACCAAGTACATAACACTGACTTTCAACATTTACTCTATCCTCCAGTGCAACGTACTTTGGCATCATCCTTGACCCCAAGCTCAAAGATGGAAACTAAATATAGAATACAGGGTTAAGACAGCATGTGTCGCTTTCTAGGACTTTGCAGCGCATTGGTCTTCTGGATCTACACTGCACTAGTTTATCCCATTTTTAGATTTGGAACACCCTCTTTGAAAACAGCCCTCAACATCACAAAACTAAGCAGAGCTCCAAGAATAGCTGGTCGAGTCCGAACGAAGCACTTAATGTGCTCTTTAATATCCTACCCCTGGAACTGCACATCAAATACATCGTTTCGTGTAGTGCGATTAGACTAAGAGAATCTCGGTTTTGGTCCACGAAATCATATGGTCCTAGTAGTGCTCTAGATTCCCTTGTTAGGCCTCGGCCGCGACCATAACTGTCTTCATGATACTCAAATTCAAGTCCACGTTCTGAACAGGACGGAATGGAACAATAACTCACTCCTATCGATCTTTACCAACGGCTCCAAAGTGTTTGCTCAGCGAAACTAAACATATCCTAATCGTACCGCCATCCACATTCCAGACTCTTCGAGTGTATTCCAAGCGATTAGAGACCCCTGTAAGATATTAAACCTCAGCTCTACAACAAGAAATAACATTGGAATCTTTATTGACAGCTAGCTTGCCATCAAAGAGCTCAATTCACACACCACGTCCTCGAAATTAGAAGAACAGTGTAAGGAAATCATTGCCCAGCTAAGTGCTCGATTCTATATCATTCTCCTCTGGATTCTCGTCTACTGTGACATAGAGGGGAGTTAGAGATTCAATGCGCTAGCTAGATGTGGCTCAACCTTTCATGGTTAACTTGCGGAGTTAGTCTCCTCCCCGATTGGACTCATCAAGAGTAGAATTCTCCAGCACTTTCTCTCAATTGCCAACTCTAGATGGAACAGCCTAGAGTACTGCGCCAACAAAACAGAGCGCCAGCAAAAGACAGCAGTCTAAATCGATATCGACCATCCCTCTACAATTTGAACGCACTTTTGGCCACGATTTTAGAGTCAGGCTATACAGAACTATGACTAGTTTTTGAATTCTTGCCAAACTTGTCGATCTGTGCAGGTTGGCGATGAAGAACAACTTGCGCACACTGACGCCATTGACATCTTTGACGGAACTCGGTGGGTTCGTGAGAACTGAGGCAGAAGTGGCCAAAATGGGTTTTATGGTGAACGAGGGTAAAACCAAGTATTTGTCGTCAACAAAAAATGACACCCAACAAAGACGAATCGAACAAAATTTCACAGTGAAGTTCGAGGTAGTAATGGACTTGGTTAACCTTGGTTCTGCTGTCGCTACTGACGAAGAAATTTCATTAGATTAGTAAGGCTCTATTCCATAATAACTAAGACTCTTATCGTCCCAGTCATACGGAGCCTATAACCCTGAAACATGGAATCTCAACAAGGATATAGGTATTCTGTGTTGTTTCGAGCAACAAATTCTTCAGTCTCATTTGCGTTGACAGGCTCTGATAGAGGACATTCAACGACGAGCTGTACAGTGACATCGATCTATTAAGAAAACTGCATACTGAACGTTTAACGTGACAAGGACATGTAGAGTGAATGGTTCTAGTGTTCAAATCTAACCCGAAGGTACAACGCAGTAAAAGAGGGCACTGATTTAGGTGGGGCGCATCAAAAGAATAGGACCTTATCCAACTTGTCTTGCGCAACTTACTTAAAAGGCTTGTTGGCAGAACTCCAGGTCTACCACAAACTGTTGGTGGTGCTACAAGATAGTAGGTGAGTGGAAGTTTTAACGATTTTTTTTCTACTAGACCAGGGCATATAGCATACGACGAACTATTTATACAGACGGGAATTGAAAAGTGTGATGTCTATTCGAAGGTCACGATCCCATTATTGTCAACCATATGTTCTAGGTCATGAATGCTTTTAAAGGTACTAAAAGGTCAACAGATGTAGGAACTCTTAAAGACAGACACCTCAACGTAAGTCAAATTTAATGCATATTCTCCCCTCAATATAGTTTTTTATTACAACCCACACTGACAAGTCAAGGGCAATTTTCAAAGATGTCACTTTAAAACTTTGGGCGCCAACTAATTATCAACTAAAAAACTATCTTCATATTGTTGTAACATAAAACAAAACATATTTCATCACAATTGTCAAAACAATTTACACAAATGTCATCTTTTGACATGTTTGTCTAACAAATTTCACAAAAAAAAGCCAATCATTCTTCATTCTGTCAGTTTATCTGCCAACTAACTGTCTCTTGAAAACTATAAAAGTTTTATTTTTATAAAATGTCATCGCAATAGAGAAAAAGAAAAAGAAAACATTTAATTCATCGATTTCAGGTAGAGCGTAAAACATTTTCCTTTTTTGCTTAGTGTACACAGCTAAAATAGTTTCGAAAATAATTATCCAGGGGTATTTTTCTCAGCACTGCACCAACATTAACAATCCCCTGCCCCCCCTATCTTGTGTCACTCCTCGAAAAGTAATAATTTATGAATTTTTACACCAAAACTGACAAATTGACAAATTTTATTCATTTTAATCACATGCTTGAGGAGAAAAGAGGGGGACAAAATATAAAACTTTAAATCATATGACAGCATTTTGACACACAAAAACTGACACTCAAAGGAAATTCAGAATGAAAGCACATGTCCCTGCCAAAATATGTCATGTCGATCGGGTATAGAGTGCGCCTGCAGCCTGTCGATCAAAGCTAATGAACTGTCAAAAAAATTGTAGAAAATTTAACACACACATGATTTTTAGAAAAGAATTTTGAAAATAAATTGAATCAAACATAAATCAATAATTTAATTAAGTCATGTGAATTCAATTCCAATTGGATCAAGTGGAAGTGGAAGCAAACAAAATTAGTTTGACAGGTGTATTATGTCGGATAGATGTTTGTTTTTTGTGTATTTTTAGACGTGGATTTAGGAAAAAATTAGTAATTCCACGCATAAAATTTGTAGTTAAGAGAAATCATGCAGATAAATGTCAAAGTCAACGTAACGCAACGTGAGAAATATAAAAATTGACGCACACACATTCAACGGTAACTGAAAGACAATCGAAAGTAAGGAGTGCAGGAGTATTTTAGAAGTAGAAATCTTAATTCGCTACGGATAATCAATTGCGTTAATAGGCTTTGTAGCAGGAGATACAAGGAAAAATTACACGACCTGTACAGGGACATGAACCTAGTCAAAAAAAAACTGCATATTGGTCGTTTGAGATGGCTAGGACATGTAGAACGAATGACACTAATGTTCCGGGACGGAAAGTCTTCGAATCTAATCTGAAAGCACAACGCAGTAGAGGAAGACCTCCCCTGAGGTAGCGCACATAATTACAGGAAAACCTCAAGCAACTTGGATTGGGTAACTTTAAACGATTAACTAAGGATCGGGCTACCTGGCGAGGATTGTTGGCTGAGGCCCTGGTTCACCCCAAACTGTAACGCAACCTAATTAGGTAAGTGAGCTGTCACCGTGGATCAGTGGTTGACACAGCTTTGAGGCAAAGACCCTTTATCTGCCGTTTGGAGTCGGCAATAAAAAAAAGCGTAGGTCCGTTCCATTCGTGTGAAAAATATAATACGTACATCATTAATGGTTGCAAGAAGTCAGGCACAGGTTCTCTACGAGCTGTTATGCTGAACATTTATATTTGTAAGACGTTGTAGACTTATTTTCTTCTGTAAAATCTTTGCGACTTTTATGAAATTCATTTTACAAGCTTAGGTTAGGTTGGGTTGCTCTAAGCAAGGAGACACATAGGCAAGAACGAGGCAAATTGTGAGGCTGGATAACCAGCATCAGAAACCTTACATGTAGAATTTCCTTACAGGAATAAAAACTCTGCAATCTTAGTTCAGGCACAACTTACACTCGTAAACAGGGCTTAGTCAACTACTCAAATGACGTGGAGACTATCTTGTCGCATGCCCTTGTTTTTTTTACACACAACTAGGGCTTGGATTAAGGTTGAGCTCCGTCGAGGCACAGCGAATTAGCATACCAAATCTTCACACTAGGGAAAATCCTGGAAAAGACCAACGAATTTCAAGACGAGACTCACCACCTTTTCCGTCGACTTCAAAGCGGCATATGATGGCATTCATCGTCTTGAGTTCTAAAGATTGACTGCTGAATTTGGGATCCTGGAAAAACTAATCCAGCTGCGATGCAATGTGCAATTTGAAAACAGCTCTTCTGAACTGCTTTAAATATGCGCCGGATGTCGCAAGGAGATGCGCTATCAAGTGATTTCTTCAATGTAGTGCTGGAACAGATAGTCCACAGGGCAAGTGTTTACATGGAAGGCACTATCTTAAACAAATTTGTTCAGCTTTGGGGATACGCAGACGATATTGACATTGGTCGCTTCTAGCATGCTGTCGTAGAGGCTTTTACGACAAATGAAGAACAGCTCAAATGAGTTGGCCTTAGAGTTAATTAGGACAAAACCAATCAACTACGTGTTGTCATGACCTAGGACACTCACTGTAGCAGTAACCTGGAAGTAGTCGAATATTTGGTCCCTCTATGAGCTGAAAGATGTGGTTGTAGGCCAAAAAGCCAAAAAAAAAAAAAAAAACTGCACTGTCACTGGCACAAATCGAGCGAATGAACTATAGTGCTCCAACTGAGAAGATCTTCCAATCACAGGCTATCACGTATGTCAGGTGCTCAGTCTCGAAAACTGGAAACAGCGTGCCCGGAATCGAAGAGAATAAAAGGTTGCAGTCTTCCAGACAGAGACTTTCAACGAGTTGGGAATCCATTAAGTAAGCATAACTTACTGCAGTGACGGATTTAGGAGGTCCACTTAGAGAAAGAAGACGACTCTATCAGACTTCTTCGGATGTAAAAGATGACCGATAACGAATGCCATAATCAAATTGGAATCAACTAATAGAGTGGAATTCGGTCCAAAACCCAATGTTGTCTTCTGACACTTAAGCGAAACTCAAATCCCCGAAAATTGTCCTTGCATCGTCGAAGCTGAAAAAAAAAACCCATGTGGCGCCACCTGCATTAGAAAGTAGATTTGATTTATAGCCTACAAGACTTTTATCTGTAGCGAGACCTGCAAATGTAAATAAGTAGGTAGAGTTGGCGTCTAAGCCTAAAAGACTCGTATCACTTACTCCTCCATCATCGATAATTTCTGTTCGAAATGATTTTTGAAGACATTGTCCGCTATGAAAACAAGGACAACGAATCCTTGCAATCGATTTGAAGAAAGCTTAAGCCTATGCATAAGAGGGTGTTTATTTTTGACGACAAATTCTACGTGGGAAGACACGACAAAAGGACGAAATGAAAACACTTTTATGATACCAACATGTGTTGAAAATTATTTCAAAAATACGCATTTCGATGTCATTGACGTGCAATTCTCACAAGATTGTCGATCTTCCTGAAAAACATGGAAGGGATTTCGAAACAAAAACGCGGCTCATTAAAAAAAAAAATCTCTTTATCCACCGATAAGCTTGTTGATCCCGTGATCCTATTTTTGAATGTCTACTACCGTTTGCGTCAATCAAACTCGATGACATTAACGAGACCAAGGATGCACATATGTGCGAGTACATGTCTTGACATTTCGCACATTTTCCATTTTTATTTCATGAATCATCCGTTAAAGCACTCAATATCATGTTCACCACTTACACAGGAGTACTTACCAACAACGTTTCCTCCAGTACTTGGCAGCGGCAATTTCTCTAGTGTGACTGTCCTGTATGTTACTTCAGCCTTTCCGTTGACCAATGAATGTTGTTCGGTTATAGTCTGCTAGAATTTTAACACAAAACAGATACATTTGCTAAGCAAACATTTCATTAAATAACCAAAAAAAAAAAATTCACTACCTGTTCAGTTGTTGTAGACTTTTGTACAACGGTATGCGACTTTTCTAAATACGATGATTCGGTATATTCTTCGACACTTTCAACAGCCTGAAATGAAAAGAAGAAGAAATGTTTCAAATTGTATCTATGGTTTGTATATTTAACACTTATAATTGAATAATTAATAAACATACATCCGAGGGATATACATATGAAGGAAAGAGCAACAACAACTTTGGGAGCGAGTGTTGAGTGATTTAGGATCACTTTACACATCATTTTGATCATTTGCCGTGATTACGTGAGTTGTCTGGGTGTGTGATGATGGAGCAGGATTTTCAATTGCAATTCCGTGTGAATTACTCAATATTTGATGAGAATTGCGGGAGCACGAGATGGAATGCTTTAGTACGTGTGAAAATCAGAACAAATTGCCGGGCTATCAATCATTTTTAAAATAGATCTCAACCAGGAGAGCGATACAGAATTTTTGATTGAAGAAATGAAACTTCACAGATGGTGAGTTGTTGAATTGATGTGAGTATGGTAGAAGGACTCACGATCATTGTCAATTTAGAAGCCAAATTCGTCACCACAATGCAGTTTCGCTATCAAAAGTGACAACTTCGGTTTTCAAAGATTGTGGGTGTACCTTTGTACCGTGAAATCAAAACCAACGTACTTACAGCTCTGAGTGCCGAGCTCAACTTATAAATTTCCGCGGACGCATAAAATGGCCGCTAAACGATTAACTTCCCTCCGGCTGTAGCTACATATGTAAACGAAACGCAACTTTGTACCGGTTGAAAGGATTGTAAAGTCATTCCAATGCGACTTTTAGTCTCTGAGACGTTCAATTGTGTTCTAACCCTCTGAAGACGTTACATCAAGAACTCTGATGTGTCCCCCAGTACTTTTAGACGTATTAACGTTCATATTTTGCTTCGATGGCGAGTGGGATTCTGACGATTTAGAGCACTGGTAGGGACAGTCTTGCCAACTTCCGTTGTAAAGCCTATTTCTAGTACATTATCTGTAAATCAAATCCATCTGCGCTTTGGAGCAGACAGTTCGCAGGGAAGCACTAATAGACAACACGGTATGCCTGAGCGTAGAGGCTAGAACCGTTAAGCTACGATAACACGGTGTAATGAGACATCGCGATGTGTCCCGTCTAATCGTAGCTTTAGGGATTTTACGTCATTTTATCGTCAGAGTCATCGCGAATACTTATCATGCTGACAGTAGAGTAGAGGAGACAAAACCTTGTGTGCAGTCCCTGTTTACCCCAGCTATCACATCCCGATCTGCATCCTCCACCAAAGTTCCATTCATTAGCATTGCTCTAGTCCAAACCATTTATGATTCATTCGCGCTGTGTACTCTAGCAGAGTTGCCCATCGCCCATCGTGTATTCTTTCATGTCAAACGCGCGTTTAATTCTACCAATTAGATTTTGAAGCGCACAGGATTTTCCGCGCAGGGCAACTTCAGCTTAATGCTTTTCAGCATAAAAGAAGGCTGCGAAGCTCTTGGCCAGTAAGTAGTCATCTCTACCAACTGTTCGTTGATGTTGGTATACTCGTATAAGGCGGTGACAAGCCCGCAGTGAAGGATTCTTTTCAGAGTTGACAGGTGAGGGTTTGGCTTAGGTTACAGGTTATCCTTTTTCTAGAAACCTTCTTCTGCTGTGAGTAGCACTGGACAGTGGCAGATAAGGTGAATTTAAGTTTCCTACTCCTCTGCATCTCTACAGTTTCTACAAAAATTATTGAAGCGAGCCCCTAGTCTCCTGGCGTGTTGTCCTGCTAAGCAGTGGCCTGCAATGACACCAGTAATGGTGTGAATTTGCATTTTGTTGAGAGTAATAATCTCCTTTGACTTATGGTCATCTATTTCAGACCAGATAAGTCTGATGGACTCACATGTATGACCGCTTTTCCATCTGGAGTTTGTAACTCTTGTTAGGACGAGTTCCATTGTGAGGAGTACTCTAGCTTCTAGAATTGCTCACTCAACTCATTAAGAGATAAAATTCAATCGAAGACTGTTAGGGAATCGTAAGTGACATAAGGACTTCTGACCAAGTTGGCTGTTGGTGAATAAACAGATATCCTTTGAAGATGTTACGATCCACTTAAGCTATGAAAAAAGTTTCCTTCATTTGAACATATTACATTGAAAAGGGAGGTGGATACTACAGCCCAAAGTGTTATTGGATCTTGAGCCATCGCGTCGGTATACATGTAATGTGAATCTGTTTGTGGTCGCTGTAGCTAAGTGGTTAGTGCGTTGGACTGCTATGCGAGAGGATCCTGAAAACCACCAACACGCACAACATTCATGGTTGGGAGAAGCTAGGCCTTGGCTCTCTATGAGCTGTAGCGCAGAATATTTGTTTCTTTTTTTGAATTTGTTTGTTGACGGATTTCTTGAAGCTGCGAGAGTTATTCCGTTCGGGAATTGAATCCCTTTTGAAGGAGTTGAAATGGAGGGTTCGATAAAATCTGTTTGGTAGGTAAGTTTTATTTTATAATTCACTTGCGCTAAAGGGGTTATTAATACCCTTATGATGTTATTCACACAGCGCTAGTGTTGGTGTTGTGATTTTGAAACTCAGGTGGTATAAGGTTTCAGTCTTTTTGCTCCGAGGGTCGTGTCCAGAATGACTGGGAAGAATTTTTGGTACTGTTGCCATTGCTTATAATTCACAGTATTTCTTTCGAACATCTCGATGGCATTAGTATGATCAACAATTTTAAGCTATTGACTACCCTACTGCCAGTGTTATGCTTAATGCAGTAGAGTTGACGTCAGTTTTGTTCGCAGTTGATCAATTTTCGAACCTGGAACCTTCAGCGTGACAAGCGATGATACAACCACTACACCATGGCCACCTCTTATGGAATATCCACAAGATAATAAGAATTGGCAACAACTGGCTTATACTAAGTTACAGCATCTCTGTCTGTCAAGACCTCTAACATTTTTATAAATTCATTCGCTTTGATAGAAATCGAACAAGACAATATGACAGTTAACGAATTTGTAATTTACTAACGTGCTAATTCAACTAATCTAATTTATTTTCCTTGGTCATTAATTATCGTAGTTTTATTCTTTAATTGCTAATAAATCAAATTTACCGCCCACAATATTTTAGAGTACAACGAAACGTTTCATTGAATTTTAATTAATTTAGCAAAATTCGAAATTCGAAATTGTTTTCTTTATTTAAAATAAAAATAAATAAAACTCAAAAGAGATCTTCCTACATAAGTATGAGTACGAGTACGAGTACGAGTATGTATTCATGTTTATGATCCATTGAAAATAAAATTTAATGTCCCGTCTAACTATGTGCACATCAAAATAATGCACCATCTTACAACACTTTTTCACAACCGTAAAATAAAATATAAACTCTCATTTACGATCCTAATTCCTTGCGTGTTTCTTTTTTTAAAGAATTTCTTAAAAAACTAATTAAAGACAGTTGTCACTTTGTCATTTCCCTTCCAGACTATGCGGTGACCTAAATTATTGGCGTCAAGTGTTCACCAACTTCATGCTGTTAACATCGGAAATTCTATTTATAAAATAATTAGTTCGAGTTACATACGTATGTCTCCAAAGAAATATGGGCCACACACACACACATATTTAATTGATTTATACTTTGACAGAATAAAAGTGGATCGTTAGTTCAAACACAAAATATTGTGACAATTGTTCGTATTAGCAAATGTCATTAAAGTCATAATCTTTGTGTTCAAGATGCCAAATCAATTATCGTTAAATAAATTTCAAATCCAAATGACACTTTTGTCGGAACTTGTTAAAAGTGAATGTGATTTCGTTGGCGAATTTAGAAAATTTTTAAACCATTCTGTAGGAGAGACAAGTTTTTGTTTATTTTCGGAAGACTTAACATATTTTTATAATTTAATTTTATTGAGAAATATGAAATAAAAAAAAATTATTGAAAAAATGTTTTTTAATGACTTTATGTTCCGATTGATGGGGAATTTTTATTAAGTGAAGAAATTATCAACACGCGCAGACTTGAAAGAATGCAGCAACCAAGTGCGACCGACATTTGGAGAGAGGCTGTGGCGACATAGACGTGGAAGAGGACCCCGCGCACTTTCTGTGCGACTGCACAAGCCTACAAAAATAACCAGGAAAACAACCCTAGGCGTTTATTTTTTTAGCGACCCGGGCGAACTGTCAACCATGCCATCGAAGGTCATTCGAAAAGTCAAAATGGTTTCAGTGTGGTTTAGGGAGGCAACCAATTGATAACTAACTCCTTTTCAGTTCCAAATAGGTACACACATCTAGAAGTCCACAATGGAACCATGAAGATCCCACCTCTAATCTAACCTAACATGCGAAGATGTCTTGAATCAGCGGTGTCCAATTTTTTAAGTCGCGGAGCACTTATACGTATGATACATCGAAACAAACCACCTCAGTAGGTCCCTTTCGGCTCTCAATCACGAGTCATCTCAGTCAGAAGTGTATTCAGGATTTCTCCGCAGTCCTTCACTGACTGTGATTCCTCGTGTCAACGATCTAAAGATATTTAGCTAAACCTTTGGGTTTGAATCCATTGGCAGTCCGAAATATAATTTCTTCTGCCCAGTGCCCGACATTCACACGATCTCCTCTTCCCCTAGAGCTAATATCCGTTTTAATTGCCATTTTGCAGAAAAGCCCAAAAGCATGGACAAACATCGACTTCTCCGGAGGGAAAATAAGGAGCATGAGAAGTGTGCTACTTCAGAAATGAGGTTCGGAAGTTCTACCAAAAGGTAAAAAGAACACGTCAAGGGTACAAAGCCTGCAAAGACGAGCGAGGGAACATAGTGGTGAAATCGCAGTAAAGCACTGGTAGGGACCATTTCTGAGAGCAATGGCTAGTCCGTCTGATACGGATGATGATGCTCCATCGGCGAACACTGTCATGGGATTTCATTAGCAACGTTCTTGAAATAATTGCGTAGAACTCAAACGCCAACGCCCAAGGCATAATCTTTCAAAAGTCCGTACAATTTCTATGCTGACAATATTGACACTCGGGTAGTATAAGGTTTCAATCTTTACTCCGAGGGTGGTGTTGTTTTCATTGCTTAAAATTCAGAGTCTTTCTTTCGAACTTCCTGATGTCACTATCACAACACAGAACGACTAATTATCTAAGCCCACTCTGCTGCTAGAGTTAACGTAGATTATTCCAGGCTGATCGACTTGTTTGTCTCCAGGAGTTTAACCTGGAGCCCTCAGCGTGACAAAGGAAGATGCTAACCAAAATACCACGGTTACATTTATGACGTGGAAGTTTGGAATCTATTAAGTATAGATGAGATTGATACAACGACGAACTATCAGCATCGACCTACTCAGAAGAATACAAATAGAAGGACAAAGATGGTTGGGACATGTAGAGCGGATAAACACCAGTGCTCCGAAACGAAGAGTCTTTAAGTCCTCTAGAAGAACACCGCGACTAAGATGGCCCGCACAAGTGGAAAGATACCTCAACCAACTTGGCCTGTGAAACTGGAGGTAGATAGTTGTAGATAAAGCCAGCTTGAGACGCTTGTTGGTTGAAACCGAGGTCTACACCGGACAGTTAAGCCATCATAAGTGAGAAAGCATGCGCCGATTACTAATCAAATATTGAACAGCTGTTTGAGAAAGAGTCACTTATTGTAGACTTGATTAGGTTTCATCGGATTTGAAGTTCTATACGCAGATGACATCGTCCTAATGAAGGAGTCAAAGGAACAACTAGAGAGTTAAAGCTTAAATCTTTCTGTAAAAACAAGTTGCGAATCGACAACCTTCAAAGGATGTATCTGTCTTTTATGCTGAATAATCACTTCCAATGACCATATCCTTTAAAATTTCTAGAATCAGCCATAGCAGCAGATGGTAGCATTGGCGATTATGTCAAAAACGGGTTGAACTCGAGATAGATGAAGTGGACGCCCCTAACAGGTGTACTGTACGATTAAAAGATGCCACCGAAGTTAAAAGGAAAGCTATACAAAAACAACATATTCAAAGCCCTCATGTGGCGGAGATAGGTATACTTAGATCGGCCTGCAACATCACGAAAAAGGACAGAATCCGAAATATCAACGTAAGAGGAAGCCTCAAAGTAACCTCCATCACCAAAAAGATAGAGGAAAGCTGATGCTGGTTGTATTGCTATGTATTTTGAAGAGGCTCAGACTATAAATGTTCACAAAGCTCTAAACATACCAGAACCAGGAAGGAGAAGAGGCAGATCTCTAACAACTTGGCGTAGATCTGAGAATAACGATCTAATAAAGAACAATAAAGAAGAAGGAGCCTAGCGATTAAAAGCTTACAGATTCGACACCACATAAAGGCTTAAGAAAAAAAAGAAGATCGGTTGTAAAGCCTTCTAACATGTTTGTCGGGATGACTTTTAATTACACCACAAGTAAAAAAAATATAAATACGCAATTCTCTTCCTTTCTTTCGAAAAATTAAATGTTAGATTAAAAAAACATTAAAAATAAATAAACCAAGAGGTGGACAACATAATTTATATATTAAGTTGACAGTTAAATTATTAAAATAAATAAAATAAAAATATAAAAGAAAATCTAAAAAAAGAAGATAAAAGCAGATGCCGTTCTGATGAATAAACCAATTCACTAATAAACTAAAACTAATACCTAATAGTGTTTTTCGTTTTTTGAATTTTTAAATAAAAATAGTTCTATCAGTGGGGCAAGTGGTTTTTTTTTTCTAAGTGTCCAAGACCCACAGCCAATTTGACCTTGAATTCTCCTTTGAAAAAAATATAAATAAAAACAAAACAGGAAAGAAATAAAATAAGATAAATGTTTGTTAATCCGATGTGATACAAGATCATAAGAAATTCCGTTCCCACACTAAATAAAAAAAAATAAATAAATTTAACATTAATATGAAAAACGACTTAATATATTTTTAATTGACTCCCCCACGGGCGGGCAATAAAAATATAATAATTGTGGTTTGTTTGATGATGGAAATTAACAACTCAATTAGTCAAAAATTAAAAAATAAAATCGCATAAGAGATTCAAAAGTTCAACAGTAGATTGTTAAAATTGCAATGAGTATGCATTTTTCATTAAGAATGCAACGGAGGGTGGACAAAAAATTCTATTTTTAGTTGTACACCCCGTTCCGGTGACATATTTCCATTTTCAAAATTTCATAATTTAAATTTAAATGAAAAGGAAAAACATTTAATACGCCCAGCATCCCCCTTTAAAAACCACCACCGTCAATTCAAAAATGATCACGCACACCATGATCGACAAATTGGAATTTTTTTTCTTCTCAAACTCATGCAAACTACATTATTTATATACTCGTACACGTAAATTAATAAAAATTTAATAATTTTTGTATAAAATCAATTCGCACCTAATCATAAATAAACTTATAATGTTGTGTGTATATACACTTTAAATGTATTTCGCGTAAAAATATATCGTTTTCCAGTTTGTGTAACACTTTTGCACTAAAAGTTGAATGGCTTTTGCCAAAACCTTTGAATAGATACTAGTTTCACAGATACTTTTATTTATTTTATAGTTTTTGAACAACACAACACAATTGATGGTAGTCAATGGTGGACAAGACAAGGCTTTTGACTGACTGATTGGACTCGGTCGTCTGGTCGTGTTTTCCCGTCCTGTGCTACTGCAATGTTTTTTTTTTTTGGGAGTTTTTCATAAAATTTGAAAAACTTAATGTGCTATAATATTTTACTATATACACTCGTGTCTAAGTTTGTCTTTAGGATTTTCTGCTTTTGTATTTGCCAGTTTTGTTTGGGAGGAGGAAATAAGCTAAAAATGATCCACAGTTGGTGGTGGTAGTATGTATGTGTGGATTAGGAACATTTTTTTTAATTTTCCGAATATTTTTCTATTTCACTACACATATGAAAATTTAAATTAAATATTTTATATCTCGAGGAAAGATTGCAAAGAATTGGCTTTTATTTTTTTGTTTTTTTTTTTTTGCTCTTGTTTGGCGGTTCCATTCGATGGTTAAGACTTATGGTAGAGTCAACATCAAAAGTAATAGTACAAGATGGAAAATTCTTGGTTGGAATGGAAAAGCGATAAGCATGAGATAAGTAGCAGCTTCCAAGCAAATACTTTTGATCAAAATTATGCTCTGATGTCATATTTTGCTCAGTAGTTGATGCGCCTTAAGTATGGCAGAATTCAGGCAAAATCAATGAAGAACGGGGGGCTATACATGATTTGGTTATCAAGATCTGAATCAGCAGGAGTGGGTTCCATGGTTTTCGAAAAGGGAAAGGTATTATGACTACCCTTAGCACAAGCATTAAGAAAGAAGAGGACCGACGAAGGAGACACCAATAAATATCGATTTTAGATACTTGCAGGTTGAAGTGATGAGGAAACACAGAGCTATGTAGATCATTCCAAATTCGTGTTGTATGCCTAATCAAAGAATCCCTATTTTTGACGGCACGTCTAAAAGTAGCCTTAAGGGTTGACTGATGAGCATTGGAAGCATGACGCGTATTACAGATGAAATGATGAATGATAAAACAGTAAGCAACAGGAAAGATTTTTCGTAATGTCCCTCTGTCACCTATAAGTCTTAACGCGTGTTTTCGAATTCTATTTAGAATGTGTAGGACAGTTTTAGATGCACCAGATCAGATGTAAGCGTTGCATTTGAGTTTTGAACGAATGAATGCCTTATATGCCAGATTATTTAAGGAAACGCAAACATTTCGCAGTATTTGTGGCGACTTCGAATAGGTGATCGGTCCAACGAGGATTGTCTTGAATATAGAAGAATATTTATACAAACGCTACTCAGTTTTACTAAGACCCTGGGGCAACTGCCATTCCAGGAACATCGTATTGCTAGCAACGTTTGACGTGTGAAATGCCTTCAACTCAGTCAGATGGGAATGTAAAAATCCGAAAGCAACTCTACACTACGATTTAAGACAACCTTCTTCAATGAATGCTAAAAGACGAATGTCTCTTTATTAAAAAGGATAAGGGAAAAAAGGAACAAAATAAATGTGTACAGTACGATACAAAATGTTTGTACATTCAACGCTAACAGGAAGACATGCCGAATGCGCTTGAAAACACTTTCGAAATTCCCCAATATCTCCTGCGGATGTTATACGACACCACAGTAGGAACACAAAGAAAGGAAATCACTGTTGAAGTAGCGCAGGACTCGATCCTGAGACTCGATCTTAGAAACATTTCCTACGATTACATCCTTTGTATGGAGATACCGGAAGACACTTTCCTATAAGGGTATGCAGACGATATCATCGATAAGAGACACCGATTGTTATATCAAAGATCATGAGACGGGTACATCTCTGGATGGAAGAATGTGGGCTTGGTTTGGCCATAGAAAAGATCCGGATTATCATCGATTTTAAAGTTAGGACTAAAGTGATAAGCAGCAGGGAAGCGGTGAAGTTCCTGGGAATAGTTCTTAATATGAAGCTCACTTTCTGGAGAAATGCCATAAGCCCTTGGCCGCAATAAACAGATGTGGAGTTCAACGATTTCGATTTTCAAGCAACGAATTATGTCGGAATCAGCTAACTTTGTAGTTGCAGGAGTAAGCCATATTGATCGCCTTGTGTCAGAGAGAAAGTAAGTTTTCGACAAAAAGACGGTATAAGGAGTGGAAGCGGAAACAGAGGAGGCAAATGATCTGTCCTTCAAGCGGAAAGGGGTGGAAACTATATTGTGAAAAACAAGTCTGTCGCGACAGTTAGGCTGTTTTTAAGGTCTTGTTGAAACCTCTTATTAGATCTCAAATTGTTTGAGAATGCAGGACTAGTTTCAATTCGACTGGAAGACTGAATTTGCTAAGCCTTGTCTGGGTCCCTGAATACAGTAGGATAAATGAGTTCTCCGATGAGCTTGCTAGGCAAAGTTTAGAAGAGAATTACTCTGGCACTGAACCCACTTTAAGTTTGCCCATGTCTTTGGTTGGGGCTTCTATTGATGACTGTCCCGGATGCAGGCAGACTACACGGACATTTCCCGATGTCTGGATCTGCTGTCTCTCAGCAGAAAAGACTGCAGGCAACTTATTGGCATTATTGCGGGACACTACACTTTTGCCAAACATCTCAAGGTAGTAAGACTTAGCTTAAGTGACACCACTAACTGTGATGCATGTGGAGAGGGCGACGAAACTGCGCAACACTTGCTCATGTGATTGTCCTGCCTTTGATCGTAACAGGTGGAAGATTTTTGGATGTGATGAGTGATGGTAAACTGAGCACTGAAGCTCTTACTAGACTTTCTAAAAAGGACGATGAAAACACAGTAAAAGGGTTATATATACCTGCTGGTAGTACAATGGACCTATTTTTGTGTCAGAGTGCTCCAGTGTGGT
Source organism: Criorhina ranunculi (assembly GCA_951813785.1). Taxonomy (NCBI): domain Eukaryota; kingdom Metazoa; phylum Arthropoda; class Insecta; order Diptera; family Syrphidae; genus Criorhina; species Criorhina ranunculi. Next base: position 32,059,419 of record OX638381.1, read on the forward strand.
GTTTCACTCAGCGTTGCTATGTCCCACTTATATTATAAAAGTGAAACGTTGTCCGTTTGTTTGTTTGTTCCTCTGTAACTTGAAATCTACGGAACCAATCAACTTCAAATTTTGCACACAGAGTGGCTGTACCTCGGGTCACAGTATAGGCTGATTTTGGTTATTAAAGTGTAACTTCTCAAATTATAGGTGGGCGAAGCCGCCGGCAAAAGCTAGTCGTCTATAAACTTGAGAACATCATTCACTAGGACTCAAGTGCACTAGTACTCAAGTGCTCAATGTCTAGTTAAAAATTGTATGGTGACCCAATTTTATTTGCAGTCACTGTAAATACACTCACCTACACATGTTTGTATTTTAAGAACTGTCAACAAGCATATTAACGTACATATGTACATTTTCATTAGACGTGAACTTTTATATGAATTTTTGTGAAGTGCGCCAACGCTTTATAATTAATTTTTGTCGTCTATTTCTTATTTTTTTTTTCTTAAGTAACAACCACAGTCGTAGGGACTGTATATATATAATGTTTTGTGTTTTTTTCTTAGGTAAATTGAAGTAAATAAATTGAAAAACATAAAAAGTTTTGTTTTTTTTTTGTTAGCATTTCTTTTGTTTATGACACTTTGTGCGGGTGAGCCAATTTGTTTCTATTAGGAAACTGTTACGCTGAATTCTTTTAACTTTACGAATATTACTTAATGCGCGATTAAAAAATAAACATTTTCTAAGAATAGCAGGGCGGTTTTTTTTATAATTAGTTTAATTTATTTTTTATTTTTATATATATAGAACCAATTAAATTCTAGAAAAAGAGGTGTGGTTCAGTTGAATTTTGTTGTTTTTATTTGAAGAGATGATATCAATGTTTTGATGAAACAACGTGTTGAATGTTCCAAAACGAATTAGGATGCAGAGTGCAAAAGAAGTGTGTATATAGGTAGATGTACATATGTCGATTTCAAGATGTTGATCAAAAATCTATTTGGCGCTCGGTCATTCTTTTTATGGAGTTGTCTGACGAACGCAATATTCTAAAAATGATATTGGCCTCATGACTAATGGAAATTTTCTAAGACTTTCTAAGAAGATTTGGTAAAAATATATACTGTTGGGCTATAAATTTAAAAGCAATAAGATGATGGCAAAGAGAACGCCCACCTCCAGTCAACAAAGAAGTAATCCCCGTTTATAGCATAGAAGAGGTTGGCGGAGCTATTAAAAAGGTCACCACCGGCTTTGATGGTTTAGCAGCTGCTATTCGCTTCGTATGCCACCCATCTACAAGAAAAGCGGTCCTTTAGTCTTGTACCAACTATCGAGGTATATATCTGTACCTGTGGCCTGTTCTTACAGGCCACAACCTACTGGCGGCCCACCGCAGAAGAATGCGGCTAAGTACAGACGAACTATGCAAAGGCTGCGGTAATACAGACGCGGAAGAGAATACAACCCACTTCCTATGCGAATGTCCGAGCCTATATAGAACAAGGAAGACGGCCCTCGGTGAATATAATTTCAACGACCTGGGCGAGCTGTCCAACAAGCCACCAAAAGCCATCTTAAAATTCACAACGAATTTGGGATGGTTCAGGGAGGCCGAACGGTCGTAGCTGCACTCATCTAGAATGAATGAATTTCAGAATGGTCACTCCACGACAGAGGAACACAATGGATCCATTAGAGATCCGAGTGAAAGCTGCAGCACGCGATGCATCTACCTCTTTAACCTACCTACCTACCTATCTGTTAAATGTCGCATACAAGATCCAATCCTACATACTATGTGAAGGTCTGAAGCCCTTCTAAATTTTCACTTTCAGGCAAATCTTGGAAAAAACTGAATTTCAAGATGAGACTCACCACCTCTTTGACGACTCTAAAGCCGCATACACTGCCAGCTAAGTTGCATCTTGTGAGTCAGATACTCTAAATCTAAAGTTTTTACTGTACAGCCTTGCACAGATCACATAGACTTTCTCGTGATCCAACAATCGAAGTCTCAGCTACATTTAAGGGGAAAAGCAAGACAGCTGCCAAAGGGTTTGTATACAGTAAAAGATTAAGCATCTGTAACCCTATGTTGACAAGTTGATCGATACCTATGTTGCGCCGAAAATGTCGTAGAATAACAAATTGATACAAACCACCTGTTTACTGATTTCCAGCTCATTGTGGAGAGATGATCACCATGAACAGCTGATGTTTCTATTATTTTATGGAAACATTCTCTAGTCCTTCCTTCAAGGAAACTCAGAGGTCAATGCAACAACAACAACACAATAATAAAAGGAAGCAAGCAATTATGTTAGCGAAGCAACAAAAAGTTTAGCTTGTATGATACTTACTTACCACTGGCAACTCGTACAAAGATTAACGTCGCGGACTTATTCAAGGCGAACGACATCAGTGTAGATTGTAGTGAGTCTTTAAAAGCTACGGTAAGAGCATCCGACGTAGGTAATATCAAATACATTAGACCTAGTCTGGTAGCTTTAAATGAAATACTGATATCCTTAGAAGCAGAGGGATGCACGGTGATCGCTTGTGCGGATTACGTGGCTTTAGCAGTCTCAGGAAAGCATCTCAACACCCTAAAAGAACTCCTCCAAAGGGCCTTGAACAAGCTAGTTAAATGGACGGTTCGGTGTGGTTTGGGTGTAAACCCCCATAAAACTGAATTGGTACTCTTTTCCAGGAAATATAAAATTCCTGTCATTGACCCTCCCTCCCTTAATGGGACAAGCTTAACTTTCTCCAATGAAGCAAAATATTTGGGTCTTATTTTGGACAAGAAATTAAGCTGGAAACCCAACATAAAAGAAAGAGTTAGGAAAGCTACGATAGCACTTTTCTCTTGCAAAAAAGCTATTGGGAATAAATGGGGCTTACAACCTCGTATTACTCACTGGCTCTATATCTCGGTCATAAGACCGATACTCATATACGAGGTGGCTGTCTGGTGGACCGCCTTAGATAAGGCTATTAACCGGGATCCTCTAGGTAAGGTCCAGCGATCAGCATGTCTTTGCATAAGCGGGGCACTACGTTCGACACCCTCGGCAGCACTGGATATTTTGTTTCACCTGACACCCCTCGACATCCTCGGCAGACAATTGGCTGCTAACTCGGCTGTTCGCCTCAAATCAATTTCACAGTGGTCTACCAAAGATTTTGGCCACGCCTCCATTTTGAACAAATTCAAAATCTTCCCTGGAAACATAGACTACACCACACCCAAGCTAAACTTCAATAAAAATTTCCTTGCTACCATTCCCTCCAGGTCACTGTGGGAGAATGAGTCATTTCTTCAGGATAATTCGATCCACTTTTACACCGACGACGGAACTAAAACCCATGAGGGTGTAGGTGGTGGTGTTTTCTCCGATAAGCTTAATCTTAGCCTCTCTTTCCGTCCTCCAAATCATTGTAGCGTGTTCCAGGCGGAAATACTGGCGATCAAAGAAGTCTTATCTTAACGTGATATCTTCCACAGATATACGTATCTTTTCAGACAGTCAAGCGGCGATCAGATCCCTGGAATCAGTCTCTTCACCGATCACCTCTTATAGAGATAGCGGAGCAGTTCAATATTCACCTTTGTTGTGTGCCGGGGCATAGAGATATTCCAGGGAACTGTAAGGCTGATGAACTCGCTAGGTATGGAACTACTGTACCCGGAATGAGAAACCCTGGGTATACCGATCGCTACATGTAAACTCAAGCTTAAGCTGGATGCTATCGAGAAAACAAATTCTAGGTGGACAAATGGTTTAACGTGGATTTGGCCACGGCTGGATCTGAAACGCTCTATGAAATTGATTTCTCTCAACAGATCGCATATCAGTTCCATTATAGGTGTCATCACGGGACACTGTCTAATAGGCAAGCATGCAACAAGACTTGGTGTCCATTCAAATGATTTCTGTAGGAGCTGCATGGACGAAGAGGAGGAGGAAACTATTCCCCACCTTCTTTGTGACTGCCCAGCTCTCTCCCGTAAAAGAAGACTCCATTTAGGGGAATTCTACCTTAACGACATAGGCGATCTGATTAACACAGATATCAGTAACCTCCTTCGCTTCATAAAAAGCTCCAATTGGTTTAACGAGTAGGTATGGAGATCTCTTCAGATCCATGTGGTATCACAATGGACCTATCACTGGTCTAAGTGTGCTGGCAATGGCTGGCAGCCACTTCAACCTAACCTAACCTAGTCTGGTAGCAACGACTTATCAGCGCCTTTCCAAAGGTTGGTCTATTTATCTGCAATTGCCTTAAATTGCAATGAGACTATGTAGTTCCAGTTTTTTCTAAACTATGCCCTACAATCGACTCGAATATCAGCTCTATCTGTCCCATCTTCAAGAAATGCAGACCTATGTCTTGCAAGAACTACCGAGGCATATCCCTACTTAATGTAGCCTACAAGATACTATCCAGTGTACTGTGTGAACGACTGAAGGCGTTTTTAACACACTCATCGGCACCTAACAGTGTGGCTTTCGGCCCTGCAAATCGACGATAGACCAATTCTTTACACTTTGGCAAATCCTGGAAAAGACCAACGAGTTCCAAATCGATGCTGACCATCTTTTTCGATGCTCATCGATTTCAAACACAGTAATAATCGCACCGAGCTATATAACGCGACGGGCGGATTTGGGATCCCGAGAAAACATATCCTGTTGGATCGTGCACCCTAGAAACAGAACTTCTGAATTATTTCAAACATGCACCGGATTTCGGCAAGGAGACGCGCTGTCGTGTGATTTCTTCAACCTTGAGCTGGAGCAGATACTGCGAAAGGCCGGTATAAACACAGAAGGCACTATTTTTGACTACGACATCATTGCCCGTTCCCAACGTGCCATTTTTGAAGCTCTTACGACGGTTCAAGAATAAGCCAAATGAGTGGATCAATAAGAATAAGACAAAGTACGACTAAAAAGCGACCAGTCCAATGACCTCTAGGAAAGAACTTGACAATCGACAGCTACGATTTTGAATTCATCTACCTCGAGGCAAATATAAGCTCCACAAATGACATCCTCGTGCAGATTCGACGAAGGATAACCTTAGGCAACCGTTTCTACTTCGGTTTATTCGAACAACTACGGCTCAAACTTCTAACTCATGCTCAACAAAACTCTGATCTTGCCAGTCTCGTTTTATGGAACTGAATGCTGGACGATAAGACAGCGGAGGATGGGGCTAATACCTGTCGATCTTTTTACAAAGGAAGTGACCGCGAAAACTGCGCTTCGCCTACAACAATCTTATCTTTGGAAAAAGGATCTGATAGGTCACCAATCCCTGAATTCAGCCTTAATCTCAAACTCGAAATTCGCTCCAGAAAGAGCTGGACAGACGGACCTCAACCACATATCCATTTTCACAGATGGGTCAAAAATGGATGAGGGTGTAGGCTCTGGGATCTATGCATCAGAACCAAGCATCGCACGGTCGATAAGACTACAGAACGACAGCGGCATGTTCCAGGCGGAAGTTTTAGCAAGAAGTCACATCGCCATCTACGTAGATTGCCAAGCAGCCATTAAAGCCATCACATATCCACAGCAATTTGATCCAGAACTGTGAAACATTTCCACAACGAGTTTAAGGCAACGCTAACCAGAACGTCACACTTATTTGAGTCCCGGAACATAAGGGCATCCATGGAAATGAAAAGGCGGATCAGCTCGCAAGAATATGTTCTGAGATACCCTCATTTGAACTTAAAAAGTCTCCAGCATCACCACGAAGTTCATAAAACTCGCAAACGAGAGATGGATTTCACTCACGACATGCCGCACCTGAAGAATGCTCTGGACAGAAGTAAATAAAGAGAAAAACAAACGACACAAGTGTAATGTTGGATGGTCCTGAGGTCCAACTATAACTTCTTTAGGACCAAACTCTAGAGAGATCACTCACTTAAGAAGACTAGACGCCTTCAGCTCGAACCTTCCAGCAGTTGCCTGCTAGCTTAAGGTGTGACTTCACCTATCACTTCTTATAGGCATTGTTACAAGTCATAAGCTGCTAGGTGGCCCACCTAACAAGAACGGTCCAACTAAGAGGTTTTTCGAATCCCAGCCACGAAGAAGAGGAAGAGCGAACCTCCAGTTTAAAGATCAGGCAAAAGCGGGCAAAACTAGAAACGTTGATCTAGGAAAATGGAAATAGCGACCCCGGGACCGTGGAGGATGGAAAGTGGTATGCCCTACAATAGTTCACAAGTCTTACGTAACGCAATAGTCTTCGAAAGTTGTAACAGAGAAGTAGATAGACCCATACTGAGAGACATTTGTTGTGACAACGTCAAAAGAACTTTCGTTTTTTTTTTTGCAAAAGTGCCAAAGATTGACAAACAATAGTTTATCAACAAAACTGTCAAACTTTGTGAGTGACAGTATTCTAAACAAAAATTCTAAAAGTACGCACTAAAAATAAACAAAACACGACAAACACGACATGTTCACCACTAATAAAGTGTCGACATGTCTTATGTTAATCTTTCAACAAATTCCTAATTATGTTGAAGAAAATAAGAATGAAATCTAGAAATCTCTGTGCACCCCCAACTGGGTAGCATTTTGTTGCTTCATGAAACAATACACTTTCGTTATTGTTTGTTTATAAGACCACCTGTGCGCGAATGAAATAATAAGACTGACGCCAATTGCCACCGACACCTTTTTGAATCGTTTTTAGGGTTAATGAACAACATTATTTAATTATTCGAAAATTTGTAGGACACTTCTAAATAGTCTGGGCGTTGTGCCATAATCGTTTTCGCTCAACCGTATACAACAATGTGATTTGGTTGCTTTCATTGAAATGTTTTCTTGATTAATTATTTCAAGCGGTAATTGTCATGAGATATAATTTAAGTGATGCGTATCATGAGCAACGTTGTCATATGTTTAACGAGAGGGGATTGCTTTACATTGATAAATGGCGTAGGGATTCGCATTTGACATGGCGATTTATACTTGTCAGCACTTATGCATTTAACGGTAATGAAAGATCCAATTTGACAACTGAAAAGCTTAGCTGGAGACTTGATATAGAACACCCCTTGCAGTCCAAACTTTGACAAGAAGTGGAGTCTTCAACCAAAGATAGGTTTGTCGGTGTGCACTACTCACGTAGGTCCTATTGGTATGGGTCCTCAGGCATGGGTCGCTAGTTTGGTGGCCCATGGGGTCTTAAGAACACGGTCATGTCCAACCAATGATCTTAATGTAATCCTGCTCTTACACCTCCCTCTTGATTTCGATGTCAAAAAAATTGCATCGCGTACGCAGTCAGATTGAAATATAGGTGCTCTTCTGCTAAGCCCTATGGGCATGCTAACCTGTGACAGACTGTACCATACCGAAGCTAAACTTCAGAAAAGACTTCAACGTGAAGTGCTGAAAGATTCATATAATGTGATCTTTCCTGACAATTTAAAGGCGGACTGGAAGGTTGGTACGGGAATTTGTTCAAAGGCTTCTCACTCCTATCGATTTTCAGATTCATTCAGCCAAACATAGCTATCTTCAGTGAAAGTCAAGCCGCTATCAAGGCCATATGTTCGGCAACCTCCCCTGATTGGGCTGTGTGTTTAAGGTCAATCTCCTTCAGGTTCCTGATCATAGTAATCTAAAATAGTCAACCTGCTCCTTCACAACTATTTAGACTGGACAACAACAACAACAACGTATTGGTACCGGGTCACATGAGAGTAAAGGGTAATGACTAAACAAAGAGAGTCATATTTTTTGCTTTATGGAAGGACATTTCACTTGAAATGAACCGCAGAAGAGGGAAATTCTTAAAGGCATCCCTAACTGGGCTAAGAATGGTGTAACCAGAAACCAGAAAGCAGACAAACTGGCGAGAAAAGGAGCAGGAACAATGGTGTGTACTGTAAACGACACAATAGGGGTCTCATTAGTTATCAAGACAGGAATCGATAACAGAATCAACCAGAATTTGCATAAATACTGTATGGAGCTGATGACATACAATACAAAACAATATTCTTCCCAGGGGAGCAATGAATTGCAACAGAGCACAATTCAGATCAATGGTGGGAGTTCTTACTTACAAGGTACAAGGACTATTGACACCGCAATATGCAAAAACTTACGAGAAGGAAGAGTAAGACCTATAACACTTCTTTTGTCTCTGCAAGACTACATTAAAGAGTACTGGGGTCTATGTGAATACCAAACATAACGCAACTAGACAGCAAAGTGACCGTTAATATCCTAAAATTGGTCAAAAACATGAATGGATGGTCCATGGTAACTAATGAGTATTATACCTTTTGAAACAGTATAGTTACTTGTGCCATATCCAGACTGATATGCCCCCGCCTACAATAAACAAAACAGGACAAATGATTTATTTAACAAAATCCGCACCGAGATATCAAGAATCACTGCAATTAGCACCGGCCACTTACCAATTGGATCACATGCTGCCAAGTTAGGCATTCCGTTCAACCCCGATTGTCGTGGTTGCAACAATACACATGAAAAGAAAACCCTAATCCATTGTCACTTCCCGACACAAGCCAGAGTTAGGCATCTTACACTTGGTAAACCCTTTTTTTAAGGCGTTATCAGAGATTTCTAACATAAAATGGATGAATTTGAAAACAATGCTCTTAGCTACACCCATCAATATCCATGTCACATGAGTTGTAGTGCGCTACTTGTGTTTCAGGTAGGACCTTACCAGATTCAGCCACTGCCACTTCAAAGGCTAGCAATATCAAAATTCAAATAGCTAAATAGCACAAGAAGCTCAAACGCTACGCATACGACACACAGAAAGCTATACTTTTCAAGTTAATAAGATCGTTGTTTAGCAACAAGATACAAATCTACATAAACATCAATAGTATAGCAGCATCACATCGACATAATTGTTTTAAAAAAAAACATGTTCACATAAAATCGTTCGTTTATAATCATAAATCGTGTTAAAAAAAACCGGACTTTTGCGTGCCAATATTGAGTGCATTAGTCAGAATTGATTCCAAACTCTTACTCAATATCCTTCTTTGTATACATATATATGTATTTGCTTAAGCATTGTATATACGTTTGTGGATTGCATGAGTAAAAAATGTGAATACGTACTTAGGCTCATGCTCATCATTGAAGTCACTATTTGCCCCAGCAGGGCAGGTCTAAAGCATAAGCATCAGTATTAAGCAATAACTTATGCTTTCCTGAAGCCTTGGCACCTGGACACCTCACAAGCTTACACCTTTTGAGTGAGCATTAGCAAGTACGCACATCCTTTATTCATACAACCCATTTTTGACATTTTTAAATAATTTTTTTGTTTTTTGTTTTGCAAAAACACACAAACAAACACGGTTAATAAAAGCATTATTGTTGTTATTTCAAAGGCAAGTATTAATTTAAAAAAAAAAGTGAGTTAAAATAATTTTTTTTTTAAATTTAAAGCCAAACGGTAAAACCATGCCAAATGAAAGAATAGATTTGGTTCATGTTTTATTTGTTTTTTTCTTTTTTCTGTTTTTTTCGTCTTCTGTATCTGCATCGTTTTTTGTTTCATTTTTTTATTAATTTTGTTTTAATTAAACATTCAAATGAATCAATGATAAGATTTGTTTATGAACTAATAAACTGAATGATAGAAGATACTTTGGAATAACAATAAAATAATGGTAAGGACCACATCTAACATTTCATTCTTATTTTTTTGTTTGTGTATTTTTGTTGAACGAATTTAACAAAATGTACTATGTCCTTTCGTATGTGAAACAATGATAATTTGTAATAAATTAAGGATAAACAAAAGGAACAAGGACAATGCAACAAATACATATATATGTATGTATCATTCTATCTATATAACAAAATACATATTCGCACGTTCACTTATTATGTTACGAGTAAAGAGAGAGAACCAATGTTTTTGTTTTTGTTTTTTTAAACTACCTTAATCGAGAAGCTACCATTGGGTATATTCTGTCCACCAAATTTGACATTGATGTCATATTCTCCGGGATCTTTTAGGGCATAGTAAATATCAAAGAGTCCATCCTTTTCAATGACGTCGATGTCTACAATTTCCCTAAGCAAACAAAAGAAAAGGATCAAAACCCATACATTTTTTAAATTTATTTTGATTTCAACTTACTTTCCACTCTTTGATGTGACTTTACATGTGACAGCACCATCACCAGCATCTCTAGCATCCACACTGAGGTGACTCTTACTGCCGGATGGTTGAATTTTGGGTGCTTCATCGACAAGTTTACATTTCTTGGCCTCACCAGTGGCGAATGCTTGCAGAGTGAATGGTGATCCTTGAATGTGCTTCTCACCATACAATATGCTTATGTGATATGTTCCACATTCATCGGGAACAAAGGACAGTACATACGAGTCATTGTCGATCTTTTCTAGTATTGGAGCAATTGGTTTGCCCTTGGGATTCTTAATGACAACATTGATGTCAGCCTCTCCGGCAGTTTTTGTATCGATTTGGAATTTTGCTGGTAATGAAGCTGGAAGCTTTTTCTTTTCACTATCACCGATTAGTTTAACGTTTTCTGGCTCGGCCTTGGGGAAGACTGTCATTACGAAGGGACTGCAAAGGAAAAAAGTTATGGTTAACAAGCTGAACAATAGGTGTAAGAATAGGAAGAAAGCGTCTTGAACAGACAAAGTTGAGCTTAGTTCCGAACAGAAGAGTAGGAACTAATTGCCATTTTCATACGACTGAGACTGAATTAGTGCTGCGGTATTGGCGAAGGTTAAGGTGGCAAAACGAAACTACGAATTAGAGTCTTGGGGTTTCAAGGTGTCAAAAGCCTTCCAATCAGGTAACTCAGGTTCGAAACTGAACCCAAAGTGATTAATAGTGTTTCATGCAGAAATTGGGACTCCGTTGAAGTCAAGTCAGTGGTCTATGTGAGCAAATCTTCAGATATAAGCAGCTATCACCGAAACAGGGACATCCAACAGAGCATCAGTTCATAAAGGACGATAAAGAAAAAGGTGAAAAAACGACGCCATGAATTTGGGTCGCCATCTAGAGTCCTTGCTTCAAACGAATTTACTCAATAAACATTCCTCCAACCGATGGCAGGAAAACTAAGGAACTCCGTACATCAGAATTCTCTCTTTTGGTACTTTGAGGTCATGTGCTGCATAGAAGTAGGATATCAGAGCAATTTGAGGTACGAAGCGGCATCCCACAAGGCTGTCTACTATCGTCACTACTCTGTTGGTGGGATTCGACTACGCCGATGATATTGGCCTGTTATCGCACAGAATTATGAGCCAAAACCAAATTACCACTGGTTTGGTGACTAAGGCAAACATAGTGGGACTGAAGATACTTCCACCAGCTCGTCTAAGTTACCATTGTTGGACAACTGGTCGAGAGTGTAAAGAATTTCTGATACCTTGTCTTGATCGACTCAAGCGTAATGTGAGTGGTGTTATGTGGATGCAGCACTAGGAAGGTGACCGACATGATCACAGCGAAGCAAACTTCTGGATCTTCTCTAATGAAAAGCTTTATAAAAGAACAGGGCGATCACGAAGAGATACGATAAAACAGAATCGTAAATGGCTGTGGATCGGTCACATGCCATGAAAAGGTGACAGCTGCTCAGCCAGTCAAGCTATGCAATGGAATCTACTAATCCAAAACGGAAGAAGAGTGAATGGTTCTCGAAAAACGTGGCGCAAAACTATCAAAGAGGAGTCTCGACAGTTAGGAAAGTTTTTGAGTCTAGAACCGTCAAGTTCAAGATTAATAAGTGGCCAGAAATAGTACACCCAAGACTGCTGCCTTACACCAATATTGTTCTTCGTGTTCTTATTGTGCTAAACAAAAGTATTCAGTTCCAATACAAAGAATTGGTCGGCAAGAAACTCCAAACCACCAAACCTAATTAGGTAAATATACTGCTCATAGGGCAGAGAACAGAACATCGTCCATGGATGATGGCCTTAAACAATAACCTTCCCCATAATTATGCACACTCACCTGCATGGCACCTCAACGTCGGAGAATTTCACTTGGCACGTCAGTACTGATCCCTGTTTTGGTGGAACATAATGCACACCATACACTCCATTGCCCTTGTCTTCCACATTCAAATTGTCCACAGGAATACCTTCGGAATTTGTCAATTTTACAGCAATACGTCCGGGACCAGCTTCAGCTACATCAACATTGAAATAGGTTGGTAGACCTTCTCTTACTTGTCCGTGTTCAATGCCAGGACCATAAACCTTCACCTTAGTTGGATCAACAGTTTCTTCAACAATCACTCTGAACGGTGATCCAGGGATATGCTTGTCAGCAAATCGAATCGTGATATCATACTCGCCTGGGTCTGTTGCCAAGTATTCAACATCACAACTGCCATCTCTGTTGTCGATACAACTCATTTTAGCTTCTGAGGGTCCTTCAATAGCCAGCGAAAGACCTCCCGTACCGGCACCCTTAGTCTCCACAGTGAACTTGTTATTTTGATTTGTAAAACCTTTCTCCAATCCTGGACCGTAGGCCTTGCAGCGTGATGGATCACAACCGCTCTTTACGTGAACAACGAAAGGTGAACCGGGCACAGGAATATTATCGTACAGCAATTCAATTGTGTGCCGTCCTGCCTCAAATGGTGAGTACATGATACGGAAAATGTCATCCTTTTGACTTGGAACCACCTTACTGGGCAGTACATTACCCTTTGGATCAAATATGGTGCATGTCAGCTTCTTTGAATCGATATCGTTACCGACTTTGCTCATGTCTACCGAGAAATCGGTCGGAGCGTTCATTAAGACACCTATAAAAGAGAAAACCGTTAGTTTGAGACTTATCCAAGACTGCCCCATGACATATAGAGGTAACAACACAACGAGAAATGTTATCAAAATGAAAACGAAACAAAACAAATGCATGCGATGGCGTAAGTCTTTTGTGTGCTTGTTTGTGGTTAGCGGTGGCAGTGTTAGAATTTTTTATTTTTTTTTTTTGCTTTAAGCCGGGCCTTAGTCAAAGAAGTACTCTGGGACGGGTAATTAAGCAGGCGGTTTGCTGTCCTTTTTTTAGAGCGTATTCGCTTGGCATGCCACTCTGCACTGGGCTCACACAGAAAAACGAAAACGAAAACATCAACGCAAGTCGCTTCCTTCGTACCGTGTGGCTGAATACCCATTCCAGTGACTCGGATCTTATTCAAGTTCGGCTGTGCCACTATGATCGGCTGGAAGGGCGATCCACTGACATGTCGGTCGTTGAAAGTCACATTTACGGTGTAGTCTCCGATTTCCGTTGGTAAGTAGGCCACATTGCAGGTGCCATCGCCATTGTCGCGACAATTGATGGCCGCTTCACATGGCCCTTCAACTGTCACACCTAGGCCTCCTTGACCAGCGCCTCTGGTGTCAATCATAAACTCAGCCGGTTGGCCAACGATACCGCGTTCTAGGCCGGGACCAAATGCGCGCACTTTGTTCGAATCACTTCCTGTCAGGCATTGCAAGCGGAACGGACGAGGCGTTATGGGACTACCGCCGAAACATATACTCAAGAGGTACTCGCCCAGTTGTGTGGGCGTGAAATTCACCAGAAATCCCTCGGCTGTCGGTATAATATGGGCCTTGATGCGGTTCCCCGACGGACTTGTGATAGTCACAGCCAGATCCGCCCTCGGAAGGCCATTTGTGATCACGCGGAACTGCTGTAGACTATTCAATGGTGCAGCTTGTGAGTTTGTAATAAATTGCTTAGATGACCTTTTCTTGTTTTCACAATGAATTATGCAAAGAATGAGAGAGTGTTCAATGGGAGTGGGTACTTACTTGGCTCGAGACCGTCCACCTTGATCTTGGACACATCCACAGTATGTTGGACCATCACCTTAGGGCCAAGCGGTACTCGTAGGCCGCCATAGGTCATGGATGTGGTGTAAGCGCCATTTGCTGGTGGAATAACCTCAACAGTGTAGGTGCTGTCGTCGTTGTCAATGACCCGGCATGGGACCTCAGCTTTGGTTTCTTCGTGGATGATCTTCACTTGGAGTTCGGCATCACCAGCCTCCCGGGCGTCTACATTGAAGTGTGTAGCGATATTGGGGCGAACACCGGGCTCGAGCCAGGGTCCAAATGCTTGGACTTTGGTTGGATCGATTGGGACGCCTACGTAGACGCGGTGCGGTGAGTTTGGTGTTGCAACACTTCCATAATTCACTGAAATTAAAAAAAAATGAGGTTCTACATTCCCTAAGACAGAGTATTGTAACACTTCCTACCTTCCACAGTGTGAGGCACGCCAGAAGTTGGAGTATAGGTGCACAATTTGGTTCCATCGGGTTTCTCTTGCACGGTGACGGGAATCTTTGTAGCATAGACGTCTTCAACAATAACTTCCAAGGGAGCATTGCCGGCTTTCGATGTGTCTACAGTGAAAGTTGTTGGCTCTCCAAGTGTTATGCCATTTTTCTCCAGACCCGGACCAGAAGCCTTCACAAGCTCCGGATGGAAATCGGTTCTTGGGAGAATTTGTGCGATGTAAGGACTTCTGGGGATGTCCTCATTGTCGCAGAGAATATGCACTGCATACTCTCCCACCGCAGTAGGATGGTACTTAACCAGAGCGGAACCATCGCCATTATCGTGACATTCAATCTCAGCCTGGGATGGACCAGCAACAGTAAAGCCTAACGCGCCTGTTTCACCATTCGTTTCAACAACAAAGGCTGCGGGATATCCAATAACTCCGCCCGTCAAACCCGGCCCGTATGCAACAATCGACGATTCCTTCTTAGGACCTACCTTCACCTCGAATGGACTCTTGGGAACCTCCTGGCCTCCAAAAGTCACCATCACCACATAACGACCCTCCTTAGTTGGGAAGTAGTGGGATTCATATGTCGTTCCATCGACTTTAGTCAGAGCAACGTTTTGATTGGCTCCACCGGGTCCAATTACTCGAACTTCTGGGATTCCCTCGCCAGCTCCATCGGTGTAAATCTTAAAATCGGCATCATCTCCAACACGCACACCGGTGCCTTGGAGACCACGTCCACTGGCTCGGACCTTTCTTGCATCGGAAATCGGTGACACCTTCACCGGGAACGGACTGTTTGGAATCGGAGTGCCAGCGTAGAACACATTTATCGAATGCAATCCCGTCAGTGGAGTGACATATTCACAACGCCATACGTCCTCTTCGATTTGTCTCAACTTGGCTGGAACCGACGTCTTGTGATTTGCTGGATCGATGATGATCACCTCGGGAACACCACGACCGGCACCCTTGGTTAACACATCAAAGAATGTTGGCTTGTTGATGGACACGCCAGCAGGTTGAATACCGGGACCGGTAACTTTAACTTTAGAAGCATCACCAGCATGACCCTCGACTTTTACTTGGAACGGACTCTTTGGAATGTCACGTCCAGAGAATTTCACAAACACTTTGTGTTCACCCTCCATTTTGGGGATATACGAGACGGAGTAGGTTAGATTTTTGTCATTATTAAAGCGGACATCGGCCTTCTCGGGCAGGCCATTCGGAGCGATCACTTCGACTTCAACAGAACCTAGGGAGAGGGAAGAATGTCTTGAGTTATGGAGTTCTGAAAGTGATGGTCTATTGACTAACCTTTTCCAGCGGAGAATGTTTCCACAGTGAAGTTGGCTGGAGCAGCAACTACAGGACCGATTGGTTCAATTCCTGGACCATAGGCACGTACTCTGAATTGGAAAAAAAAAAATCAAAATGTAACATTAGTTGGTGGATATAGGAATCTTCCTAGAGCTGCTGCATCAAAATGAGCAACCAGG
This sequence comes from Criorhina ranunculi, assembly GCA_951813785.1. Taxonomy (NCBI): domain Eukaryota; kingdom Metazoa; phylum Arthropoda; class Insecta; order Diptera; family Syrphidae; genus Criorhina; species Criorhina ranunculi. The sequence continues at coordinate 32,075,270 of OX638381.1, forward strand.
CCTAAAGGGTTAATCTGCAACACACAACACATAGTTAATCACAAGGAGAATGCATGAGATAAACAGTTCAGGAATCAGATATGTGTTTCAGTTGGATCCCTTGTCACCTACTTACCTCTTATGAATGCGAGGTGGGCTTAGAACTATAAGCCCTTGAAGAGTTTAATGTTAGAACTGAGATCCACACATTTTGTGAGAAGCATTGGTGTCATAATTGTCGATGGCGAGAGGTGACCAACTATATGCTGCCTGCAAGAAAGGACGCACAGCACTGACGCATGTCTCGGACAGAACGTCATTGTAGACAGATATAACTTTGAGGTAGTTAAGGACATTGTTAACCTAGGCTCCGCTAATTTAGACAACGGCACCAACGCCCTGAGGGGAAACGAAGAAAAACTCTTGCTAATCGTTGCTTCTTTGGGCCAAGAACACAATTGAATAGTCCTCTCTCGTGACCTTTTTTAAGATCTTAACTATCCCAGTCCCGCTCTATGACGCAGAGGTATGGATTTTGTCAAAAATTAATGAGATTGCTCTTGGGAACCGTCTGCATAAACGGTGAGACGGTGACATCGACGTAACCGAAGTTCTTATGACTGAGGTGGCTAGGGACCGCGACTCTGGTGGCTGACGCAAGTAAAAGTCAAACTGGCTGGAGACGCATGTTAGATGAGGCCCACCTTTACGCCAGACTGTAGCGCAACTTTAAGTACTTGAGTGCTTAAAGTAAAAATTTAGAAATCAGACCCTATGACTTGTATCAAGAGGAGGTAGAGTCTGAGACGCTGAATCATATGGATCACGTTTGGAAACAATGAGCAAATTGTCACTACAGCAGAAAGAATCATCGACCTCCAGCTCTCAGCAATCGACGATGAGAGGGTGACAGAAAGTTTGGTCAAGTGAGCTGGCAAGAAAGTGCGTGTGACTATAAACAATGGCAAGTCGTGGTATTTCAAGTGGAGAGTAAGGCTCATAAGCTCGTTAAAGTAAAGTAGTCCAAAGGCTACATCAAAGTTTCATTGCAGATGAAAAGAAATTTAGTTCATTGAACTGAAAGCTGGAATCGACGGATGGATGAAGGAAGAACTATGTGTCAGGCCTAAACCTTTATAGAGTAGGTTCACTCACATAAAAGCAAGAACCCTCCCTATACAGTAATACCTGGATACGTACACCCTCGCTTAGCTGCGTTACCCGCATTGCTAACCAAAAATTTGAGGCTTCAAAATTTGTCAGGAATGTAAGCGGGTACGGATAGGTAACTTCCCCTCTTAAATGCCTTAAAATCAGAAAAACTCGTAAGGCAGCTCTATCCGGAGAGCACTGTATTGACTAATGGATGTCAATTCTCTTTCAATCCAGGTATGCAAGACCATTGGAACGATGAAGTAATAAACTTCAGGAATCTTTTCATCAAAAACTTGAAACGAGCTGAAAGGTTATCTAAATTAGACTGCCAAAATGTCAACAGAGTTGTAAGAGGAACCCCTAGTACTACATTTCAGGCATCGTGTTGCATTATAGGTAATGGGGATGTTAGGTGTTCCATTTGAAGACCACTGGCTGGACGCGATTTTCAATAACCAACCGACATGCACTGCTTCTAAAATTCGAAAACAAAGCAGACATCATCCAAAGAGTATGCCATGAAATAATTCACAGCAGTTCTGTAGTAAAACAAAATATATTCCTCCCAGAAGTATGCAATGAATAATAAGTCTACAGTAAGAGACACTAAATTTGAACCGAAGAATTTGCAAAGCTGTAAGTGGGATACAAAAAGAAAACCAAAACATCAAGTTAGTTATGCAAAGGCGTTCAAGAGCTTTACATTTTTTTTTTTGGCCCGCAAAGCATAAGCACACACATAGTCATGAACCGAAAAATGCCGTACAAGTAACTAGTACTCCAATTACTTGTACTGCATTCCACAGAAAAAAAAAATTTCGAATTCGACTTAGGAAGAGCATTTAAAAAAACAAGGATACACACGATAACATCGAATTCGCATTCCAAACTTACCGGGGAGGAGGAATGCTGAGAGAGTTTTGCAATAAAACATTTTTTTTTTATGCAAAAGAAAATAAAAGAGAACAATTAATTAGAACTTTCACTTTTAAGGACAAATGATAATTTTAAAAAGAAAAACACTTAGTTAAGTTAACGTGCGGTTTTGGGAAATTTGTTTAACAGAGACAATTGTTTTGACAATATTCTAGAGTCAGTTGCAAGAGACATAGAGAGAGAGAGACAGTTGAACAATCTCGATAAAGTGTACTCACCTATTTGGATTGGTCTTGGGTCTCAATGGTGCACCTGTTTTCAATTTAGCATTTGGATACTGTGACAAGTATGTCATCATTGATTGTTCATCAACATTTGGATTGACCAATTCTTCGGGTTTGATCAATTGACGAACATTAAGCCAGTCATCGGCCAATCCCATGGCTTCGGATGCATTTTGTACAGCATCCTTTGGATCCCACATATCCCAATCGGGACAGAGACCTGGTGCACATGCATCAACCAATGCACCAACAGCTTTACCACTTGTCCAGTCATTTGTGAAATTATTAATTGGCATCTCTGGGATTCTTGTATGAATCCAATTGAGGAGTCTGTCGAGATAAGAACATTTGGTTAGAGGTTCATTCGAAGGAATTGAGATGTAGCTCATACCTTTGTTTGGGTGTTGCACCAGAACCGTTCATCTGGTTTTCGTCCTCTCCATCCCACATTGGCATCGAGATGGAATAGTGAAGAATTAGTGTCCATATTAAGCCGAGAATTAGTTTTAATTTACAGTCTACAATGTCTGATGAATCTGTAAGTAAATTTAAGGGAAAATCATAAATAAATTTGTTGGTACATGATGCCAGGGATGGTTACAACCCTAAATCAATCTTTTTTTTGTCATAAGGTAATGGAAATAGAGCAATCAAATGGAGTAAACTCAAGCATGTTGAAGAGGATCATAGATCATTTCGGGCGAATGAATGTTTTATAGATCGTTGGCAAGGATCTAGAAGTTAAAAACGTTCATCTAGCACTGTGTGGGTGTTCTATTTTTTTTTTGCAAGAATGACAGGGACCTACAGTTTTTATTGCCGACTTTGAATGGCATATTGAGAAGCTTTTCCATGATTGTCATCACTTTCGGAAGTTTGTCATTTCCTAGGGGAAGATGACACTTCATCACATACAGAGCCACATGTGTGTACAAGTGACTGTAACTTGACCAACGACTGTGCCCCGTAATACTGCATCTCAACATCGAAATTGGTAACTCAGGAGTGGTGAGCGTTGATGAAGAGACCTTTGGTCTGTGTATCGCTTGGTATGAGCTGTCGGTATGCAAGCGGTTTTGACAATGTTTGAGGAATTCGTAGCTAACGACTGATGTATTTCAATCATCTCGACGGGATTTGGTCATCTGAGCAAAGCAGTTGGGCTATTGGGTTGATGAATCCCTTTGGGACAAGTAAAATCTCAGCATATGAGGGGACATTGCTTGACAAGTAAAGAAGGTTCTGATGCTTAAGTCAATCTAGGGAAGGTTACAGTGTGAAAGACCTTCCTAAACCACTGACCAAGGTGTGAAATATTTGGAGGAATTGTTAAGCTGTAGTAACTCTGCCTGATTGTTGTGGGAAGGTAAGAGGATCCGTGATGTCCTCAAGTTTCATTTCAATGTGATTCACGTCAAACCTCCGTCAAGCCTTTTATTTGTATTCGACTTCTCATTCTCGTTTCAAAGATCTTAGCTGGATCCTAAAGGCCATCAGAATTCATGTCAAACCTTCATCAAGACTTTTATTTGTGGTCGACTTCTCGTTCATGTTTCAAAGATCTCAGCTGGATACTAAAAGACATTAGGAGCAGTGTCTGTTTGGCAGGACGAGTCTCCAGTGCTGGTTAATGGAGAGTTTGACAAATTTTGAGAGAGGGACAGATAGAAACTTGAATTGCCACAATAAAGTTGAGACCGCCTCTGAAAAATTTGCTGACGTAAGGAATCCTCGAGGAAGACCACGATCACTAATAATAGTTGTCCGTATCGCGACGAATTGGATCATTAGATCAGAAAGAACGGTGACATTTCGTACCTTAACGAGACATCAATAGACTAACTGCATGAGCCAGAACAAAACATCAGCGGAGCGGGTGGGAATGGTTAGTATGATCCACTCCCTCTAAGTTGGGACAGCTGATATACATTATGATCTTTGATTCATCTTCAGTTCTGTTACGCTGAGCTGTTAATTGTTTCAGTTCGTTGAGCATATGAGGGTCATTCTAAATTTCTCAACTCACTGCGAGATCATGAAACCTGTCATTCATTAACTAGACCTTATTAAGGCGTGTGATTCATTACATCAGTTTTAAAAAATTCCCATCTCTAATTTCCACGTCACTTCAATTAAATTAAATTCGCTGCACAAGTTAATTTATTTGATTGCACGTTTGTATTCGAATCCAACTCGCTAATCTATTTCAAGTATCACTTGTGGCGCCCTATTCCCAACCAGAATTATGCTTGTGCACAAAACCATAGAGATAGAGAGCCCTTAACAAAGGAACAATCCATCTCAAACTCAAAACAACCGTTTTTAAGATTCAGTCGTTCGCACCGTCAAACGAAAGTCAAAGTGAAAGTGATCGTCTATCTATTTATAGACCGGGTGCGCATGTAATTTATTTAATTTGAGACTTCTGGAGTAAATGCATTTTGCTGCTGCAACTGCACAAAGTACACCAAAATTAATCACAAACGAATGGGTATAGGCTTAGGATTGTGTGTGATTGTTGATTTATTTATAAAAAAATGTATCGTACCACATCGGATGCGAAGATATATAAGAATGTTGACGGATTTTATAGACCGTGACACGAAGGAGTAAACACAAGCGACGGGATGGTAATTTACACCGGGAACTGGGCGTGAGCCTAACGAACCATACATCAACTATAAACGATTTTCCCACGTTCTTGAGAGATACAGATACATGTGAGGGAACGTATAATAATAATAACATGTTGTTGGAAGGTAATAAGAAATTTGTTCTCTAATTGAAATGTTAGACAGTGTGGAGGGGGAGGGGGAGAAATTAGTAATGGTGCTGTGCACCTACTTTGAGATCATCCACTTGGCATGTTTGGGTGCTTTAAGAAGGTTTAAACAAGATTTTTTAAAGATCAGCAGTTTTTATTCCACCTGTCATGTGAGACTAGATCTCTTCAATGTTGGCTTGTGAAACCTGGATCTGTCCCTTAAACAGCATAACTACAACTCCCTATCTTTCAATAACAAGTCATCAACTGATCCAGTCATTATTGCTAACTTTGTTGCCACCTTCTTTCAACAATCTTTTACCATCGATTCCTTCGTACTGGATCCCTCTTATTTCAACTATCTGATGGAGTTCTCCACTGGGCCATTTCTCTTTCACAGCTTCGACCCGGTTATTATCGAACATAAGTTACAACAACTTAACTACGAGCTCATACCCGGCCCAGATTGATGGAAATGTTCTTCCATTCTTCTACCTTCTGCACAATCAACCTGTCTCTCCCGTTTAATCTCTTCGCGACCTCGGGATTTTGTGTGATAAGGAGCTCAATTTTCGTTCACATATGGATGAGATAATCCTTAAGGCCAATTCAGTACTAGGCTTTGTAAAACGGTGGTTCAAAGAATTCACCAACGCATACGTAAACATGTCTCTCTATATTACCTTTGTTCGCCCCCTCCTAGAGTATGCCAGTCAAGTGTGGTCCCCTCACCATCGTGTGCATATCTCGCGATTCGAAAGCATCCAGCGCCGTTTTCTTCGATTTGCTTTCCGATGTCTGCCCTGGAACGACCCTTTTATTCTCCCTCCCTATCAAGACCGCCTCAACCTCATTAACTTAAACACCCTTGAGGAACGCAGAGATGCAGCTGACATTCTCTTCATTCATTGACTACTTTCAGGTCACGTTGAATGTGCGTCACTTCACAACTCTGTTTTCTTCAACACAAACCCTCGAAATCTACGAACCCCTCTCTTATCTACCAACTTACCAAACATCCTATGGCTCGAATGAACCGATCTCACGTATGCTACGAAAGATTAACTCGAACCTTACCCTTTTTGACTTCAACCGCATCACTCTTTGCCTTAAATCCGATCTCTTTCACCGCCCCAATTAATCTTAGTTTTAAGTTTAAGTTTAAGTCTAATTTTAAGTTAGACTTGTTTTAAGCTTGTATTAAGCTAAGAAACAAACTCGCTAGAGAGGCCCTTATCCAAGCAGTTTACCTAGAAAGTGTAGTACGTTCGTACTGTATTTGATGACCTAGGGACGAATCAAACAGAACTTCGGAGCCTCCCAAGAGTTAAGACAAAAGATGACACAAGATACGACTGAATGGCAATGATCATGGAATCAATTGCAGAAAAGACGATGATCTTTCCAGCTTTTCTTCTCGATAGGTGCATGAGAAAGCTGTCATCTTGGTGCAGTCAAATTTCATCTAAAAATTCTACTAATTGGACATGGTTAAGGTTAGGTAAGGCTGCATTTAATGTAGCCACACTTAGACCAGAGAAGGTCCAAACGGATCTGTCATTTCTTCCAGAAAACTACCCACAGAATCAGTCGGAGCTAACTATGAAGCTAGCTGGAAGCTACCTATACTTGTGTCAGCCAGTTCGTTGAGATTGTGGAAGAAACAGGGTCTTCTTCGAGCTCAGAGTGCTGGACATTTACAGAGAAGATGAAGAATCGATATCAACTATCTCTTCACCGATTTTAAAGCCGCGTCTGACATTATTTATAAAGACAAGCTATACAGAGCAATGTCCTACGATTTCAAGAAAGGATTTAGACAAGACGTGTCGCTGTTATGCGATTTCTCTAACATCGATCTTGAAATAATTGTTCAGAACTCAAGAGCCAACACGAGAGGCACAATCATTCAAAAGTCAGTACAATTACTTGCCTACGCTGACAATATTGAAAGTAATCGAGAGAAGGCAGCTTGATGTCATTATTGACATCTACATACGTATAATGGTAGATGCTAATCCATTCAAGTGTCTTCCTTATTTGCAAAATGTTTGCAATAAAACTTGATGTTTGTGTCTTTATGTGTTTCAATATGACCATATTCGTTATTAAATTGCAATCAAAATTATCATTAATCAAGCTAAACAAATTATGAATCTCTTTTAACAAGTTATGGAATATTACAAACCTAGTGCTCGTTAGTTATAAATCGTTCAAAGATAAATGTATTTCCGGCAAACGAAAGAGATGGACATAAACAGTGGACTTGTTGGCCATTAATGGAAATTATCAGAAGATTGCGAGAATTATAAAATTCTTATTTTATTTTGGTATTTCTACGAGTTCTGTAATTGGAAGACAAATGTACTTGTGTGGTTTATTTTTTAAACCGCATAAAAGGCCATGAAGTTAAGTTCCTTCCAGAACTATACTCTGGAGTGTGGGAATATGTTTTTTTCCAGCTTATCTCAAAACTTTATTTTATATAAAAAATAAAAGAAAAAACATTTTTAAAATTTATTTGGAAATCTTTTCTTACATGTTTTTGAGATTGTGAACCATTTTTGTAATGACATTTGTCAATTGGGGCGGAAACACATGCCAGTAATGGTGACAAAAGTTATAATAGACATCAAATTTGATTTGGAAATAAAAATATTTTTTTATTGTCCCGTGAGATTGCAATAGAGAAGGCAATACCGCGCAATGATATTAACTTCTTCATTGATAGCCAGGTTATTTCAACCACTCGGACGACCTGTCTAATAAGCCACCAAAAGCCATTCTAAAATTTACTACGAATTAAGGATGGTTCGGGGAGGCACTCACCCAGAAATTTGCCCTCGTTTTTGTATTTTCAGAATGGACATTCCACGTCAGACGAACACAATGGATTCCGTAGAGATCCGAGTGAAGGCTGCACGCGATGCACCCACCTCTTCAACATACCTACCTACCTACAGCCAGGCAGCCCTTAAAACAATTTCTGGTATAGAAAATCGAAGTTTGTGATATGCTGTCGAGAAGAGCTCAGGGTTCTTGGAACACAGCACAAGGTAATACTCCGTGGATCCCTGGGCGTGAGGGAATACCAGAGAAAGAGAATGCTGACGAATTGACTAGAAGGGGTTCGGCATTGAGTCTGGAACAAGCCAATCCCGCTTTGCTCATTGAACCTTGAAGCAGAGAACAAAGCTCTAAGAGAGGAAAACAACAGATGGTTCTCACTAGACACTTGTGTCATCATAAGGAAATTATGGTCTGTATTTGATAAGGCTAGGGCTGTCTGACTTATACAAAAGAATAGAAAATCCCTTTCCACTCTTTAAGGTGTGATTACGGGTTATAACACTCTACGTTACCACATGGAAAATCTTCAAGTTACAGAAGAAGACCTGCGTAGAGGTTGCGGAGACGAGGAAGCCCACTTCCTCTACAAATTTGGCCGGAAGATTGAATTTGTTTAGTTTTGTTCGGGTCTTAGTATGCAAAAGGGACTAATCACAAGAGGAGGACCTCATATTCAATGGCATGTGTAAGTCGAAGGTGTCGAAGGCTGGAGAAGCTTGTTGTTTGACGTTCTGATTCACCTCGAACCGTAGCGCCAACTTAGCACTTAGTCAGTGTGAAGTGGTCTTCTGAGAAGAGGTACACTTAGACCAAAAATTAGTCCATTGTGATGCCACTGAGTGTTAGGATTGGAACCCAGTCTACTCCTGAAGACATTTCGATTTCCCAGCATAGTAGTTGGTCGTCCTGGTGGTGTTCCGATCATTTAAATCGTTCCTCATCTTGGCAGCTCCTGAAAAAATCGTTGCAAACAACACCAAGACTCTGAGGACGCAGTTCCCTGTTAGGAAGTTAGTTAGCTTCGAAAGCTGACCTCATTTTAGACGAATCCACGCTTTCAAATTTCTTAGGATCAAGGACAAAGATAAGCAGATAAACATAGCATTGTTGCCATCTATGGTTTGCTTTCAACAGTGCATCGATGTGAATCAGGTGCTTCCTACTATTTGTTCTATGAGGGCCTTGTATGACAGCAATATCACTGTGAACTGAAGCCCAACAGAGTGTGACATGCGAGAGTCGTTCACTGCCATCGATTTTATTGTGTTGGATACAAGATATCGGATCGCAGCTTAGCCGGCGATGTAAATCACCACATCTGTGGTTGATACTGGGTTAAACTTCAGCCAAACGATAGCTTGACTGATAGCTATGACTTCAGCATGGAAGACACAACAACGGTAAGTGAAACTGAAGGAGTGACGCATGTCAAGGTTTTCTGAAAAAGACACTGACACCGACTCCTTCGATTGTTTAAGAAGACTTCACGCTGACTCCAGACGCTTCTGTCCGGTATTGTGTGCTTATAGCTGATGTTGAAGTCATTTGCAGTAGGATTTTGGCATGCCTCACGTTTCTCTCACACCATTGGTAAGTTTCTCTCAGCCTTAGGGCCGTGTAAGGGACTTACTGCAAGCCACACATTTTTATTGGCGACCAGAGTAGCATAGTTTGAAGCAAAGCTGTTGGAGAAGTTCTTAACTCCCGCACCTTTAATGCTGAGGCAAGCTTCATGTTGGACTTAATTGATAATTGTGAACAAATGTCACAGTTTCTTCATTTTGACAGCTAAAGTGACGTTTTGAATTGAACTTAGGAACGTTCTCCTTCATTTCCGATCTCATTTCATCTTAATAAGACAATTTACTAATTGAGATTGGTTTGACGGGATGTCCCCAAGACTTTGGGTCATTTCGTTAAAGTAATGACATTTCTCAATTCTCTCTCTCTCTCTCTCTCTCTCGCTATTGAACTACAAACGTCAAATGTAGACCAAACGTCCGGTAAACCGTAGTGAATTTTTCTACTCATCGTGACATCTTTGAATAATGATTCCAAAGAATCTCACAATTTATTATGATTCTACCTCCCCTTGGAGCAGTAGCTATACACACACAAACACACACATCTTCTAATGAAGTGATTTAACATTTTCCATCGATTTGTTATGTAAGTACTGTTACTTGGATACAAATTTACATTTTCTTTTGTTCATATCAATCTAATTTTGAGTGTAAGCTCTTATTTAAAATAGATTCACCTTTCTAATTAACGATTGAGAACTATCATAAGACAAATAAATAATAAACCGGTCTAATGAACCCTCTACCGGTATTTTTGTTTACTGTAAATTGGTGGCGCTGAACAAAAAAAAAAGTTCTTCTTCTTCTCATCGTCTCCCCTTACACTTTGCATCCACGGTCATAAAACAAAGTTTTTAACAACACACATCAACAATATCAACTATTGCATGCAAATTCAATGCGTCGACCCTCCTCTTCTGACATCAACACCAACCACAAATTACTGCCACACACAATAACAAACACTGTGACACCAACAATCAGAGAGAATCCAAGAAAGAAATTCAAGTTTAAGGTTAAAATCGTCGAGGCAACACATCAACCCAAAGTAGCTGGAGAAAGAAGACAAAAAAAAAACAAAAAAAGACGACTTAATGACGTAAATTCCAGGGCCACGATCACGGGACGATCACTAGTGCCCCCAAGTGTATACTTAAGATATTATGAACCCGCTTTTTCGCTGAAGCAATCAAAAAGCCGGTGCTGGTGACTGGTCGTTAGTCGCTGATTTGAGTTAGTTTCTATCCAAGATCATGGTTGTTACTAGGTACACCACTGATGTGGCTGACGATGATGATGATAGCGGTGGCATCTAAAATCTACACATGACAACCGGTTAACAATAATGAACGTATGTATGGTGAACGCAAATGTAACCGTTAAAACAAATTTAATTGTCTAACATTCATTGTAAATGTTACATTTCATGTGCGCTACTCTCCAAAACAGAGAAAGATACTTAAAAACCGGCACAAGATGGTGTTTCCTTTTTGGAATGCCTACGAAAGTGGAACTCCTCTTTAGCTGTAGAAAACAACGATGCTGATGGAGGACCGTCTGTCTATCCCGGTCAATGGCTATAATAAGAAGATTTGTCCAACATTTGTTTATGGCACGACATAACGCAAGTTGTTTTGTAATCAACCAACTAAATGGGGTTAACACTTGATGTTAACGGTATTCGCCAATTTAAATGTCACCATCGAATGACATTTGTTGCTTTTCATCTTTGCAATGGTGAACAATTTACATCTGTCACATTGACAAATGACCTTCGATAAGGGATCAACACCGATAGCGGTATTTAGTTTTAGAAAATGCATCCAACGATCAAATTTTATAAAGGCAATCGGGGATGCAAACAAAATTCTTAACTTGTTGCTCAACTGGTAATTATCTATAGACGAATGATTGCAGGTGAGGTAAGTAGTAATGACTGTAAAGAGTTGACTGCAGTCGTGTTCCATTCGGAATGAAGTCATTTGTATAAACGGTGCTATTGGCAGGTTATTGTAGATCGTGTTTGCATATATTTTCCTTGGAATATTTGCTTTCTTTATTTTATTGACGGTATAGCGCACGGTTAATGGTGCTAGTTATCAAAGTATGCACGCTGATCTCAAAGTACGAAATAAGAGGCGTACGGGACATTTGTAGAGCGAGTGGATTCGTGTTAAGTGGAGAAATCAGAATCCCATAAACAGAGCGGTGTAGTCTTTCATCTAGATAAAGGATTCGAAGTTCTTTCACTTGCAAGGGGGGAAAGGTTAAGTTGTAAACTTTCGACAAATTTGAGACTTCAGTGGATTTAAAGGTAAGATGAGTTTGAAAACATACTCGCCCTATGCTCTTCCACTTGTTAGAATCCTCCTTAAGTAGCATAGTTAAAGAAAGAGTTTAGTTACCCTTTTGACTAAATCTCCCACCAAATCGTACCTTGTCAACCGCCATTAGATTTAGATCTTCATTATCCAATCCCATTACAGCCACCTCGGGCGTCCCTCAAGGCAGCCATTATCCTTTTAATTAATGATGCCGATCTTTAGACGCTCATCTTCTGCAGGAAGACTTCATCTGGTGTCAGAAAACTTGTCTAATGTCACCAAATGTTACTCTCACCTCCCAAGGATTATTTCATTAACAACGAGCTTGTACCCTAAATCACTTCAGAATGTGATCGGTGTGTTATCTGCGATAGGGAATTCAACTTTCGCTCACACATCGAGAACACCATTAGGAGAGCTAACTAAGCACTGGACTTTATCGGATCCATACGTTACAAACGCTCTCTATACTACCTTCGTAAGGTCTCTCCTCAAAAATGTTAGCCAAGTTTCGTCGCCCGATCACATTGTCCACTCCGTGAGAATTGAAGCAGTCCAGCGATGATTCCTTCATTTTGCTTTACGCAGTTTACCCACAACTTATCCCCCGTACGTTGATCGTCCTAAGTCATAATTTTTATCACTGTGACCCTTAGGTTTAAGAAATAATAAATCTAGGGTAAAGCCAAAAGTTAGAAGAGAAAATCCATGTTGGATCTATGTGGATTCTCGACGACATTTTGGTCAATGCTGGAGAAGGGAGATCCCTATATCACTTTGGCGGACCTATCACATACTTGCAGCATTGCCATTTAACCAACTTTGTCGCTGGAAGTAAAGGCTTTTGAGTAACGACGACAGGGACAGACTTATCGAGAAAGGAAACAAAACGAAGTTTGAACCTCGCACTATTCTACTACCAAACTAGCAGGGCCTAAGTATTGAGTATTTTTCTTTCCCTTTTTGTTAGCTCTTTCTTCGTGGCTCCGCTTATGGGGTTGGCTATTGTCGAAAACGTCAAGTTTCGTCGGCTTGGTCCTGCAGCGTATCGTAACTAGGGCCAAGATGTTGTTAATTTTTTATCATTTGAAGGATCCAGGGTTTTATTTTTCCGTTGGGATTTCCGTACTGAGTTTTTCGGATGGATCTAGTCTGTTTGAAGTTTTTCAACGATAGACTTTTGACGTTGAACTCTCTCCACACTGGACATGGGGACTTACATAGTTTGAGAATGTCACGAAAAAGTGCGAGTTGGAATGCTAGAAAATCGATTCAGGTGGTCTGATTCCGGACCGTGGACAACCAATGACTTTTCGGGCACTCGATTTCGCACATGCAGTACAAGCTTATATACAACAGAGACCGGCCGGATATCTGGGACGAGTGTTGGGGCAACAAGGCAGAGTAGATGTCGATATAAGGGATGTTGTGCACGAGATTTATTACAAGTCGGGTAACCGTCGTGTAGTTGTATCGCTTGTCATACTGAAGATTCCAGGTTCAACTTCTAATGTCAAGAAAGTCCATTAACTGCGAAAAATACTGTGAATTATAAGAAATGGCTCCAATACCAACAATTTTCCTCAGTTATTCTGGACACCACCCTCAGAGCAAAGACTGAAACCTTGTATTACCACACCACTAGCGCTGTGTAAAACGCATCAAAGGGGTATTCATAACTCCTTGAGTGCAAGTGAATAAAATAAAAATAAAAACGCGCTGACGGCACCTTCCGCTCTATTTATCAACAACCCTTTCGGACAAGTTTGTGATAGACTTTGATTAAATCCATACTTCAGACCCATCATCGCATCGCAAGTGGACTTGTTCACCATCTAGACGTAGTTCTACGTGAATATATATGAACTCCCTCTGAACGGAGGATTGAGAAGCTTTTTCATTACAAATTGTGCTCTTGGAGGTTTGCCATTGCTTGCCAAGAGGTGGTGCTGCAAACAAATTTGCTTGTTTTGCTAAGGCTCGAGCCTGAGTCCTCATGCGAAGCCACGGCGTCCACTTGTGCCGCATCTACTACATCATTTTTCTCATATCCTTGATTCGGTAGAAGGGGGAAAAACGAGACTAAAATCTAGTCGTCTGGTCTGGAGACTTCTTCAGCGTTTGCTTTTAAGGTCGGGTTTTGGTAACTCTTTTCATTTGATTCTGGCGACTTGGAAGTGTCTTTTTAATTTTTTTTGGATTCTAACGACTTTAAACGTCTTCTAAACGATCGGCAGTGGCATCACTGAATACTTGCTCATATGCCATCATTCACTAAGGATTCAGACTGATTCTTATGGAACAATTTTAAATGCGTCATAATGGGCTTATTTTTGGTAATTTTGGCTTTGAAAGTTTATTTTGTATGTAAAAGTTATTGTCTAACAAAATCCATAACAAACGCGTAAATTCCTAAAATTTCGTCGCAAAATATTCAAATAATTTATCCATGTGATCGTATCAATCCAAATTAATAATTTCGAAGACAGTTCTCATGCCATTGCCCACAAATTAGTAGTCAAACCAAATCAACAGTGCGTAACTCTATAAAAAAAAAAAAACAAAAACCTTAAAAGATACAATATCCATCGCTCATAAGAGTGATGTTTTGTATGACAAATTAACAAGCGTGAATTTTTCTCTCATGCACATACAATTTGTCACAACATAACCTTCAAGAAGTCATGTCACGATAATATTTTACAAGGAATTTAAGTGTATCTATAGAAACTACAAGTACCACCATCAACAGAACTAGCCGGCCGGTAGATTAAATACTTTTAGAAGCATATAGCTAACAACTTTATTGTCAAGTACAAGGCGTTGGTTACCAGTTTTTTTTTTTTTTTTTTGGAATTTAAATTCGCACACACAACAAACAAAACCCCCAACACACAAAGAAGACAATTAATTTCTATCGAAATGTGAAATTTTATGCGATGATGTCATATCAGATACATAGATACTCAGACTCAGATGTTGCCTTGCCGGCATCTATATTTTTTTATTTTTTTAAATTTTAACGTTCGCTGAGCAGTTTGGATTTAAATCGCGACTAATTAAAAAAAACAGTCTAACGTCTGGGTCTGGGGAAAAAAGGAGAAACGTGAAGTTGTCATTAATTCATGCATCCCTGAGTCTGACCATGATACTGGTAGCTGTCCCCCTCGCCCCGTCCATAAATGGTTACTGACGTCATTTTTTCTGTGTAAACGTTTCGCCAAAACGTCGAAATTTAAAATTCTATTCAAGAGATAGAAACAGATAGACTATAACCACATTTGATACATTAGGAGGAGCGGTGGTGTTGTTGTCAGTTTATCGTGATGCGGCGGCGACGTTAGAGGTTAAACCCTGGGGACTAACAACATACCAAGTCTACTCTGATGGTGATTGCAGGTAGAATTTTTAAATTTCTCAACCGTCAAATGGAAATAATTTATTATTATGCTCTCATCGTTGTTGGTTGGGAACAACTATTCAAATGTCGAGGTTTCTGTTTCTGTTTCTGTTTCTGTCGACTTGCAATTGAGATTAGGGTCAGCTATAGGATTACTCAGAGTCAGAGTCTGGTTAAGTGTCAATGAATCATTGGAGATTGAGAGAAGAGCGGATTAAAGTTTAAACTAGAGAAAGTCCAATTTCGTTTTAAGTCCAAATAGTTGGTCTATTTTTAGGAATTATGTCGGGATCCTGATAAGACATAAGTGTTTTACGTGTTTTGCTAAACAATTTTTACGATTGAGAGTTCTATTAGTGATTATTACCGAATCCAGAGTAATCTGTGAAGTCAATCATGTCCAAGGTTAACCTTGTGTTTAATGCCAATAGTTGCTTGTAAGCTAATTGATATTTTTTTCTTTTTTTTATCGTCACGTTGTATTTGTCATAAAAAAACGATTGTGACTTAATGGATATGTTGTTTGTGAGTTTGTTAATCTGATGGCACGAAATTCCATGCCGGAAATCCATATACATTTTGGGTTTAAACAGCTTTAAGAATATTTCTGCTTCATTCGAGCTCTCGTCAGAGATTTAGAGGAACAAATTCCACAACCAGAGACTACTACATTTTTTCTTCCCGGATAGGAGTTTAGAGCCCATTTGTTTCGTGTCATGCTATTCACACAGCGCTAGTGTTGGTGTAGTGATTTTTGAAACTCAAGTGTTATTAGGTTTCAGTCTGTTACTCACAGGGTGGTGTCCAGAATGACTGGGGAGAATTAATGGTACTGTTGCCATTGCTTATAATTCACAGTATTTCTTTCGAACATCCCGATGTCATTAGTACCATCAACACTTTCAAGCCACATGACCACCTTACTGTCAGTGTTATGCCCATGCAGTAGAGTTGACGTTGTCACGTTGATGTCCATAACAACTTCAAAGTATTTTTTGCCACCTGTGATGTTTCATCATCGGCTTTCTTTTGTTGACCACATGCACTTGGTTTCGACCTAATAAACTTCGTTTCGCATATCCTATCCCTTCAGATAGATAGTCTACACATCTGTCTTTCAAGCAGAGGTCTATAAAATCGAGCTGCGCAGCAGAGAATGGATTAGACGAAATCTCCATAAGAAGCAGATTGTCATCCCTTTTGACACTCAGACAGAATCTTTGAGTTCATAGAGTTATGAATCAACATTTCTGGAGCTGCCTTAACAACCTCATGTTAACTACTGGGTTCCCGGGCACAAGGCTATTGCTTGTTTACCCACTTAGGTGACGCTTCAGTTCGGGGTGAACCTGGGCTTTAACCAATAAGCCTCTTCATTCCTTAGCTAACTACCTACAGCTACGCACTTCAAATGGATTAAAGTCTTCTTCTTCTTGTACGCAACATCCGCAACACTTCGGTCTTCTTCTAGTGCGTTGTCCCGGTCATTGAAGGCAACGAAATATATCTGCTGAACTCGCCAGACAAGCTTTATAAGCGCATTTCGCTTCTTGTGACATCAGCTTTCTATCAGCTCAGTCAGAGAAGCTTTAAAAATAAAATTCAACAACAAGAATGTTCTTTAATCCTTTCCACAATAAGCAAGCTTCTTACGAACTCCTACACTGGACATTGCTCATTCAAATACCATCTCAACAAGTTGAACATAAGTCCTTTGGATATGTACCGACTCTATGTCTTCCAAACAAAAGACTGCTGAGAATATTTTGTGCAAATGTCCCGCATAGTGAGAGAACCATAAAAAACAAGAAACACTTCGGCAGGGAGCTCATTTCCGCAGCCATGGTCAAACCATTCATTGACAAGCTCGAACCAGAGAGTCTTGCATAACCTCGAAACATTTTCCAGTTGTAGCAGAACAGGCAAAAATGATTTTATAAGTCGCAGTGCCCTTCTGCTTCATCTGTATCGGTAGGAGATTTCACAGAGCAGATGCCTTCGGGCTTAGTCGGGGAACACAGGAATTTATTTGTATCTCTTCATGGTGCCATCTAGTGAATTTCTTTGAAAACTACGAATGGAAGCAGATGAACGCTTTATGCTACAAAATAGGATAAGTTTTGAGAATTCTCAAAAACAAAACCTACATCTTGGGACTAAACAAACGCCGAGATGTACAACACTGTTCTTACTTTGAAAAATGAAGCGGAAACCTACATGAGACTCCTGCTGATCCCTGAGGCATGAAAAAGTCTCATTAAGTGACCGGATATCATCGAGCGGCGATTGAGGATGAAGAAAATACTTTTTATAGGTACCGTCCACCTTAGCACTGAGTCCCAATGCCAAAGTAGACAAAAACTACTTCGAATTGAAATATATGAAAGAAAACCGCGACCTTGGAGGTCGAAATGCAATAATTGTAGACAAAGTCCCTGGAAAGCTTTCTATTTGAGCATTAGATCTGCAAGAAGGTTAGTTGAATCTGTTGAGAGTGATAGCCAGCTAAATCGAATATTTGGCGATCAGTTGGAACACCACAGTCCATGGCTTTCTGTGAAGAGAGTTATTCATTTGAAGCTCACATTGTACCAGTCTTAGGAATAGAGGGGAATGAACTCGAATCTCAGTACCAGAGGCATGATAAACGTAACTGTATCAATTCCCTTCCATTGCAAGCAGAGGATATGGTAAATAAGTTGTACACCAAGGAAGTAAAAGATGGACCTGAAGGTACCACCTGGTTAAGAATCTGAACGGCTCCTTATTGACATTAGATGGAGATGTAGCTCAGAAGATTCATTGCGATCTCGACCATTTACCACATAAACCGTCTGCGGATCATCATAGAACAATATGCTAAGTACATGGTCCCACTTTTATCGAATCTTTATCGATTTCAACTAACAGTTCTAAAAAGAATGCGACGCAGTGCCACTTACCTCTGAAGAGGCTGTGGCTACATGGACGCGAAAGAGAATACGACGTACTTCTTTTGCGACTGTCCAGGCCTCTGCAGAACCAGGAAAACAACCCTAGGCCCTTACTTCGCTAGCGAACTGCCAACCGTGCCATCGAAAGCCATTCTAACATGTTTATTGGATTCGAGGTTCTTAAGAAACGCGACAAATAGATAACAACTAGCTACTTCTCACTTCTACGTAGGTACACGAATGTAGGAGTGAGGCGGCGTCTAACATCAAGCCACCACTCCTCTAACCTTTTCTAACCTTTTGACAGAATATAATTAGGTGTACATTGCGAAGGAGTACTACCAATGGTATGTCTAGCACGAACGGTATGTTGTCAGACTATTTGGAAGTAGGGTACGACAAGGTTGCTGAAACTTATTGCGGCCAACTCCGTCATTAAAGTAAGCATTGCCAGACAGCAGGTTGACGTAGCATTTACTGTCTGAGTGGCAGCACTGGTGTCTGCTTTTGAAAAATCTGGAAAAGCATCTGTTTTCAGCATAAAAACTAAGTTTGGACTTTTCGGTTCCGTTGAAGAATGGGGCATGTGTACAGTGCTTAGAGGATGACTGCCACTTTCACTGTAGAAGGATGCCAGCAACATACAGACGTCCACCGTTCAGCGATGGAAGTGTTTATGGATTGGTCACAGCTTTCGAGAAGATAATTCCGTGCAGAATATGCCATTCACTGCCTGAATCTAGAAGAAGAGCGGGCCACCCTAAGCAAAACAGCGCAGAACAATTATTATGAACTTTGGGTACAAGTTTGACAGCTAAAAAAGGGTTGTTGACAGGAACCTAGTTTCGAAATAACCACATGGCATTGCCATCAATCTTCTTAGCTAAGATAAATGATAGAAGCCCTATAACAATGTGAAGTAGCAAACACCAAAGCCTTATAAGGCAACAACTGACATAAGGTCTAAAATTATTCTCACTTGGACACTTCAAACAATTAAAAGCAATTGACACGGATCTGTAAGACATCGCGCCAAAAACAGAATTCCATTTGTCGTCCGACGAGCGCGAGTAAGCTCCCATAACATCCATCTAGGCAAGATTCTTCGGAAACGTTGGAATTTTACGTAGAAATAACCAATCCTCATCCATTACTTAGAATTCCCGTCACATACGATATGTCACAAAATGTGACAAGCAATCGAAGCCCTCATGACATCATACATGTTTCAAAAAAAAAAAAACTGACACTAACTTCGCGCGTTATCTCTGGTGGAAGTCATCCACAAGTCCGCGCAATTCACCACTTGAACCATGTTTGCTGTGTCAAATGAGTCAATCAGTTTCATTCAAGTGAAATTCACTCCCGAGTTTATGATTAAATTTCATTCGTTGTGTGGTCATCATGAGAGCTTACTCCGGTTTTTTTTTTCTAAGAAATTCAAGCTTGACTCTGGCCTGTTGGAGGAGGGAGAATCTAGAATGAAGATCGGATTCGAATATCATGTGTGACTGGAAAAAAAAAAAAAAAAACAATTCCAAGGACACACACACAATTAGATCATTCACCATTTTGGGACTCACTTCCGGAGTGGTTTCTCGATTTCAAATTACCCTCGGGTGGGGAAAATTTTCATATCTAACTTCTATTTGGTTCGAGGTTAGCTCGAGATAAGTCAAAACAGAGTCAAAGCCTTTGATTAGGCACGTTCAACAATTGAATAATCATCTGAAGGTCACAGCGCATGAGAATCAGAAGTAATTATGTCACCCCAACACACAATCTCCAGATAGCCGTGTGTCGTTGGTTGCAGTTGCAATTAGGTCAACACGATATTCATGGTCTTCCCAGCGCCTTGTGAACGTTGTGGCATCATCGGTCGATCTCTCTGATGAGAGAGATACAACGAACTGAACCCTCTGGATGGTGTATCATTTCCTCTTCGTTTCCCTTTTGGTCGATTGTTCTTTGGAAGGCACACCCAACATTCTGAAATTGCTGTGCGATCATTCATTTTTACGGGGGGAATCTTGTTTGGAGGTCTCTTGCTCTTCTTCTTTTTCTTCGAATGATGCGACACGCTTCATCGTCTTATAACAGGAAAAAAAAAGGAAAAAAGAAAACAATACAGGAGTAGCTGTAAGTGTTCTTTTCATTTCAACCGAAGAGGAACGAATTGACAGTGGTAGACCAGTTTTTCTTTTTAAGCCCATGTATGGTTTGAATCTTCACTCATAAACCGGTAGATACTAGAGAATCGAGAGCAGCAAGAGAAACTGGCAACACAGTCGTTTGACTACAGCAGAGACTCTGCATAACTTCAAGTTCCAGGAAAACTAATCTGCTACACCAAAGTGAGGATAGAATAGAGAGATAGCTATGTACATACAAGAAAGGCTACGCATGAGAAATGAAGTAGCCCATGCTAATGTCGGGAGAGAGCGAACAGCCAGGCAAAGACACTGTGGGGCCAATTCCATCGAAGACTTCAAAAGAAAACAAAAAGTGGAACGCTGAAAACAAGTGATTGGAACAGGAAGTTGTTGAGACACCTGTCAAATTCTTGCAGAGAAGATTACGGATGTTCCTCGCATGCAAGACTTGCCTAACGTCAAACTCTACAAATCGACAGAGCTAAATGTCAGTAAAGTAATGACATTTATGTCAAAATGTCAATTGGCGTTGGGTCTCTGCAGGATTTGCTCACATTTTGAGTATGTGACTGTCGAACCGATGACATTTCATTCGTTTGACATATGACAAGTTGTTCTTTTTGACGGTTTTTTTGTGTCAAAAATATGAAATATTGACATCCAGGGGAGGCGCCTTTTAGAAGTCAACCTATTCATAGGATTTTAAACATTTTGTGACCACAAAACAAGATGGTGGAACAAAGGAAACACAGGACGTCGAACCAATTTGATGGGATCAAACACTTGAAGATCGAATCTTCGGTTTAAAGATCAAGCAATTGAAGACTCAAGAAACTAAGATCAGCGTGACCGGGACCTTGAAGGATAGAAAGCAGCATCAGTTGAGGATCAGACCCTCCTAGAGTCGTTGGGCCGATAAGTAAGTATGTAAACACTTGAAAAGATCGACAGATGGAAAGAAAGCGTCACTAAAAGAAGCGTATAAGGTGTAACGGCTCTGTTCCATACTTCAGGAATAGGTAACCATTCGCCTAAGTGTCCAGCGTTATTGTACGTTAAGTACATTCGGAAGGCATGTCGGATGATAAACAGTCATGAAGATTCAAACAGACAAATAAGCGTCGAGTAAAACTTTAAGCTCTGTAGAGCAGTGTGTAGACGGTGCATTGGTCGTTTGAGATGGATAGGACATGTAGAGCGAATGGACACCAATGCTCCAACGCGGAAAGTCTTCAAATCTAACTTGGAGGGACAACGCAGTAGAGGAAGATCGCGCCTAAGGTGGGGCGCACCAGTAGAGGGGCACCTCAACCAACTTGAAGTACGTAACTGGAGGCGGTTAGCTAAGGATCAGGTTTACTGGCGGGGCTTCTTTGATAAGACCCCGGTTCATCCCGAATTGTTGCGCAACCTGAGTAAGTGAGAGCAGCGTAAAGTAGAATTCGCTTACCTTAGTTGCTAGCTGGACATAGCCCTGATCAGAGGAACCATAAACGAAATTAAATGGCTGATGGACTGACCAACAGGTGACTTCACCCTTAATGAAACCCTTACAGATTCTGTGGTCATTCTAGTGGGATCTTCGCACAGTTCCTATCGGACATCAACCATAGGCGAAGCAAGTTAACCAACTCTTTCGTATCCCGAAACATTTTGCACAGCGTCAGCTTACCAAGGACAATAGAATCAATAAATGGAACGTCCAAGGACAAAGTCAGAATCACAGCGAGAATTAAGTGTCACTGGTCCAACGGAGATCCTCTTCAGTATTCACTAACGTAGCTCTCGAAGTGTAGACGAGAAAGAAACTCTAAAACTTCATCTACAGCTGTCTAGCTTTGGCTACAACTGGCCAACATCAAACTCATCGAATTATGACGTGTCCTTACTCTTGCAGGATGGTTTTAGAAGCTAAGAGGGCCCATCACCGATCAACTTTCAAATGCGCACATAATCAGTGATAATCGTGATATCAAAACGTGGCTCGCAGGATCATCACTCTAACCAATTTTCTCAAGGAAGGCCTTGAATTGCTAGAAATCATAACATGTATTCACTATTAAGGACGTACAATGCGATGATGGACAAATATCTGTCAAGTAGACTACTGGTGTAACTACAGGTGCGTATAGGCAGGCTTAGCAAACTGAATCTTTTGTTTCCACGATATCAGTCCACTCTTCACTACTTAACCCTACACGATGTCAAAATTGTCTCATGAGATCTTAAGGTCGAAAAAGCAAGGGCAAACCAAGACGCCTGACATTATTGCCTAGCACTAGGTAATCGATTCACGGCATCATCGCCATGAAGTCTGCAAAAGTACGCGACGTACAGGAACTTATTGCCTGGTGTCAATAGTGCTCAAGAAATGACACCCTATAGACATCATCTTCTTCGTTCTTCAGCTGCCTAGGCACAGTAGACTAGACCCCTAATACTTTTATTGACAAGTCAGTTTAAAATGCAAGATTCTGCTAACCAAGCACAGCTTGTCAATTGGTTGGGATGGCTGCCAATACTTTTGTAATACTTAGACCAAAAGAGATCCAGTGGTAGAATCTGTCTTGTAAAGCTTATCGAAGAAAAGAGCTCCCACTACTCTCGGTGGTTCGCCAGAGAACCAACACTTAGGCATGTCTATCGCTGGATGGAAACATTTACTTAACTTGGATGCTATCAGCAAAGCCAACCATAAACGGAAGCATTGCACGACATTTCAGACAGATTTGGCCTTCAATAGATCAAAGAGCGCTCCAATGGACTGGTTATACGCTTAAAAGATCGCAAATCAGTTCCATAATTGATGCCCTCACGGGCCACTGTCCTATAGATTCCACTTGCTAATGGCTACAGGCCTCTTTTCAAATGAAAAGGAACCTAAGCGGAATCAGTAGGTGGTGCTTATGTTTCTATTTATTGAAGGAGCTGAAGCTGGATGATTAAAGTATTATTTAGCTGAGCAGCCTTCTGGTTTAAATCTCTATAAGGGTGCTTCTAAACTAGCCAGATTCTCGTGACCAGTGAATTGTCCTACCTAATCTAATCTTACCATGCCTAGACCACAAGAAGCTCCCTCAATGGCAAAGTGGACTTGGAACTAGTCTTATGTTAGTCAGGCTTCTCGATGTTTGGACTGATCTCACAAGATCTGGGAAAGAGATTCTACAGTGACAAACAGTACAGAGAAGATGAACAAGAAATAGATACATTGATAGGTACTGAGAGTTTTGAAGCCTGCTTCTGGAGGCCATTAGTGTGGATAGACCGAGCCGACCTAGAAACCAATTTGGAGTTCCTCTTTCGAATAATCACGGTCCCACTGTTACCCTTTCCATTGAAATATTCACTCCCTTGGTATCCACCTCCTCAACAACTCCACGATGATGGAAGAATGTGGTTTCACTGGAAGAACCTAAATGATACCGATCTATCTATGTTAGGGACTCTCAACTTCAATGCAAAAACTCTCGCTTGGAACATTGTGCGTATGGATGGCATGAAACATTCACCAGTCTCTTGTTCCCGCAAAAGCCTACGTAGGCATTTGACGCCACAAATTACAGCCAACTGTCGTCTGTCGTCTGATTGTATTCATGAATGAGGAAGGAATTGCATAATTCCACCTCAACACCAACGCACAAGACCAACACTCACAGTATGTCTGTCAACTTAGGGCAATGCACTGTGGTCGTGTCGCACTCCTGTTGCATTGCATGCCTTAGTTGCAATCAGTGATCATTTGTTTCGCAATGCTTTATGCGATATGATTTACGGTTTGTAACCTTTTCCATTATTAAAATGGAGTCAGTTACAGTATTGCTGGCTGGGACCAGGCGACAGTAATTAGCGTGACAGTTTTGTACAAATATGAAGTCATGCGCCTTGTCTGGGCCGGAGAACACACTGTTGTAAGCGTGTGATTAAATTGCTGAATGCTGTAAGCCCACGCGAATATATTGAAAGCAATTGATTTCCTTTTTTTATTATTCATTTCGGGACAAATTTCATTCCAAGAAATACATAGATGCGTGGGTTAGACTTGTGGATGTGGGATTCAAAACCAAACCGGCCCGGCATGGCGTACGTCTACTAATTGCAAGCACTTAACTACGAGCGCAAAAGAACGGGAAAGAAATGGCTAAATGGGATTTTTTTTATAATTGCACGATCGGATATTAGCCAGTTGTGTGCAACAGGTGGTCATCAAAGGCGTGAGCAAGACGCTAGCAGGTCTTGTCCCCTTTGAATAACCATAAATGGAATTTGATACTTTGAATTGAGAAAGAACAAGTTTCCGGTTCTAAACAAGGTACAACTGATAGGTTAGTCGACTTTATAGCCATTCTACGAGTAGGTTTTGACATTCAAAGTACAGCACACAGGACTACAAGACCACCATTTGGAAGTGTTATGTGATATAAATGCTCACAACATAGCCTACAAAAGTCAGGGAAGTCGTCATCAAAGTTTGAGTGTCATTACAAACGTTGCCTTGTCAGTGGAAATAGGTCTGGTATACTTTGTGTATTGCTTCTAGCCATTAGCCTCGAAACTGTTCGACTCTGTTCTCCAATTGAAGGTCTGCCAAAACGTCAGACGTATCATTCAATGAACAAGACCAACCGTCCCATGGGAAACTGTTTTGATCTATCATCGAACGATGAAAGAATCGTCCATAGATTTGAAATGCAACTGCTGCTGGCTCTAACGTCACGGAAATGTGAAACAAAATGTCAGATCGTTGCTTTTTTTTTTCTTTTTATCATTTGGAGTCTTGGAAGCTCATGCTGGAGCTCCTAAAAATTTGCCACCTGATACGAGCAAAGGCAGGACAATCACATAGGAAGTGTTTTACAGTATCATCGCCCTCTCTACAAACGTTGCAGATAGTAGTGTCCCTTAAGCTTAGTCTACGGATCCGTAGAGATCCAAGTGAAGGCTGCATCACGCAATGCAGCCACCTCTTCATCATTAAGCTAAGCTTAGCATATTGAGATGTTTGGCAAAGACTGTCTGCAGTCTTTTTTGTTGAAAAACAGCAGGAATACCGTGGACTTCTTACAGACATCGGGAAGGATCTGTTTAGTCTGCCTGCAACCTGGAGAGTCATGCCACCTACAGTTGTGTTTTATCGATAGAATCCCTAACCATAGGTACGGAGAAAACGTAGGTTTAGGGTCAGAGAAGTTCTCCTCTGAACTCATTTCCGGTAATTGCGATGTTTCCAGGGACCCAGATAAGGCTTAGCAAATTCAGTCTTGCAAGTAAAGTCGAGATAGTCCTTCATTCTCGAACTATTTTGAATTCAGTAAGAGGATTGAGCAAGACAAAGACGTAGATACTCCGACCCCTTCACTTGTCTTTCACAAAATAGTTCTCAGGCATAAGTATTGCTTGAATCTCCGCTTGGAAAACAGAGGCATATAATACTTGTCAGTTTCTACAAAGAATCCAGCATCTGAGCCACAAGCTCAGAATGTGGTGAAAACCAATCCTGTGCATAGGGAAAGTTGACAGTAGTCGAGAGTAGTCGTAATTCCGAAGATTTGAGTCAAAGAGTGTTCCTTACGGAAGGTCCTCAAAATCCACCACTTGCTTGAAATACCAGAAACCACATCAAGGGATGGTAGATCATGCATTGCATCTAGAGCAGAGCCAGGTGTGCTGGTTAAAGCACGTCCACCAGACAACCTTCTGGGCTTCTAAGCCCTGGAATCGAATGGTCTACAAATACGTCCAGATGAGTCACATTCACTCATGAATTGATAATTGTCACACCGGATACTTAATCATGCAACAAATTCCAGGTTAACATTAGCATCATCACCTTAAATAGAAATGTAACTCAATCGGCATTCAATTAGAAGTCTAGAACTTTACATAAAGGCACGTTCTTTTGGAATTCTATTCCAACTAAGGTGATAGAGGTTAAAGAACGTGCTATAAATTCAAACGCACACACCTCTCACGTCATTGTTGATATTGACAAAAAAAAAACATGACTTATGCCATTCCATGACAGGAAATTTCAATTCAAATATTTATTTTGCATATCTAAAAAGGCAGAGATAGTGTAGTGCAGTCATCGTGAATTTATAAAAGTAAACAGAGAGAGCCTTGCCAAAGTTAAACAATAGATAAAGGGGGGACAACAAATTATTCATGATCAAGGAAAGAAAGAGTTTTTTGTGTTTTTTTTTTTTTTTCTATTGGAACTCATTAATCTCAATCTCACGTAGGTACTCGATATAACTTTCCTAAACAACCCACGCAGTGCCTTTAACTTTTTCAAACAATTGTACAAATAAAAACGTAAAAATACTAAATGAAATCCATCTTATTTTGTATTCAAGAAAGTAGGACACAATCCTCCTCACAATGGCCATTACAATTCCCCTTTACAATTTGCGTGTGAAGCCCACGTTTTATAATTTTCCCCCAAGAGTTTCTCTTTCATTTCAGCAGATAACAAAACAAAAACAACACTT
This sequence comes from Criorhina ranunculi, assembly GCA_951813785.1. Classification (NCBI taxonomy): domain Eukaryota; kingdom Metazoa; phylum Arthropoda; class Insecta; order Diptera; family Syrphidae; genus Criorhina; species Criorhina ranunculi. Next base: position 32,102,062 of record OX638381.1, read on the forward strand.
TAGATACGCATACACTTTGGATGTGCAATTTGTTGAATTGACAAAGCGCTATCGGGTCCGTATCCGTACATTTCGCGTATACACAATGCAAATTCTTGAAAGTGTGAATCATTTAGTTTTTTTTTTTTTTTTAATAGATTTAACGAAAGATATATATATATACAATTGCTAAACAAAGAACACACGTATATAGGTGAAAAAAATAAATGCCGACATCTACACTTAATATTTGAACAGTTGGTGCAGTCGTGTCTAGATTGAAAGCTTCACAACCTTAAATGGGTTTCGCTTGATTGACGGTTTGGGGAATTTCTTTTTTTAACACCAAATTTGGGAAAACTATATTGATTGCTTAATTGAGACAATACATATTGAATATTTAATCGGAACGAATCTAAATTGGTGCCACCGTAAGCAGTTAATGTACAATGACCTTGGAGGACTTTGGTGGCGATTTTATTAAAGCTTCTCTTTATCTTGCATTTTTTTTTTTTTGGCAAACATTGTGGAAGTTAATTTGTCATTTAGGCATTAAAATGTTTCTTAAAAGAATTAGCGGGCTTTGATAAACGAAAGATAAGTAGATAGATTGAGACTACTGGGTGTGATGGTTATTTGGAACTTAAGTTGTAAAAAAAACCCTCTTTAGCAAACCCTCTACAAGAGATAGATTGTTCAACCTCTCATCTTAGCTAACGAAACTAAATGGAATACAGCTGCAAATCTGGGAAAATTCCAAGTGCCTTGGCTTCATATTAGGAGCCAGCTTCTTTCACAACCTAAACGAACTGGCTGACATCAATGTAGGCAGCCTCCAGTGCTTCATAGCAAACTTCGGCTAGTTTAGCGGGTAGTATTTCTGGTTGAAGTACAGAACCATGTGGTAACAGAAAGCACCTTATCTGGACTTAGTAATGTTGCAACTTGCAGCCTACCACTCCAACCTTACCTAACAAAACACCCTAGAAACAACAAGGAAAGCAATTATCTCGTTCTATGCATGCAACAGAAGCTTTGGGGAAAAATCGGGCCAAGATCCACCGTAATCCACTGGATGTAGGTATACGGCCATCACTAGGCCAATTCAAACCTATGGGGCTGGCCAACAGACGTAGTGATGGCCGAATCAGAGTTGGATCCTGCTCCTTTCTCTCACCCTTACTTCCCCCTTCCTTCACAGTTGCCGATGGGATCGTCCCCTGTCCCGGCTGTTTACGGGAAGTTACAGACCTGTGCGTTTTCATTAGCCCCTCTATGCCCGAGCCTGTCGCCGCAACTATACCTCCTAGCTCGGCTCGCTATCTCTTGGAAACAGCTCCTGCCCGGGCATTTTAAAGCCTTCTCCTATCCCTTTCCGTCAGCTCTTTCCATTTCATTCTCCCTAGTCGTTTTATTGTCTGTTTGCCATTTGCTATCCTACTGCGGTTTGATGCAGTGGACAGTATGGAAAGGTTGGATGAGCCAGCTATTGAGGGATTGTCACCGTCATCGAGAAGAAGTTTCTCCATGTCTATCGTCCCACCGCTTGCTGCGTCCGAAGTAGCTACTTTTACAGGGGGTTCCTGAAGTAAGAATTTCTCTTCTTCATCTGTGAAAGGACGTTTGCTTTTTAAGGTTTCCCCCGAAGGTTGTGTGCTTTGCTTGTTTTGTTTTTTGTTTTCTGTTTTTCATTTTGTTCTTTTGGTTCGATCCCACGGGTAGGCCGGCAGCATAGCCGATTCTACTGTGATGGGGCGATAGTTACGACAGGTCCTAGCGCTGAAAGGAGCTCATTAGAAATAAATGTAACCCTCAGCCTTGCATTCTTGCGTACGATTTGCTACATGCTCACACCACTACTGGAGTCATGTTGACTACTCTTTAGCTTCGGACCCTCATTCAGAGACCTAACAGCTTGGGTCAACCTCCTGCAATCCCCCTCCGGGGTCACCCGGACCTACTGAGCCTCCCCACCAACGTCAAGGTTAGTATCCTTTTTCATGTCAGGAAAACTCGTACGGAAATCTATTCAGATGAAGAAGAATAGAACCACTTCTGACGACTGTATAATAGTGACGAAGATCAACATCCTCACCTTCAGGCAGAATGAACTATTTAACCAAAACGATGATCGCCAAGTCTTTTGTTCATCTGATCAAAACGCAGTGAGGACACTATTCAAGTCAGGGATGATTGAACTTACGCCTTATCGGTCGACCTATTCAACTCAGATCAAGGTGACTTGGTAGAGAACATACACCATGTCTAATGAATGGAATCTCACCATCGTTTGCATGATCCCCAAGAAAGAAGACCTCCTTAACTACGCCACCAACTATAGAGGCATCATACTTCTAGGCCTTCAATCTTTTCACAAAAGTCCACCATCGATTTACGGTCAATGACGACAAGACTAAGTATATGCTGTCAACAAAGAAGGACACCCAACATCGATGTCTCGGCCAGAAAGTCAGCTTCGACTGATACAACTCTAAGGTAGTTAAGGACTTTGTCTACCTGCTGAGATTAAAAGAAAAATAACTCTTGCCACTCACTGTTTTTTTTTTTTTTTTTGGGGCTAAGAAGGCTCTAGCAAGGAGTAGCAAAGCCCTTTCTCACACAACTTAAGTGACTCTATATTAGACCTTATTCGTCCCAGTCCTGCTCTATAGCGCAGCGGCATGGGCTTTGTCAAAAATGGATTAGGTTGCTCTTGACTGAGAAAGACGGACTGTACAGGGACATTGTCTTAACCAGAAGAATGAAAGTCCAACGATTGATATGGCTGGGTCGTGTAGAGGAAATGGACACCAATGCTCCGCCCCGGAAAATCTTTGAATCCCCGCCCGAGTGACGGTTGTAAAGGAAGACTGCGACTCAGGTGACGCAGGCAAATATAAGCGTGCGAAGCTGCAGGTAGCTAGCTAAAGATCGAGCTGACTGAAGACAATTGTTGGCTGAAGTCCAAGTCCACCCCGAGTAAATATGTAAAGCATGTTTCAGACGGAAATATTTGCGGATTAAAGAAGCCTTATTTTGGCTAAACAAATCCGTATCCTTTCGGACACTCAAGCAGCAATCAGGTCCTTGGAATCTTACTTACTTTCTTAAAGTGATGCTCCGGTTCGGGGTGGACCTGGGCCTCAACCAACAAGCGTCTCGCGTCAGCTTGATCTTAAGCTAGCTACCTCCAGTTTCGTACGCTTCCATTGACGTGCGGTCTTCTTCGACTTTCTTGGAATAATTTTCTCTAAATTCTTTAGTAGCTCTAGATTACTGATCATGTCTGACAGAGATGGCGGAGTAGTTCAATATTCACCTTTGTTGGGTGCCGGGCCATAGAAATATTCCAGGGAACTGTAAGGCAGATGAACTCACCAGATATGCAACAAATAATATACCCATGCTTAAGGTATACCGCTCGCTACATGTAAACTTAAATTCAAGCTGGTTGCTATCGAGAGAACAAATTCTAGGAGGACAAGTGGTACAACGTGTCTATAGCGACGAAGCGGAGTTGGCCGTGGCTGGATCTGAAATCCGTCGACTGCAATGGCTCGGCCACATCAAGCGAATGGACGACAATGCTCCAGCTAGGAGGATCTTCGAATCCCAGCCACCTGTTTCACGAAGAAGAGGAAGACCGAACCTCCGGTTTAAAGATCAGGCAATCGCGGACGCCAGAAGCCTTGGTCTAGGCAATTGGAAGCAGCGTGCCCGGGACCGTAAAGGATGGAAAGGGGCATTAGTTCAGGCTCAGACCCTTCAAGGGTCGCTGGCATGGTAAGTAAGTAAGGATCTGAAACGCTCTAAGAACTTACTTTCTTTCAACAGATCGCATATCGGGAACGTAAAAGGTGTCATCACGGGCCACTGTCTAATAGGGAAGTATGCAACAAGATGTCTCGCATTCTTTTAAACAACTTTTGTAGAAGCTGCACAGACTTAGAGGAGGAGAAACCATTACCCACCTTCTCTGCAGTTGCCCAGCTCTCTCTCGAAAAAGGAGGCTCCACCTAGTAGAATTCTACTTTAACGTTTTAGGCGATGACGATAAGGAGACACCACCTTTTAGTGCAATGAAGTGCTGAATATACTCATGAATTTGAAAAAAGTTTGAGTACCGGAAAACAGGCACCACCTGTTTGTGGTTTCCGAGAAGCCAGACTAGACCCTTCTGAGTTATGCTAAACCTTGTGAATCTTGATGCTAATTTCTTTCTGTTTAACCTTTACCAAGATCTTCTGGCTTAGTTCCGTTTGACAATACAGTTCAAAATAGGAGGAATCTTGTCACCACTTTCTCTGTAGTTGCACAGCTCTCTCCCGTAAAAGAAGGCTCCATTTAGGAGAATTCTACTTTAACGACTTAGGCGATGTCAGTAACTTACTTTGCTTCATCAGAATCTCCGTTTGGTAATGAGATCTCTTCAGATCCATGTGGTAATGGACCTTTCACTGGTCTAAGTATGCTGGCAGCCACTTCAACCTTACCGATATTTTTAATGAATTTCAGTGAAAGACTGTTTTTTTTTAGACACAAACTTACAATTAAATTGTTCTAAAGAAGGACAACGAACAATACAACAATTTGTTCGTGTATAAATTACAAAATGAAACCCCCCATCGTCATTCAATATTCCACAGTAATGTCCTGAATTATGTGACAAAAATACAAAATTAATTGTGTGTGTTACGTAAAATTCTTCTTTCGCTCTCTATGTGTATGTAAATATACAAAAAACAAAAGCCGGTTATATCAAACATATGTACAAATGTGTATACACAACACTTCTTTCGTTTGCTATATGATATAGAATTAATTTATTAGACTCTTGGATCAGGTAGAACAATTTGTTGATGGGGGCAATCAAAGAAAAAAAGATTTAAAAAATAAAATAAAGAGTCTCTATATGTTTAATCGACAACATGAAATTTTTTAAGTATCTGAAGAAGTGGATAGATAGAATGGAATATTTGTAAGATACACGTGTAGTCAATTTTGTTATACGAAATGTTTTTTTTTTTTTTTTTGAAACAGCATGTGATAAAATCGAATAAAAAAATTAAAAAAAATAATAATCTGATCGAGTTGAGGAAAGGCCTTGTTTCAGTTATGAAATTCTTTTGTTTTATTAAACGAAAGTAGGTTAACTAAATAAGAAAGTTTAAAAAATGACAATGCAACAAGAGTTGAAAGAGATTGCAACTTTTATAACATTGAAATGCAAAAAGATTTGCGTGTGGCATTGTGGACGCGACTTAAGCCAATTTGATTTGTCAACATTTTTGACAGCTCCTAAGATGTCATTCACACTTGCTGGCACTTGGTTGCTTTTGGCGAATGGTTTGGCTTTAGAGAAAGCCTGGAGCAAAGCCAGGCGTGCTGGGAAAAGCACGTCCACCAGATAACCAACGCATATGCTAAGAGCGGTCTTACAATCACCCTATTAGCGCCACAAAAAAACTCTTTTCGGTAATAAGTCCCATGCCTTGCCAAAAGCGCCACTACACTGATAGTAAGTTGTAAGTTGATACAACCCGCTTTAGACTCGACGTGTTTCGACCAAAGAGGGGATTCTGACGCCATTGAACACGGGTAGAGTCACCATAATCCAAAACTTAGGCATGCATCAGCTGGTGGGGAACATTCAAAATGCTCTTGGGACTAAGGAAATAGTACGTACTTTGCACCATCAAGCGAGCTGATGAGCACAAGTTCATCAGAGACACAAACTGCACTAAAAGATAGGCAAGTAGGTAGAGGTAGCGGTTCAACAGAACCCAAGTAGCAAAGATGTGCCTTTTTGTTGCTACGACTAGAGTGACCTGGTTGATGAGGTGTGTTGCTGGAAAAATGTGTGACAGTCGGTGCGAAGATCCGGCCTGTGGAGCTTAGAAAACGGATTAGGTCTCGTATCCCTTCACCCGAAATGTCGTTCAGGTCGTCGAAGAATGGTTGGTTTTTCGCTCTTGCTAGTGCCGGTCATTTGCAGAGGAAATGGGAGAGAGTTTCCTTCTCATTTTCGTTTCCGCAACCTCGTTTCGCCACATTGTCTCCAATTGGGTAATGCCCCGTGGTTATCACCGTTATTCTGGCGATATCTGGCCGGCTTCTGTTTAAGAGCTCTTTTGTTCTAATCTTATCGTAGATTGGCCATATCTTCCTTAATATAGCGCAAATGGTTAACCCCTTCCATTGGAAGACCAACCTTCTGCAGGAAGTGTGAGTGAATTCTTCCTTTAGCCGCTCCTAGCGGGATGTGAACCCTTGTCGCGAGTGAGCCCCGCCTGGCCTGCTCATCTGCACCCAGAGCAGCGTGACCCTGTAGCGTTTACCCAAGCGGCACTCTTGCACCAGTATGGAGGATATGGTAGCCGAGTTAATAACTTTGTTAGCTTGGCTTGGCTTGGCTATCTATGAGTAGTTCCGCCTGGAAGACGCTGGCAAAAACCGACAAGCGGTGTGATCTTGATACTTTGAGTTATCTGAGTAGACACCAGCCCCTCACCACAGTTCACCTTTGATCCGTCGGTGTCGATGACTGTGTCGAAGTCCTTCGCTACTTCGTCTTTCTTCCACTGAGCTCTGGTGGAAATTGGACTAAGAAATATCAAGGCCAACACGACAAAGAGGTTGCCAACAATGTGGTCATGGATTGACTCTTTGACAAACTAACTAACTTCGACATTAACTGTCAAGCCTATACACAGACGAAATAGTACTGATTGCTAGAAGAAGGTTCGAAGAGGAAGGCAAAAGGGATTCAAAATAACTCAGGAGTGGTGCCAAATAGATGGACTCTCTGCATAAACTCGTCCAAAACAACAATAATCCAATCAGACACCAGAGAACGATTCTGACACCAGCCAGAAAGTAAAGCATCTAGGAAGGACTACACCTAGATAGTAAATTCGCCTAGATAGCACACACAGAAGAGATTTACCAGAAAGCCAGCCATGCACTCAAGATATGTAGCAACCTGGAAGGTCTTGAGAAGGAGGAAGACACTTGAGAAACAACAAAGACTGGCATGCCTCTGCATTGCTGGGGGATTGCGAACGTGTCCAACCGCAGTAATGGAGGTACTTTTAGGCTTGACAGCGCGAATAATACGATCCTGAGAGGAGGGAATCGAAAGGAAGAGATGCATTGAACCAGAAGAATTTGATGCACTTCCACTGGCAGTATCAACAACTTTGCAAAGAATTTTCCTTTGAAGCTCTGCAACAAGAAACACTGAAGCAATGAATCCACAACCTATAGAATGAGCTATCATCCGATGAAGCGGAATATAGGCGGATCAAGGACTGAAGAACGAACTGGAGCAGGAGGAAGGAACATAGCAATAGAAGAAAGCAGCCATCAGAGTCCATAAATTCAGACATGAGCACGAATGCGTACACAGACTCAGTGAACTAGACAGAAACAATAGAGTGACCCTCTACTAACTAGAGTATCCCACCGAGGAACACAATGGATGCTTTGAGATCCGAGTGAGGCTGTATACAAGTGCAATCACCCCTAAAATCTAACCAAACCTAACTATTGAACCACTTTTCATCCTTAGATTTCTTGGAGAAATTACCCTCTAGAGTGGAAGAAGGTTTTGTCATTGCCTGCCAAGAAGTAGTACCGTTTTTGGTTGTTTTGCTGAGGCTCGAACTTGTATCCTCTTGCTAAGCAGTCCAACGTACAATATCGAGTGGTTAAGGTCAATCTGAATTGGACTTCGAAAAGGTAAAATACCTTTAAGACTCGTAAATATGTCTAGTATTTACCAAGGTCTCACAGTCAATCAGTTGATACCCTTAAGTGTCAACAAAAATGTTGACTGATACCAAACACATCCAAAGCCACAACGTACTCGTAATTCGTCATATTTCTTTGTGACCCCTACTGTTAGACCACCTCGTAACCAGTCGTTCTTGTCCCACCTCATAAGCGGTACACAACAACAATCAAATAATAAATTTTAATCAACGATAAGTGAAACGAAAACCTCAGTCCAAAATGATATCATCAACCAAAGTGATGACATTCAGTTCATGCGGTGTGAATACCGATAACGAACACAAGTACAACTTCTACAGCACGCACTCGTGATACACAAAGTTGTGATATTTAAAAAAAAAAAATTATTTTAACCATATACAAGCTCAGAGTTTGCCTTTTTGAAGACCCACCTTGACTGGTAATTACCAAATTTAGAAACACAATTATTGTCGCAGTATTTTGCGAACAAAAATTTCAAAATTTGTTTATCTTTCCATAGAAAGTGGGGTTATAACTTTGAAATTAAAAAAAAAAAATTAAAATTGTATCTTATGGATGATAATGATGATAAATTTGCCTTATCTTTCCATTTAAACACATTGAAACGGTTGGTTATCTATGTGTGCTAGATATCTTGAACTCTGACAGCGCTACAGTAGCTTGTAAATACATTCATTAAACAGCAAAAGATACATCAGAGACCTCTTATCGGATACGTTACTAATGTCAGTTTTTGTTGACAATTGATTCCATTGTGAAGAACTTTGACAAGCAGTAACATGATGTGTACATACGTCGCGAGACAAATAAACATTTAGGGGGGGCTATGCGAGTCTGAATTGAAAACTTTGATGAGCCGGTTGAGTTGTTCTTACTTATGGGATCGAAAGTTTGAAAAAGACTTACGAGTTGCCGGTGGGAATGATACGAGTAACTACAGACAGTCATTGATCGATTGGATCTTCTGTGTAGATTGACCCAATTTGTGGCCCAGACGACGTCAAAGTGAAACGCATTTCTCAATTCCGTGGCAAGATTTGGAAAATCTTCAAAGGAAAACTAGTACGGTCAGTCGCGACCATCAATCTTCAATTATGACACCTTAATATGGAGCTAAGCTCTGAGGAATTCAAAGAAAAGTTTCCAAATGCGTCTTAATCCAAGGCCAATTTTAGGGCTAGGTATGGCATTGCTATTGCCGGGAGAGTATGCATACGACAGCGTACACTGCCATTTCTGACTTTACCAACATGCCATCAAAAACGTCACCCGACTGTCAACACGAAACCCATGAATTCATGAGGAATGCTGGCAAGCACATGCAGCAAAACAAGATGCATAGAAGGCCGAACTTCCGCCCACCTGACCAAAGCGAAGTGCGGGATAGCAATATCCAAACGGCTTACCGGCCGACCTATTTAAAGCAGCTGCAGATGACTTGGAAGAGAGCATACACCAACTCATCTCCCAAGATTTGGTCAGATGAATGTATGCCTGGTGAATGGAATCTCAGCATCGTTTGTCCGATCCACGAGAAAGGAGACACCCTCCTGAACTGCGGTAATTAAAGGCCCATCAGTCTCTATCTCTGTATATCTTTATCTGTGATATTGTGTGAACGCCTTAAACCCCTTATCAACAAGGTGATTGGCCGCTTAATGTGGTTTCAGGCCAGCACGATACACACCACCTTTTCATCGATTTTAAGTTCGCCTGCTTCTTCTTCTTCGACTACTTACCTTGCCGTGGTGAAGACGCTCAGTACGACCTTATGATGCCGGACGGCGGCGATTGCAGCAAGCTGTAAGGTCTCCGGCGGAGGGTAAGAAGCTAAAGAGTAGTCAACCTGATTCTAGTGGTGGTGTGAGCGCATAGTGCCCAGGGATGCGAGGCTGAAGGTACAATCAGTCGCTAACGAGCTCCTTCAAGTGCCTTAGCAGGGCTAGTCGTATTTACGCCTTATCACAGTAAAATCGGCTATGCTCTGATGGATATACTTCTTACCGGCTTACTTGTGGGATCTTTACATGAATTCTAACAAAAAATCGAACATCAAAGACTATTTCGAGGCTAGTCCTCAAACAGAACGGACAAACAAGGGAAGTGACAAAACGGATAAAACGAAGAGGTTGGAGAAACAGCTCTATAGGCACAGCATTGATGCCTATCAGACAGACAGCTCCATCGTTCTAACGGACACAGTGGATAAAACCGCATCGGATGCGTCCACTGTTGTCGCTAGTGTAGCACTGTGCCCTGCCAGAGTGGGGCACGGAAGGGCCTATAGCAAAATGCAAACGCCCAGTGCTTAGCTTTATAAACAGTGTAGGACTGTCAAATTTGTCCTGGATCGTCTCCTAAAGAAAGGGGAGGTTAACTGGGATCAGGTCCACTAAATGGACCAAGGACCTACTGGAGCCAAGGAGTAGCCCAAACGCTCCGGCTTAGAGAGTCTTCGAATCTAACCCGGTGGAACAATACAGTAGAAGCGGACCTCGCCTAAGGCGCACTCAAGTAGAAAGGGACCTCAATCAATTTGGAGTGCGTAACTGGATGGGAGACCGGGGTTAACTGAAGAGTTTCACCCCGAACTGTAGCACGACCTAAGTAAAGAAGTAAGTAAGTCATTTCTGACTTAAGACTTTCGATCAAATTCCAAGTAAATGGGATTACATCGAGACCGTGACTTGAGTAGACGTTTGCAATCCAGGAGTGGAATAGTTTTGTCCACCATTTGTCCAACTTCCTACATGGGTAATGCATCTAGTTTTCGGTAATCACTGCACCAAGTATATATAACCTCCACCATCGGGAGAGTTTGTCAAGAACTGCTGCTTAATCCTTCAATACCTAATCTCGTTCGAACTGCAAGATCTTAAATGCTTGCTTGAAGTGCAGCAAAGTCGATGAGTAGAAGACTTGTCTTTTCTAGAATAACACCTACTAATGAAGCACAATGTTCCTAGTCAAGGTTAGCTTTGACAGAATCGCGAGGCTAGCAAGTTGCAATGACAGGAAAGTTATCAGTTATTTGCACCCACGTCTACATCTTATCAACTTACTCACGCATAGATACCACAAATGATTCGAAAAATCGCCCGATGACTCTCAAAATCCGCTTATAAATTCTTCAAATCACACTATCTCATCGCAAGATATCCATCAAAAGGTGTAGCTAGCCACCTTCATTTCTATAAATCGACAAGTTATTCATCGTCCCATTCAACAAACCGTGACTAAGTGTCATTTCCCCTTTTTTTTTAAAACGAAATATTATGAATCTTTTGTAAATTGTAACCTCCGGATACAGTGCTACATGACATCACCATGTCGTCATAACTGCAAGGTAGACAACTGCATGATCTCACACAAATTTGTAATAGATTGATCCACACACACCCAAACCAATTTAATTTAATTAATTCATTCAATTACTTACCGATATTAACGATCTTAATTCCTTCGTCTTCGAGAAACTTTAACGCCACAGATACATTCTCCAATTTTTGACTACGGAATGTTGGACGTTTATTATACTTTGGCATGCGTTTTTGTGACAACACTTCGATTAGTGCGATCAAACGTAAACCATCTGATAGATCTGTTTCCAGACTTGCGATCGTACGATCAATTGTCTTCAAATGTTCATTTGCCCAACGTGTGAATGTATTCTGTTGGATTTTTTTCCATTGGGCATCTTCGGCTAGATCACGTTCGGCTTCCATGTCTTCGTCGAAATTTTCGTCCTGTTGTTGCTGTTGCTGTTGATAGTAATCAGCACTTCTGCTGCCGATCGATTGCTACAGAATGAGGAAGAAGAAGGAGGCAAGGGGGGAGGTTGTCGATAATTAGTAATTTTTTTTTTTTTTAATAAACACTTAGACACACACATACAACAAGTCATTCACACTGTAAAATTCATTCAAACAATTGAAAATCAGAAAAAAAAAAACGTTCATTGGATCCACTACTCTGGACACTTGTTGATTCTGGGCCACCCTCCTCCTCCGGTTTGTGACGTTTTCTTTTTCAATTTCCTTTCAACTTTTATGCATTTGTCACTGTCACTGTCAATTGTTTTGACAAGTAGTACGTGTAGGCGGAAGGAGAAAACAAAATTTTACACGATCGATCGTCCAATGAAAAAATTAAAAAAAAAAAAAAAACTTGACTCCTTTCAATCGGAGATTGATGAAAGGAAATTGTATCTAGATACCATCAACACTATAATGGAACGCACGCACTCACGCACACACACACCTGTTGATAGAGTTGTTGCCTCTGTTGTTGGTTCTGCTGTTGTGACTGTTGTTGTTGTTGCTGTTGCTGTTGATCGTTCACAGGATACTGATAATATCCTTGTGGTTCAAGAATTTGTTTTTTATTATAACCACCGGCTGTTGGATTTAAAACAAAACCGCTACTACTATTTTGATTGTTATTATTATTTTGAACTAAATGACGGTCAAATGCCGTTACATCCGTACGCGCACGCGGTCCACCTTCAACTGATTGAAAGGAATTTGGTGCTCCACCAGCCATGACGTAGCCGGTATTATCCCCACTACTACGCCCCGTTTTTGTTGTTGTTGGGTTTCGAGTGTACATTTTGTTCGATTTTTTTTGTCTATTTTTCTTCTTTTCTTTCGTTTTCTTCTTTTTTTTTTGTTATCTGTTTTCGTTCTTATTTTGTTTTTTTTTATTGGTGTGCTTCTCTTTTCATGGAGTCTTCGTTAATTGTGAGAAAATGTGGTGAAAATACCGATCTCTCTTCATACACACCACACTGTGAACGGTGATCGTGTGGTGAAAAAAAAAAAAAAAACTTCACAACTTTCTGTTTGTTTCTCTCTGGGTGCTGCCGTGGACACCACTCTCTTGCTGTGCGGATCTGTGGTGGTTCTTGAGTGTTTTCCACTTTAGATTTCAAAATCACGGTCAGGCATTTTATTTGAAATTCAATTTTTATTTTTGTTTAGTGGAATTGTATTTAGTTTTTGATTTTCCTTCTAAAATTGGAGTAAAAGTTGCTTTTTTTGTTAAACAATTTTTGTAAAGCGGAGCTTTTAATATTGTGCTTTAGTTTGAGCCTAAAAGTATGCTCGATTCTTTGCTTCGATCGAGTGGTGAGTTTTGGTGGATTTAAGTCGACGATCGGTTGACGATAGGAAGTGAGATCATGAAACAACTTCGATCTAGCCGAAAGGTTTCCCTATTCAAAATAGGTGACGTAAGTTGAACGGATGAAGAACACCTACGGCATTAGTTAAGCAAAATGATCGCGAGAAATTTCTTTGGAAAACATGGTTAATGATTACTTGAGTCAGAACCTCGTTTTATGCATGAAGTTTGTTTGAAACGAACAAACAGGAAGCAGCTTAAATGGTTAGTGGAACACCTTCTTACATATAACAAGGAGTCACTTGAGATATTGTTTTTTGAAATTTAAAACCCTTTGTGCGTTTTAATCGTGGTGAAAACCCTTCATCGAATAAGAAGTTCCATAGAAGCCTTCATGTCAAAGAAACCATCCCACGAAAAACAGATCGCGATCGGATCAGCTTGTATTGTAGTGTTCATAGAAGGAATCATTTGAATCTCGTCAAAAAGTTAAAGGATATCCTGAAACAGAGGTGAGCCTGGATCATAACAAATGCAACAACACCAGCATTTGGTTTGCCTTAGTAACGAAATGATCCAAAATTCTGAGGCCTGCCGATATTTCTTGAGCTCAAACAGGTGAAGCCAACAGATGGATCAGTGGAAATGCAATGAAGTTGGAGGGTTTTAATCCCTTGAGTTTAGGACCATAACTTCGCCGAAATAGAAAGAAGAAGAAGGCCACCTATCATAGCATTTGTAGGCTCGTATTTTAGAACTGTCAAACACTTTCGTCTGTACATGATGACGATGGGAAATGTTCGCTGCTCCATCAAGGTCGGTAACGCCTTCACCAACACCTTGGGTTAGATTAGGTGGTTGCTCCCACTAAGCAGGAGCACACTCAGGCCAGGATGTAGGCCCATTGTCATACCACGAAGAATACCGGAAGTCGGCACCAGAAACCTTGCATGAGGAATTTCCTTGTCAGGGTAGAAACTATGGATAACTAGAACCATTAAGACTCACAGACGAAGCTCTTTATTTTGTAGATTTTGATTTTGGCTAAGTTGCTTAGGTCTTTGTAGAAATATTCTCCTAGAGTTTGCCTCCTTAGCCTTAAAAGGGCAGGGCAGGTGCAAGGAAGGTGCGTGACCTATTCTTTCTCTTCCTCGTCTCTACAGCTTCTGCAGAAATCATTGGAAGGATCGCCCAGTAAAAACACCTTAGATGTCGAAAAATAGATTTACCTCATGCTTGAACAGCTCGAGCTCATAAGCCAACACCAGACGTATAATCTTTCAAAAGTCAGTGCAATTGCTTGCGTATGTCAAGCAGAAATCAGCGAGCTGTTATAGTTGCATTCATGTGAGTATTGAGGCAGAAGTCAACAAAATGGGTTTAGTGGTGAAGAACCAAGTATCATGGCTAATTCCTGTCAACAAGAAGCGACACCCATCATTGACGAACGTCATAGTGGACAGCTATAACTTCGATTCCAACAGTTTTTTTTTTGGATGGGAAGGCAATCGAGAGTAAGGCCCTATCCCATACAACAAAAGAAACTCTGTATAAGGTCCTACTTCAAGGCAGTCAATCGCAATGGGTCTACTTTCAACTGAAGCATGGGCTCTATTGAAGGTGGATAAAAATATCCTTGGTCGTTTTGAGCGAAAAATTCTTCGTAAAATATTTGTTTCCATTTGCATTGCCAAGCTCTGGAGAAAAGGATTCAACGACAAACTTTACAGACAAGCTGTACAGCGACATCGGTGCATTTGGCGTGTAAGATGGCTACGTTGTGTAGAACGATTGGACACCAACGGAAGACCTCGTTGAGGTGGCGCGCACAAGTAGAAGGGGATCTTAACCAGCTTGAAGCCAAATGAAAGCAGTTAGCTAAGGATCAGGCTAACTGGAGAGACTTGTTTGTTGAGGCCCAAGTCCTATCAGGCTGACATTTTTGTTAAGCTTCATGTTCACAACGTAACTTTACGGTCGTCTTGCTAGACTGCTTTTCAAAATCTGGTCAGTTTAGGAGTAATCTTCTTTGGACTAAACTTTTTAAGCTGTAGGCTTCTAGAGCCCAGTCAGTCATCTAGCAATGCAAAGGCATTTACGACAAGACGTGAGAGCTATCTGCTGTTTATAAAAAAAAGTGGTTCCTGTCATAACTCGCACTGAAATTTTGATAACCTTCCCCATGGCTATCCTCTACGAACCCAGTCTCATAGATATGCCATCTGATGCAATGACACAAGAATTAAGGCTGCAGTCTTTAGACTTGGCCTTGGTCAGAGTCTGTGTCTAAGGACGTTTTCAAAATTAAACAGCGATCTAGCTGCTTCTAAATTTCAATTGTTTGTTTTAAGTGAAAGTGAAATACATTTTGTTTGCATGCACTGTATACTCTGAAATTCCTTTCTTATCTTTAACTTCTGGAAAAACTTCAAAACCACACCACATATGTACATATGTATCTATAAACAAAAAAATATCCAAAGATTTTGCAGTATAGCTATAAATTTATGTTTCTCTTTTCGATAAACGTTTGACTGAAATTTTATCGCAAAATAAATGTGTACATAGTCCCGGCTAATGTGATAAGAAGCTTGTTTTCTAAAAATACCCAAAAACTTTGAATCAAGACTGAAATTATTCATAAACCTCGGTGCTAGACTTCTCTGTGCTGATACCTCATAGGTTATTTGTTGACTTTATGTAAATTCCATAATTATTCAACGAACATTTCACAAAGATAAACCATTTTTATGCTTTGAAAGCATTTTTATATTTTCACGTGCATTCAATGCAAAACTTGTCAAGCACAAGTTAAAGGCGACGACAAGCGGAGCATGGCCACTTACGATGCGATAATGAGGCTCATGCTCAAACGGATTGTTGACTAATAATGCAGAATGCATCGTCGGTGTGTTTGAAGAAAGCTTCGTGCTCAACGTCCCTTGTATTGACGTCTATTTCATCTTGTTGTCCCAACCTACTCGGCTTAGATATCTAGTCGGTCCCTGCTTGTGCTGTACGACAATATCACCATGGCTATGTCTCTAAAGCGGCTTCAATCATCTTTGCGACATTCCCTACCATCTTCTCCCGAATGAGCTGCTCACTTTTCGCTCAGTCAGTATCTTGGCTTGTCTTTTTGATTTTCTAAAAGCCTCGGCTCAACGACGAATTATACGAGCTGTACAGCGACATCGACCTAGTCAAAAAAAACTACGCATTGGTCGTTTAAGATGGCAAGGACATGTAGAGCGAATGGACACCAACGCTCCGGCCGGATGAGTCTTCGAATCCAACCCGGAGGGACAACGGAGTAGAGGAAGACCTCGCCTAAGGTGGCGCGCACAAGTAGAAGGGGACCTCAACCAACTTGGAGTGCATAACTGGAGGCGGTTAGCTTAGGACCGGGCTCATTGGAGAAGCTTGTTGGTTTAGGCCCAGCTTCACCCCGAACTGTAGCGCCACGCCGGCTCCACTAGTTGAGTGAAAGCATACCGGAACCTCAGCATTATTTATCCGATCCTCAAAAGAGGAGACCCTTTTATAATTCTCCAACTACAGAGGCATAATTATCCTCAACATCGCTAACAAGATCCTATCTGCTGTATTGTGAAGACTAGTAAAGTTCTCTTCACGAATTTAAGAACGATACCAACGTTTGGGCCCTTAAGAAGTGAGGGAACCCCTCTTAAAATCTCAGAAAGGATGCATCCTTGACTATAAACTGAAATGGAGAGAGAACATCTAAAAAAGAATAAAGCAAGCGTCAATCGCCTTTCACTCATGCAGCAACATTTTCGGTTAAAAATAGGGTCCTTAACCCACAATCATTCACTGCACGTATACAGCCATTGTCAAGCCTGTCCTGATCTATGAATGCTTAATCTGGTGGCCAGCAGAAGAGAAAACTACAAACCTGAAGGCACTTACCAAGATACAACGACGAGCATGTGTAGAACCACTCCAACTGAAGCCGTGGAAATTATACTTCCCCTTATTACATTAGACTTCTGCCTAAAGGCATCAGCTGCAAAAAGTGCTCTGCCAATCTCTGGAAAGCGGGCGATGCCAGAAACTCAGTCGGTCTACCTCACACCATCTCCTGATTTCAGCCTAAGCCTAAGAACAATCCTCTCCTCAAGATACGACTGGGCCAGCAGAAGGGCAATCAACCCGACGAAAATTCATAAACCTGAAGAAGGAGTGGGGCTCTTGAGATCTACTCACTAGAACCCAACATTACCCAGTCAATAAGACTTCCGAACCACGGCAGTGTGTTCCAAGCGGAAGTCCTAGCCATCGCCGAGGCAGTCCAAGAACTGTCAAGAACTTTTTTTTTTTTATAATTCACTAGCACTAAGGGGGTTATGAATACCCTTATGATAGGTTAGGTTAGGTTAGGTTGAAGTGGCTGCTAGCTATCGCCAGCACACTTAGACCAGTGATAGGTCCATTGTGATACCACATGGATCTGAAGAGATCTCCAAACCTACTCGTTAAACCAATTGGAGCTTTTTATGAAGCGTGTTTATCAGATCACCTAAGTCGTGAAAGTAGAATTCCCTAAATGGAGTCTTCTTGTGCGGGAGAGAGCTGGACAGTTGCAAAGAAGGTGGGGTATAGTTTTCTCCTCCTCTTCGTCCATGCAGCTTCTACCCTTATGATACTATTCACACAGCGCCAGTGTTGGTGTAGTGATTTTGAAACTCAAATGGTATCAGGTTTCAGTCTTTTTACTCCGAGGGTGGTGTCCAGAATGACTGGGGAGAATTATTGGTACTGTTGCCATTGCTTATAATTCACAGTGTCATTCCCGATGTCATTAGAACGATCAACACTTTCAAGCCATATGACCATCCTATTGCTGGTGTTGTGCCTATCAACGAAGCTAGTCTCTAAGAAAACTGTTGACAGTTACATAGAAAATCAAGCCGCTGTCAAAGCCATTTTATCCACAGTAGTAAAGTTAAAACTTGTATAACGTTGTTGCGAGCTATAACGTAACCCTCCTGTAGGTCCCGGGACACAAAGGTATCCACGGGAACGAAATGCCACGGAACAGGACCTATCACTGTTTGATCACTCAGTACTGTCCCTCCTAGCAGTCGTAAAATCTAGCATAGCCCTTGACTTCCAAAGACAAGCTGACAAAAAATGGAGTGCACTCCCATAATGTTGCAATGCTAAGAACCTCTGGACAACAAAATAAAAACGGGACGCATTGTTGCGCTAAAGGGATCAAACTTAACACTCTTCAAAGGGATTGTCATAGGCCACAACCTACTGGTGGTCCACCTCAGAAGAATGCGTTTAAGGACAGACGACTTATGCAAATGTGAAACAGAACACAACTCACTTCCTATGCGAATGCCCCAGCTGACACAGAACAAGAGAGACGGCCCTCGGTGAATGCTATGTCAACTGTCTAAGAAGCCACCAAAAACCATTCCGAAATTCTCTACGAATTCGGGACGGTTCAGGGGGTAATCAAACTCACTCTGACCTTTCCCTTCGTTTTGTCTTTTCAGATTGGACACTCCACGTTAGAGGAACACAATAGATCCGTATAGAGACCTCTTCAACCTACGCTACCTATCTACTGACCGTGAAACATGTCCAACTATTATATAATTTATAAATTTAAACAAATTCATCAAAATTTTATTTAAAATAATTAATTGTTTCCAATTAAAATTAATTTAAAACACAAGTTTAAAATAATTTCATAAATTTTCTTTTAAATTTTAAATTGATAAATGATTTCCTAGAAAATTCCCAATAGTTATTCCACATAACCTGTAACGTTTAATTAAACCAAAATTTGAAAAAAAATTTGTTGGCGATAAAATATGTTTTAAACAATTAAAAAATAATTTGGCAACATTCCCACACGAACAAGGTGAAGAAGCAACAATTTTCGAAAATTTTATTTTTAGACAATCTACTCATGGGTGTGGATCATTTATACCATTTAGGGATGCAGATTGTACGAGAATAGTTGTTAGTTTTGGTCTAGTATTATTGTTTATGAAAAACAGAGTTTTTCAAGATAAAGTTGGCTGTAAAAAAAAGTACAGCAGATTACAAACTGGACGGAGGACTGGGAGAACAATAAAACCCCAACCATCACTTTCTGAAATCGTCTGGTATATGAACGGATTTAAAATGGAAACAGGAACAGGCTCCGGAATTTTCGGAGCATCAACTTCTCAGTTAGCCGTGGTGTATACTCGTCTATATTCCAAGTCGAGGTCGTTGCCATCAATCAATCTAAGAGCTACCGCGAAGAGCTTGAAGTACTTGCCTCACAGCAAAATGTAGCACTCTGCTGGGTCCCTGGTCACAGCGGGATATCAGGCAGTTTAGCAGCAGATGAAATGGCCAGAAAGGACTCACCCCCAGACCGAGAACAAGCGAATGGCACGGTCAAACCTCCACTCTGTAATCTTAAGGCCAAAATTAAAAAAAAAAAATCATTAATAGAAGCAAACAACAGGTGGAAATCACGAACCACCTGTGAAATATCAAGAAGGCTATAGCCTTCCAGCAAACTCCTGCAAAAAGACAGGAAATCTCTCGATAGAAGTGCTTACTGGCCACAACATGTTAAGATATCACATGGAAAAATTACGTCTGAACGACGATGACATCTGCAGAGGATGCGGTGATGAAAAGGCTTATGAGGACACGGCCTATTTCCTCTGTCACTGCCCAAGCCTCTGCCAACTCAGAAACAGAACCCTGGGCAAATTCTTCCGTCAAAACTGCTCAAACTCGCCAGGGCGTCCAGATGGTTAGAAACAAGGCGATAATACCACAGTAGGAAACTAATCCCAAGTTTGATGAGGATGAAACCATTCTTATCAGTTCGCTAACTTAACCTAACCTTGCCATCAATCAGTGTGTGAGACTCAATCAGTCTACTCACACTTTGGGTCTTCGCATGTCAGAATCCAGAGAATGGTTCAACACACCAGAGCCAGCATGCCCAAAACTGATATTCACAGTACCGTCACGAAGAACCTCCTGAACAAGCACCTACATCGCAAGAACCTCGCAACAGATTCAAGCTGAAGACTCTACGTTTATTAGGGGAAGTCAATAGAAATAGCTCTCCACTCACCAGAACGTATGTAGATGGTTAGGTTAGGTTAGGTTGAGTGGCTGTCTCTACTAAGCAGAGACACATTTAGGCTAGAACATGGCCGTAGAAAAACCGGGTGACCAGCATCAAAAACCTCACATGTGTAATTTCCTTTGGGCGGAAGAATAAAGTTGAAGTTGAAGTTGAAGTTCTGGGTAACCGTTGCGGTGTACACCTTATCCTGAAACCCAGATCTTTTTCGACAGAAGGCAAGTGTTGATGTTGTTCCACCCGCTATTAGCTATACTTCTAGCTTCACTATCAAGGTAAGATTTTATCGATTCTTTGGTGGCAGGCGGTTCCTCTCCATTATCAGAAGGGATCTGACCTGCGTCTTCCATACTAGCTCGTCCGCTCGGCAGTTACCCGGAACGTCCCGGTGCCCAGGAACGTGGTGTAGCGTTTTCTTGGCGGAAATTATGACCATCAAGGAGGCTCTGAAAAGGCAATTTACATTTTCAGCGACAGCCAAGTCTCTTTCAGCTATAAGTTTGCCCTAGATAGTTCCTAAGTCTATTTTCGCATGCATGTGGGCTATCAACCAGTTTTAGACAAATGGCACTGCGTGGCTATGGTGGAAACTGCATTGCACTCACTGCTAAGAATCACTAAGATATCTTTTGAGAACAAGGATTTCACAAGATACAAATCTTCTCTTGACAGAGGGAGGCTATATATGCTGCACTTCCCTACCCGAAGGTTGATAGTTGACTATTGGATTGAGCAAATGATAAAAAGAACGCTTATCCATGCTGCACTGGGGTAGCTCATAGTATTGAACGGGATATTACATGAGAAAAGGATCAGAAGTGTACGGAATGACTTCTGTCCATTAATAGGAAATGTAAAAGAACGAGCCCTCACGGGGAATTTGCTTGATATATAGGCGTGTCATTAGAATGGGTATTCCCTCCAACGATTTCTGCAGGGATGATGAGAAAGAAAACACCTTTTATGCATCTGCCCTGCTTTGTCAATGAGGTGAAGGAAACCCTCGGGGAGTACTTCTATGGAGACCTCAGTGACCTAGCCAAGCTCGATATTTACAAAATAAATCCCTCTGAATGGTTTTTGCATATATTGCGGAGCAGGAAGGGGTCTGCAATAGAAGGAACCTTGCAAATTATATGTCGAGTGCATTTAACGCTTCATGCAGGGCCTCAACTGGTTCTGCAAATTGTTTTTGGGAAAGACCAAGATTCTTGAGGTGTGTATCACAATAAAAATACAGAAAATATTTGGTTCGATAGCTCACAGAGACTCAGGACCTAGCTTGTTGAAACCATTCATGTGGTGCGCGTTATATTTTCCCATGAATTGAAGGGACCCACAGGTTATTTTTTCCGACACCGAGTGTTGGATTGAGAAGCTTTTGCAAGACAAATTATACTCTTGTAGGTTTTGTCATGCTTGCGAAGAGGTCGTGCTGCGCAAAAACGTTTGGAAGTTACTGAAACTCGAACCTATGCCATCTTATTTAGCAGTCCAACGCATTAACTACTAAACCACGGTGATTACCGGCGAGGTATCAAAATCTGTGTGCCGGTAGGCATTCTAACCAAACCTTTCCTAACTGCCAATTGGAGCACTAATCTACGAAGTCAAGCTAAGTTTTGTGTGCACTTTGAGGGATATTTATCGAAAATCCACTCAAATTTCGTGTAGATACTCAAAGTTTAAGTAGAGACGCTACAATGAGCCTGCCGGTATCTTACATCATTTTGCAAAAAAACGATGTCATCACACGTCTTAACTGTCGTTTATCTTATCTTTAAAAATCAATCGAACAATCTCAAGGCCCTTCACTTTACACAGAGGTTTAGCCTTTATGCTTGGACTTTGTTTATCATTTTGATTATTTCCACACCCCCTATCTGACGGTGGGAAGGGGGAAAAAAGTCAATCACCTCACAATCAATTCACATCACAACACAAAACAATTATTCTTTCAAGGAAAACCCGTGGACAGAGTATCGGAAAAGTCTTCAAAAAATTCACACGTTTTCATAATGTTTTCCATCATCCAATGAGTTTTAATTTTTTTTTTTAAATCGGCTGACTTTCACAAAAAACAAAAAACTCAAGACACACACAACATTCTTAAAAACAATAAACTAAAACAGAAATCAAAAGAATAAAAGAACTCACTTTCGACATCTTGCCAGATACTATTTATCTTCACAGAACCAAACAATTTTTTTTTTCTTTTTAAAAAGTTAATTAAAAAGTAGAAGAAGAATATTCTTTATTTTCTATATTTTCTGTGGGTGTTGCCAAAATAATAAAATAAAAGCAAAAAAAAAACTATAAGAATCCACAACGCGTACCGCTCACAAAAATGTTTTTTTGATATTAATGCGACAATATCTCACAACTCAACTGAATGGCACGGAAAATAAATTTCAATTAGCTTCCTTCACAGCTAAGCAGAAATTTTGAAAAAATTTCTTAAAAAAAAAAATACAACAACAACCTGAGATATAATACGATTTTTTTTTTTTAACAAAATAAACTTTAACGTTTTTTTTTTTTTTTAATCGCGACGTAGTATGCAATATTTCTCGGTATCTACTCTTGGTTCGAATGCCTCTGAGTGAGTGGCTTGGTTTTTTTTTTTTATGTTTTATATTGCACTTGGCCGGTGTTGCCCACCCCCCCCCCCTCCCGTTGGTGGGCAAACTGATTGGGATTGGGTTAGTCATCGTGATAAAAAAGAAAAAAAACTAAAAAAAAAGTGAATCTGCGACAATGTTAAACAAAAATAAACGCTAAAGCGACAGGTAAGCCGAATGGGCAAGTGGGGTCTAAACAATTTGTCTTTTAATTAATTTTAGATCATATACATCGCCAGTCATGCATCATCGATCGGTATGGTCAACAACATCATCATCATCATCATCATCAGCTGAAGCATCATCATCTACATCTCAACATTTTAACCAAAAAAAATTAATTTGAAGGTGAACAAGGTATAGAACAACAACAAGATGAAGACCAGACGAAAGTTGAATACATTTAAAGGATTCCTGGTGCAGTATGTGCGACAAGAAAAGATACGTTTAAGCTCTGCTTTAAGGAAAGTCAAATGACAGATGTCATTGAAAACACAGATTTCTGTTTAAAGACTTACCCCCGAATGCCTTGATGATGCAATTGGTATCTTATTTGACTACAGCTGTCAAAAAGATGAAGAACAACAAGGTTAGAGTACCAGTATTTTTTTTTTTTGAATACGAAGTTGCTACATATTTCGATGCAAGCGCCAAATCATCATCCAAGTATCGATGGACGAAAATATGAACGATGACTGAACTACATATCTCTATACGACCTTTATGCCTCAAGGCGATCCTATATCTTGCACCAACTATGTAGGCAACGATATGCTGCCAAATGTTACAAATATATGAGATCCTATCCAACATACTGTGGGAGCGTCTGAAGCCCTTAGGCAACACACTAATCGGCACGTGCCAGTTTAGCTTACGGCCCGATCGACGACGAAATGAGGTGATTCTCATCAAGATTGACCTTAAGATCGTGATTTCGGATGAACGATTGACTATTTCTAGGGAGCTGTTTTGAGCTATGGTTGAACAATCACCCAAGATGTGTTCCGCAGTTTCTTGCTGTTCCAAGCAGAGTCACCATATATCCATGAGACTTATGTTAAGCTTGTTAAAATTGTAGTTAAATGAGTTTAATCTTGTCCCCGAGGGACAGCGCAGTAGAAAAAGACCGCGACTCAGGTGGCGCATGCAAGTTGAAGGGGACCTCAACCAATTTAGCGTGCGAAACTGGAGGCAACTAGCTAAAGATCGAGCTGGTTGGAGACGCTTGTTGGTTGAGGCCTAGGTCCACCCCGGACTGTAGCGCCACCTTAAGTAAGTAAGTAATCTTGTAAGGAGGACCGTTAGGATTTAAGCATCACACTTGCTTAGCGAGAGAAAGTTAATGAACAATCCAGAAATTGTCAATGTTCTGTGTTTGAATTCTACAAGCTTCTCTTGATGTTCCCTTGTGTTGAGCTCCAACTTAATGTGACTGGTGGTTAAGCCCTCAATGCAATTTTGTTCGTGATTCCAATATATGGAAATGTTGCTGTGGACAGCTAGCTACTCGAGGGTGTTTGGATAATTTCATAACTCCAGACAAGCCTTAAGTCAAAAAGATAGAAGTTCAAGTTGGCAATCTCTTTCGTTCAGTGGTTACATACAATGTGTTCCCTGGTCTATAGTTCGATTGCACAAACCTCTGTCAGAAAAACAGAAGTCGAGCAACCAAGATGGACTGCTAGCTTAAAGTTTGGCCTGTAGATCGCTGTTTTAAATTAAAAAAAAGTCGCGGCACTACCCAGAAATAAGCATAGAACTATTTCTCTAGCCCTCATGATTTAAAGTGAATGTAAGCTATCTGTGATGTGTATTTTCTAATAATTCAAACCACCAATGTGGATCAACAGTATACAATTGCACGTTTAAGTCGCAGATCGAATTATAACTTCTTTGAAAAGTCATATTTGTATATTTATTGTCAACCATTATACTTGTAACGAAGAAAGACAGGGAAGGCCGTTCCACATTCCACTTTTGAAGTATTCAAACATCGACCTCTCAACTGAAAACAGAATCATCATCTAGTATAGCCATCACTTAATATTCATAAAAGGACTTGGTGGTCTTCAGATCAAAAACTGTCAACCAAATCGATCAAATTACAACTGACACCAGACCCGCCTCCAGTATTTTGGATGTCTAGGCTTTCCAAACAGCCAACACCACAACACCAAAGGAGTACTGTGAGAAGATTCAATATCTATTGGCAACAATCGCAAGAGTCCACATGAACCTTCGCCGTCCAAGTTTTCGTAAACCCTTACTATCCTCATCTAACCCTAAGCTAACCTAAAGCCTTAAGCTAAAACCTAGTCTAAGTATATTCTACTTAAAACTATCCTACACTATCCCTACCTTCCATCCATCGTCGCTCCCCCATACGGGTTCGTCTCGTTCCACGCCAGATGACGGTGGCATCGGCGTTGCCAGCCCTCCCAACCGTTGCTATCCCCCTTGGCCACACTGAGGGATAGCCCCTTAGCCTACTTCCAATACAAAATGTCCCGTACCGTAGCGGAAGTCAGTCGGTCGTCCGGTCACGTCAAGTTGCGTCAATAGATGTCGTTGTGTTCCGTCCATGTCGCGCTCGACCACTGGTTTTAGGCTTAAGGCTTTTGTTAAGCTTAGGGTTAGATAAGGATAGTAAGATTAGCGTAAGCTTCCACCTCCCATTCTCTCTCTTCTGTAGGGGTAAAGGGATTTTCTTTCTTCTTCTATAAGCTAGTTTAGGCACGAATTAAAAGTGTTTGAGCAGGTGGTGTATGTTGGAGGGGGACAAGAACTACCCCGTCTGTCGAGCCCAGCCGTACAACCGCGAGCGTGCCACCGTTCCCCTAGCATACACCGAGATCCTTCCGTGGCCGTGCCTTGGCTCATAACAACGATATTTGGTTCTCATGCTTAGATCCCAAAGCCTCCATTTTTGACTCATCTATAAAAATTGATAAATAGTTGGGATTAATGACCTCTCTTTGTGTCCAGCTCTCTCTGGATGGAAGTTTGAGTTCAAGATTAAGGCTAAATTCAAAGATTGGTGTTACATAGCCAGTTTTAGCTTCAACGTTCGCCCATCTGGTGATTGCTTGGTGACTTATTAGACCCTTTTTCCAAAGATTAGATTGTTAAAGGCGGAGCGCACTTTTATCGGCCACTTCCTTTGCAACAACATCAAAAGGTATTGCCCCAATGTGATCTCGGTTTCTAGCTTCTACAATTGCCTCCGTCTCCATAACTGAGATTCGAAGACCCTCTTAGGTAAAGCGCCCCCTCGTCCATTCGCTCGATGTGGCTGAGCTACCGCAGTCGACTTCTTTATACAGCTCGCGGTTACATCTTCTCATCTATTCGCTCTCCTCGTAGTCAGGACTAAATATTCGAGGTAGAATTTTTCTTTCGAAGCATCCCAAGACCTGTTGCGCTGTCTTATTTATTCTCTAGCACTCAGCTACATAGAGTAAGACTGGCAAGATCAGAGTTTTCTAAAGAACAATTTTTGACATTTAAATTAGGAGTTTGGACCCTAGCTGTTTGAATAAACTGGAGAAGCAGCTCCTCCAGGGTGTCATTTATGGAGTTTATATTTACCCCGGGGTCGATTGTCAAGTTCTGTCCTAGACGGTGAAGTAGGAAGGTAGAAGTGGCTGAAACTGTTAAGCCTGCCAGAGACACAAATAGCGCGGATGCGCTGTTTTGGTGCCACAACTCACCTGACCTGGGTGTTGATGGGCGTAGCTAAGAGTGTAGTTTTTCAGATCCATCCTGTGGAGTTAAGAAAATTGATAATGTTGCAGAATTTGATGTTAGAAATCTCAGATAGTTCCTTGAAAAAGGGTTTTCCGGGAGTGCGCTGCCTGGCTCTGGCAAGTGCCGGGCAGTCACAGAGAAAGTGGAATAGCGTTTCCTTTTCTTGTGAATTGTCGCAACTACGGCAGTGGGGGGTTGAACGGTATGCCTAACTTGGCAGCGTGTGGACCGATTGGCCAGTAACCCGTGCTAATTGCCGAGATTCTAGCTGTCTCGATGCGGTTTCTATTGATTAGGTCATTCGTTCTGTTTTTATCGTCGGTGGGCCAAATCTGTCTAGATATGGCACAAGTTGCAAGACTTTTCCACCTAGAGTTGGCAATTGTGAGAAAGTGTTGGAAAACTTTGCCCATTGGGGAGCAGACTGACTCCGCGAGGGAGACATCCAGGGTAGAACCGCATCTGGCTAACGCGTCGGCTCTCTCGTTCCCCTCTATGTTACTATGGCCGGGAACCCAGAGGAGAGTGATGTTGAGCCGAGCGTTTGCCTGCGTTATAGTTTCCTTACACTGTTCAACTAATTTAAAGGACGAAGAAAGTGAGTGGACCGCTTTGATGGCAGCTTGATTGTCAATAAAGATTCCTATGCTGTTAGAGGTAGGAGGACTGAGGCTAAGTATCTTGCAGGCTTCTCTTATCGCTGGTACCTCCGCTTGAAAGACACTCGAAGAGTCTGGGAGGCGATACGATTTGGATACGTTCAGTTCCGCTGAGAAAGCACCTGCTCCAACGCCACACTCCATCTTGGAGCCGTCGTCGGTGAAGATCGAAACTTGTTAGTTTGATAGGGGTAGGTTACTGTTCCATTCCGACTTGTCTGGAAGGCGAACCTGAATATTGTAATTGAATTTGAGTGTGGGAGTCGTGTAGTCAGTTATAGTCGAGGCCGAGGCCGAAAGCAGATCAAGAGCCTTACTATGGCCATAGGGTTTGGGGGACTAAAGCCCAGATTCTCTGAGTCTGATAGCACTACACGTAACGATGTATTTGATGTGCAAGTCCAGCGGCAGGATATGGAGGAGTACGTTAAGAGCTTCTGACGGGCTCGATCGAATCGCTCCTGTGGTCCCAATACCAGCTGTTCGTAGGACTTTACTAAGTTTTGTGATATTGTAAGCTTTGCTTAAGGCGGGCCACCACACGAGCGAACCATAAGTAAGGATTGGACGAACTACGGCAGTGTACATCCAGTAGACCATCTTAGGTTTGAGTCCCCACTTTTTGCCAAAGGTCTTACTCGACCGTCAGAATAATTGAATTTGTGGTTCTTTGCTCTGTCCGGCCACCAAACTAGGCATGCATATATGTATAAGTATGGGCCTTATGGTTGTGTACATCCAGTGGATAGTGGCAGGTTTGGACCCCCATCTTTTGCAGAAGATTCTGTTGCAATTAAATCTTTTTTTTTTGGTTCTTTCCATTATCAGACCCTTCCTCTTCAAAGGAGACAAACATTGCTGTGTGCATAAAACGTTGGAGCCTTTTTTTGAAGCTAGACTAGGAGCTCTGAGCAGACTGTCGCAGAAACAATAAACATTTTACCAACAGCCTAACCTTTACCAATCCCTGAGAAGGTCTTCGATAAAAAGGGCTTTAAAATGAAATTGTTCCTTAACTTGTTGCACAAACTGTTGCTTTTTATCTTTCAAGTAAATATGTACACTTGGCATATTCAAATCGTGATTCATGTTTGAAAAAAAAAGAACCCAAAAGAAATATTCATAAAATTTCAAATTGTCCATGTACTGCGAGAATATATTTGTGACTCTCTGGACTGGCATGGGCATCCCACAAGATGATGATGTGTCGTCATGAACAGATGTATTGGCGCATCTTCTTCTTTTTGGCCACAGATTGTGGAATTGTGCAATGCAGCGCAAGGATACTTGGGTTGTGCATCTTCGCAGATAGTAAAGTCAAAGCGTGTAATCACTTTGAATTGTTTCATTTATTTTTAAATAAATTAGTGCACTCGGACAAGACTTTATGTGTGTGTGTGTGTGTGTGTGTTCATATAAGTGTGCTCCGAATTCATCTCAGATGGTAAACTTGAACTAAAATTAAGTCTGCAAGACTCTGTAGTCTAAATTTAGAAACCACATATAGGTATGGTCGTCTTGCAAATTTGAATTATATATTGCGGAAGAGAAATATTAGAAAACAAGGTGCTCGTGCGGAAAGATACTGCAACTGTTTTGGATGCTGATGCTGTTCCAGTGTCAATCGAGATACAATCTACACACGATCATCAAAGTAAAATTTAAAAGATTACGACAGATGTGCTCGGCTCTTTGGTGGCTTAGTCATGTGAAATGATTAATCTGAACGTCTTGTCGGAATTAGTGGTGATAAAAAGTTGGAAAATTTGTTTCAAAATAATAAAATTAACTTAATCACTAGAATTTTTGGTTGAAAAAGATACAGAAATGCATTTTATTTGATGTTTAAATCGAGGTGATTTATGAGCTCTTAATGTGTGCTGTTGCTGTGGATGGAGACTGTTCCAAATACTGGTATCTACAAGTTGTTTCCTTATAAATCATCAATCAATTCACGTTGTTGAGATCATTGATTTGCTATAAATAGCCGGGGGCTCCGTTGAAAGTGTTAGCATTGTTTACTTGTTTATTGCAAAATGCAAGAGATGAATAATTAAATTGTAATGAGACGTGCTTTAGAGACCGGGACGTGTCTGTAGCTGCGTCAGTGGACTGATTAGCAGCTTCTATATATGTCAGTACTCGTCACTTATTTGAATATCAAACGGAATGGGGTAGGTCAATCCAAATGTATTTTTAGTCATTTATTTCTGCGCTTGTACCTTGTGCTGGCGAATGAGAAAAAACAGGATCAACGATCAAACAAGTGGGCACCCTACCGCGATAAAACAGACCCCAAGTCATTACGGAATGGAATAGAGAATAGAACGGCAACACTCTCAGCCCAAATATGGTTACTGGCTTCGGTTTTTGCCAACCAGCCCCTGGCTCAGTAAGATTATCCACCGTGGACCTGGCCCTCCAACTTGGACAATATGCCATCGTGGTAACCTCGGATACGAATGGATGTCCTTAAACGATCAGAAATGTCCATGGATATGATCTATGACTATACACCTGGGTAATGCGCCCGCTGTTTACTCAGATTCTGAGAGGTTTTTTTCGGTTTCGTCTGCATAGACAGTGAGTGGAAGCGGAGACACAACGACGAACTTTACGGGCTGAACAGCAACATCGATTTAGCCAAAAAGGTGAAGGTCGAACGACTGAGGTGGCGCACGTAAGTGGAAGAGGAGCTCAATCAACTAAGCGTGCGAAACTGAAGGCAGATAGCTAAAGATCGAGCTGGCTGGAGACGCTTGTTGGCTAAGGCTCAGATCCACCCCGGACTGTAGCCCCACTCTGAGTGCATCTCTAAAACTTAAATCCGTACTCTGCGACTGAGAAATGGTAAAATGAGCAAGCTGCGACCTTGTTAGGATACGGATTTGTCGTGAGGAACCAGCTACGATCAAAGGTTGCTGACAATAAGACGATAAGGGAACGCCTGGTTTTAATTCACAGCAAAGTTGTATTCTATAACATCAGCCTACTATTTGTGTTCGAGGCTGGGTGCATGCACCAAGTCATCAACCATGTACCCACGGTTTGACGAAAGTATGCCAGATGACCATATGTCCCATCTTCAAAAAAGACAATCCTATGTGTTGTACCAACTATCGAGCCATATCCCTGCTAAATGTCGCATATAAGATCATTTCCAACGTCCTGTTTGAACGTTTGAAGCTGACTTGACTTCAAAGCCGTATATGATGGCATTTATGGTCTTGAGCTATGTAATGCCGAAGGCTGGTCTATAAATAGGAAGACTGAGAAGATATTAAACACTTTTCAAAGCGAATGGATGAGAAAATACAACCGCGAACTCTATGAGTTGTATCAAGATATGAATGTAAGTCCAGAAAGTCAAAACATATCTACATATCTACTACACTGGCTCGGCCACATCAAGCGAAAGTATAGTAAAGCTCCAGGTAAGAGGATCTTCGAATCATAGCCCTCGCCTTCGACACGACGAGGAAGACCGAACGTTTATTCTAACACTTAGTCTCGAGAACTGAAAACATTGTTCCCGGGATTGAAGAAGCCAGAGAAACCTTCTACTCGAACCACTTGCCAGTCACAAAGACGTACGCCTTATATCTTTACCGAGTCACAAAGGTATCAAGGAGAACCGGCAACCGGCGAACTCCTGAAAATACAGTGAGAGTCGTATTGACAAACCTCTCGATGTGTAAAGTGAAAAAATTACTCGTGAAGAAACCTCTTCTATAGGTTCAAGCTGAAAGCAATAAAGGATGATGGTGAAACAGCTGGGAGCTCACGGAAGCAGCGATTTGTGAGAATTGCAAGGAAGTCGAAAAGTACACTTCCTATGCAACCAACCCAGACTTAGCGGGAATGAGACAGATCCTGAAGTTTATTCGGATACCGGACCCGAAGCACCTCATTCATAAAGTAATAGACGATATTTTGCCTTTCAGAAAGCAAACAGATTCTACCAATCACATGCATCCACTCTTCTTTAACTGTGTTGGGGGTAATGTTTTAAGGCCGTGGTAGGTGGGTAGGTGGCGCGCGCAAGTTGAAGGGGACCTCAACCAACTTAGCGTGCGAAACTGGAGGCAGCTAGCTAAAGATCGAGCTGGCTGGAGACGCTTGTTGGTTGAGGCCCAGGTCCACCCCGGCCTGTAGCGCCGCCTAAAGTAAGTAAGTAAGGTGGGTAGGTAGAGGTGGCGGTTCAACAGAACTCAAGTAGCACTAGGACGTGCCTTTTTGCTACCACAACTCGTATGACCTAGTTGTTGGAAAGACATGTGACAGTCCGTGCCTAGATCCAGCCTGTGGAGTTTAGAAATCGGATTACATCTCGTATCCTTTTACCCGAGATGTTGTTGAGGTTGTCGAAGAATGGTTGGTTTAGTGCACATTGTAGACATTTGCAGAGGAAATGGGAGAGAGTTTCCTTCCCATTTTCGTTTCCACAGCTGCAGTTGTAGAGGTTGTATGGAATACCTAGTTTGGGTACATGGTCTCCAATCTGTCCATATCTGGACGGGTTGTGTTTAGAAGATCTTTTGTTTTAATCTTATAGTAGGTCGGCCATATCTTCCTTGATATGGCGTAGTTGGTAAACCCCCTTCATAAGAGGTTGGAAGTGTGAGTAGATTTTTCCTTTAAACACTCCTTGCCGCGAGTGAGCTGTGTAGAGCTGAGCCCTGCCTGGCCAGTTCATCTGCACATTCGTTTCCTTTCATGTCACTGTACCCTGGAATCTAGAGCAGTGTAACACTGAAGTGTTCGCCAAATGGGCAAACTAGTTCCGATACTCCTGCACCAGTTTGGAGGATATGGTAGCCGAGTCAATAGCTTTGAAAGCGGCTTGGCCATCTACGAGGATAGCAATGTTTCGTTTGAGCGTTGTGCCACGTTCAAGTTGTGAGTAAGCCTCTCGGATTGTCAGTAGTTCCGAATGGAAGACGCTGCCAAAATCTGGCAAGCAGTATGATCTTGAGTTATTCCGTGTTATTTCGACACCGGTCCCTAAACCGCAGTTCATCTTTGATGAAGCCGAAATGAAAACCTAGTCAGTTCTAACCGACGGTAAAGAAGTTTTACATCCGGTGCTCGTTGGCACCTTTTAATTTTTTTTTCTTAACAAAAGTGGCCTAATGAGGTTGTTCACATGTAGAAAAAAATAAAAAAAAAACCCCAACAGTGAAGTGGTGAAATATTTTCCATAACATAATTCACGATCTAAAACTTATAGGTAAGCACACGACTTTCTAAAAAGAAAAGAAAAGAAATACTCTCCTGCCAAAGTAGACATTGTTTACAACCAAATAAACAAAAACGAAAACCTTCTCATATATCCTCACACTCTCCTGGGAGTCATAACAAAACATTTAAATGTCTACCACCGGGTTTCCTTTTCACACCCGTCATTGCATAAAAATTAAAAAACGCTGTGCTCGCACAGCCGGCGTCCAAAAAAGAGAACCTATCATGTTTGTTGTAAACAAATTTCAAAAAAACTGCTTTTTCTCTTAAAAACATTTTTTTTTACAAAATTTGGGAGATTATTTGTAAAGAAAAATGAAAATCTAATTTCCCTATGTTTTCTCTAAAGCAAAAAAAATTATGATCTACGTGTACAAATAGGTATATAACGTCCAAAGTTTCCACACACGTTTCCCGGTGTGTACTCAAAAGTTTCAAAAAAAAAAAATTTTTTTTTTATTTTTAGAAAAATATAAATTGGCCGCAGAGTGAATATACTTAACGACTTTTTTTTGTTGTTTGTAAATTTTTATTTTTTATTTTATTTATTTGTTTCGTGTGTTGTGTCTTATGACACATTCATTATTCCATGCGTTTTTGACTCATCGTCGTTGTCGTCGTTGTATCCAACGTCGGTAATAGGATTGTCGTCGTCGTTTTCCAAAAAATTTATTTGAAAATTTTTTGTTTAAAACAAAAAAAAATCACGGGAAAAATGGGAAACAAAGGGAATTTATCGTCGCATTAGACTTTCTTTCTTTTTGGGACATTTTAGGACAAGTTGGGTCTCGGTCGGTATATCAGAGAATTATGGAGTTTTCGAGATTTTTCCAAAAAAATTTATCACACCACCATTCACCATCCGATAGAAGCAAGATTTTCTTTTTTTTTTTTAAAACTTTTATCACTTTTTTTTTGTTTTTTTTTTTAATTTTTTTAAATTTTTTTAGTTGAGATTTCGTAATTTTCACTATAAAGCACTCATAATCGTTTTGAATAGAAAATAGAATTTATTTTCTAACGAAATGAAACCGTTTGTAAACCGTTCACGAAATTGCTTCAAACGCAACTGAAAAGAGAAATAAATTCTCGAGAATGTATCCAAAAGATGTGGATACAAGGAGGACTGGTGGTGGTGGTGGTCGGAGGGGTTAGGAGGCACAAAAAAGAATCATCCAACCAGCCACACAGTCTTTTTCTCAAATAGGTGAGTACTAGTACGGGGACGGAGAACATGTGTTTCCATAGTTATTGTTGTTATTTTAGTTTTTCGTTGAAAAATTTTGTTTTAAAATTTTTTTTTTATTTTTTTTATGACGAATAGATGTGTGAGAATAGACACGACTGTTTAAGTTTATTGCTGTTGACCTGGTGAGGAACCTTTGATTCTGAGAATGCATTTGGTTGTGAGATGTTTCATTACCATCAGGATTGTATGTGAGAGTTCCAAAACAGGTAGATACCGACGACTACTGGGGCAAGATCAACTCCATATTTGTTGGCCACTGATCGGAGAGTCTGTACATGGACAATGTGCAGCGACATGAAAATGTAATTCCATTTTTGGTGAGACCACTAGGAGACTATGGCAACATGTCGAGGATAGAGTTATAGTTGGAACCATGAAGTGTCCAAATGGTAATTGAAATCGAGATCAACATGAACTTCAATTGAATTGCATTGTCAGTGCGTGTCCCCGGCGACATTCTGTGCTTCGATAGACTTCATGGAAAGTATGAGTCATTACCAAAAGGAGGTTTTGCCTAATGACTCTTTGCCTTCAAAAGACTGTGGTCACTGTTAGCTTCAGTCAGAGTTCCAAGGTGTTCATTGTCTAGTTTCAGAAGGAAATTCAGCTATTCAGCGGTATTTTGTACTGGAAACGAGGCATGACATAGTTTAGAGACAGTTTAGTGCCAGAATACATAACAGAAAAAGCTTTACAAGCTGCGACAAAAGATTCGAGAAGAGAATCATCAAAGTCCTGATTGGTGGTCATAAGTAACAGATTTAAAGGATTCCCTTCATCTTTCGGACGAAGACTGCTTCAAAAGATGAAGAAAACAATTCAAAAATGACAAACCCTACTCGGAGAGTTTAAGACTCAGCATGGTGTCCAACAAGGATGTACTTATAGTGTCTCGACTACTTTTTGTTTTTCCAATTTGATTGCTGGAGGCTGCCTATGTTAATGTCAGCCAGTTCGTTTAGGTTGTGGAAGAAGATGGCTCCTAAGTAAGCTTCTTCTCCTTGTCTATGCATCTTCTACAATAGTCGTTGTAGTGGAAGTTTGACAATGGTGCAGTGTCCTGTCATGACACCTACTGCTTATTAGTGCTTCATGAGTAGTATTTTCTGTTTAATGAGACAGTCAGAGCATTTGTGATTCAGCTTCGGCCAAATCTTCTTGGTAATGAGGCGGGTATTACCATCTGTCCATCTGTGATTGGCGATGTCGATCGCTTTTTTTTCAGTAGCAATTTGCAGGTAACGAGATGCTTAAATTCCCATTTTTTCAGTAGAATTGGTAGAGTTGTGCCCTCTCTGGCGAGTTCATCAGCCATGCAGTTCCCTGGAATGTCCCGGTACCCGGTATAAAAGATACATTTTGAATTGCTAAGCCATGTCGTTAAGAGACGGGCGGCAATTTAGAGCTGTTTCTGAGTCGTTAAACTGGTAACTTTCTCGCAATTATAAACTAAAAACTCAACTATGGCCACCGATCATGAGACATGCACTTGAAATATTTAGGTCTTTAACAGGCTGATTACAGCCTAACAAGCAATTCAAGCTGAGATCCTAGCCTGTTGTAGGACAGATATGTTCACCATCCGGGAAGTGCGATCGAATGGGCATCTATATTCTTGTGATTATTACAGGGAGCACAAGCAACGCCGATTATATACGGCAGATTCAAGCACAAAGTCATAAGTTTTCGATACGTGAGCGAACATGGTGAAGGAGAAACAACGACGAACTGTACGAGCTGTACAGCGATATCAACTTAGCCAGAATAGTGGAGGTCCAACGGCTGAGGCGGCTGAGGCACTGAACGGATGGGCGGATGGACACCGAAAAACCCTTGAATCCGCCCCCGAGGGACAGCGCAGTAGAGGACGACCGCGACTCAGATGGCGCACGCAAGTGGAAGGGGACATCAACCAACTAAGAGTGCGAAACTAGAGATAGCTAGCTAAAGATCGATCTGGCTGGAGACGATTGTTGGTTGAAGGCAAGGTCCACCCCGGATTGTAGGACCACCTTAAGTTAAGAGTGAACGTCATACGATAGTTTGCCAATATCAGCCTTATATGTTTTCATGAGCCCACGGAGGAAAAGGACGACGCAACCAAAGAATGTTTCTTTCTACAAGTTCATCGACAAAACATATGAGAAGTGTTCCAGATATGACGAAAGGGGACGTTTTTGATAGGAAAATTGATAACCGTAATACATAGACCACCCCAAACTTCATCTGGGAACAGAATCAGGCTAATTGAGTTTATTGCGCGGCGAAATGTCAGTGTAGCAAACATTATATCCTCAATATTCTCAAGGAGATATGTCAGTCACTGGATCATGGAATGATCAAAGCTTTCCCAGCCGTCAATATCGACTCGGAACTGTGAGAAGATACAACATCGACAGGTTAAAAGACCGCCAGAAATCTCTCAATGAACTTAGACTTGAGGGTTACCTATATTATATCATCCTGTCCGGAGTGGATTTGAATGACAAAGTAACATCATCTTGACCATCGTCCATAAGACACACCTAAACAAGGTATTTCATTCAGAAATAACAAAAAAAAAATTTTAAATTCAATGACGCACTCATTCAACTGCATCCAAACCATATAGATCAGCCAGACGTCTCATTTAACAAAGGCGCCTGCCAATGCTATAGGAACCTTTGATTAATAATCTCCTCAGTCCTCAATCCTCATATGTTATTCAATTTGGTGCGAAGCAATTACACTGTCGCCTCGCGACTGCATAATAATGTGCACGCACTCTAAGTGTTTTTTTTTTTTGTTCACCTCTCTGTCTCTGCTTGCGTCCAGAAAATAATTCATTACACAACAAGGAACAACAGAAACACCAAATGTGTATTATATACTAGATTGCATCTAAAAAATTTTTTTTATTCATTTGAACATTCTGCGGCGAATTCGTTAAGCATTCGTCAGCCTTAAGGAACACACGTGTGTAGGATTGTTGTTTACTTTTTCCGCTTCCTTCGGGGTTTCCTCGGACGATCGTTCTCATCGTCGCTGTCTTCTATTAAACCAGTTCGATGTTGTTGCTGTTCTCCCCATTCCTTACGCAATTCACTTAGCATTCCTGGTGTTAGCAGACCTTGGGCCAGTAATCGTTCTGTTAGTCTGCCATGAACACTTGTCGGTAAGCGTGGTTCTAACAAAAAGAATTCGTGTACCTCTCTACTTTGAAGAGAAAGAATTCATTCATGTCTTACCTTTGGTAGAAGTTACTCTCCGCATGGTGTACGTTGTTTCACTATCGCCCGCCTGCTGACTGGCTTCAGTGTTTTTGAGAAGACGAGTGATTTGGAATACACCCTGCTGGATAATTTCATCGAGTTCCTTTTGAGAAATACGCACTTGAGCTGCATCGGGGAACATGTCCGTGAAACGATAGCTGGAAATGAGTCAATTTTTGAGAAGAATCTGCAAATGGCATCGATGGATACACTTACCTCAACCAAAGGTACAAATCCATAACATCGAATACTGACTCTAAGTGTACCAAGTCCAGGATTGTTCTTGGTAATCCCAGCGGCCAACCACAGTTCTGTGCGATGAACTCGTATGAGATTGGTTCACTTCTGCTATATTGTCTGGCAATCTAGAGAAGACATTCTTTATCTTGTTAGAGGTTGCTATACCAAGTTTGGAGTACCTTGAGGAACATTGAACAAACGAAGGCCATTTTCTTGTTGATTGGTGCACAACAGAAGACATAACGTGCTCTCAACGGCAGAGGTACATGTTGAATCATTTCGGCTAAAAATTTAAAATCCTCAATGTTGCACATGAAGTACAAGGAGTCATCGACCGTGCTAAGAGTTACGAATATATCCTGAAAGGGAAATCGATAAAAATATAAGGATGGACAAGGAATGGGAAGAGTTTAAATATGACGAGCTATGTGAACATGTGGGGGTTTAACTCCAATTGCCTGTTCCAAGCCGAGGAACCCAAAGAGAACACCAATGTTTGCAAGGCAAAAATAGATGGGTGTCCTCGTTCTAATGAATCACATCATGTGATTAAACCTTGACGGTGACGGTATACAGATAGATTGTGATAAGAGCTATACGTGCTCAGAGTATTAAACTAGGCATAACCAGTGTCAGATTATGATTCTAATGTTCAAGCACGTTTCGAAAGATAAACACTTTCCTTACTTGCTCGGGCTTTACTACTCAGTTGCTTCATGAGCTCAAAGAGAGAACGATCGCCAAGAGTTATTCTTCGTTTTGATTCTTGATGACATGTCTTCGTCTGAAGTGATAGCAGACCTACTGCCTGTGTCTGTTTCTTACTCTCGCTCTCGCCAAGAATAAACACAAAATCCTACTTGACTCACCATGAGATTGCTTAGGGTCGAGTTGGGTAAATGATAGGCATACAGCTCAATTTGATCGGCTGTTGGATGTAAACCGGCTTGCTTCAGCGGTTCCGGATTCTGTTCTAAGATATTCCTAAGCGTTGTCAAATCCTCCGGTTTGTATGTCGTCACATAGCCGTGTTCCCATTGTGTTTTGTATCGCCCAGCACGACCAGCAATCTGTAGAGCTTGAGAAATGGAAATTGTGTCAATCTCACGCTCCCCTTTCTCGTTCATTGTTGGCTTTATGATTGAGTAGAAGATTATGCGACGAATGCTCCTGAAATCGGGATAAAATAAGAAAAATCTCTCGCATGTTGCATTCCCATGTTTGCTTACAGATTCAATCCCATTCCGATGGCATCGGTGGCTACCATAACCTTACAACTGTTGTCAGGATCATTGAATTTAGCTGCCTGTGCCAACTTTGTACCCGGAGGAAGTCCTCCATAGATCACTGCCACTTCTTTGCCCCTACAAAGGTCTTTGTTACAAATAAGTTGGATGGAGAAGCCTTTGATGGATTCCTACCTTGCTTCGATCTCCCGTGATACTGAGTAGATGTCATTCTTGCTGAAGCATACGATGCAGTCTCCTGGCATTACGTTGTCCAAGTTCCCCAATGCTGAGTCCTCTATTGTAAGCTCGGTTAGGCGATTGTACGTGTGCACTTCAACTGTCTCGTGAGTGGTTTCACAAATCTGTTGGAGGAGTTCCAGTGCACCGGCCTCTCCACAAACATGCACTTCATCGGCAATTAGACCAAGAAATGCTCTAGTCCATGCCCACCCACGTTGATGGTCTCTCAAGAGCTGAATCTCATCAATTACAGCAACCTCGTCTGGAAAGAAAATTACACATGAGATCAAGATTCGACAAGGCGTTTGTACATACATGGAGTGGTCACAGATGTCATTTCTACGGTGCAGGCGACATGTGCCGCTGGTGTGTTCTCATTGATGCCATACTTTCTCTCCTCGCCGGTAACTAAGTCGCACGGAGTACCCTGCAATAAAGCTGTATTCCAGAAATTCACTCATTTCTAGCACCAAACTCACCCGTTCATTGGATTTATTGAAAACCTCATTCGCCAGCAGTTTCAGTGGACCACAATAAACTCCCGATTTCGCAGTCAAAAACCTCTCCATGGCATGATACGTCTTACCCGAGTTCGTTGGCCCCGCATGGAAGACAATTTTTCTTGTAATTGCCCTCGCACTGGGATACCAATTGGCTGGCGTCCTTAAATCTGAAATCTTCTTCAAATCATCCATACAGTCCAAATGGGGGAATATTGTCTTTGCATGTCGCAAGAAATATGGAAAAATATCATCTATGTGACCAGCTCCATGCAGGATGTCACTTATCGTGATGTGTAGATCAACCGGAAGATTTTCTGCTTCAATACAATACCGTCTAAACGATGCAAACGCCTGTTGCTGCAAATAAGCTAAAAAAAAAAACAAAACCATAAGTAATCCTCTATCCAGCGGAGGATGAACTACATTTACTCACAATCCAATCCATTCTCGATGCAAAGCAGTTTTATCTCTCGTTTCTGTGTAAATTTATTAAGTGTATTCAATAAATCTGTTTTATCCAGCTTCCCAACTAATTCAGCGCCAACGTTTATCTCATCATCAGTCGCTCGGACGAATACAGGCTTAAATAAAGCTGAAACATTATTTGGACCTGGTTTCTTGCCACGAGCATTATGATACCCGGAGAGATGTACACATTTCGAAAGAACAGAACGATGTCGCTGCAATGCTTTTGAAGAAATAGATAGACATTGAGTTGCAGAACATAGCAAACCAATTCCACGTTTAGAATTTAACATTATATCACTCGAAATTCTTAAAAATAAAATTAAAAAGTTTCCCCGGTATAAATTAGAAATATATTTTACATCACGACGTGCGTGATGCAATTGTCAAATTGAATTTATTAACATAACCATACTTTTTTCATCGCACTGATAAGTGCCGAAATGTCAGATGGATTTTGTCTGTACAGTAAGAGCAAACATTTTATTGGAAAAGAATAAAAGAAAATATTTTACGAAGACAGAATTTGTTTACACCAATTTTAATAGTTTTAACTTTTAATTCGAGAATATATTAGCATGAGTTAAATGGTCTCTATTTCAATGTAAGTTAAGTCAAAACACAAAGTCTCAGGTGGACTCATTTCAGATCAACTTTAGCTTCGTTAGACATTCTTTTCTGGTGTCTAATAGAAAACAATCGCTTCTCATCTTTAAGAAAGATCATGTGTCCCCGAATAGAAAAGACTTTATTTTAAGCAAAATCAAATTGAAACTGAAATAATATACACAGTTGTGTAACTCGTCACACTTGAACTCTGTTCATTTCTTATTCCAAATCGAACAGATCTTATTTGCAACCTTGACAACACAACTGTCACCATAACCATCGTCAAATTATTTTGACACAACAAATCACTGATCCCCATCCAAAAGTGTTTATGAGTCATTTTTTTTTTGGTAAACATCGCAAAATTTTAATTTAAAAATACGCCATCGAAATGGGTTTATTCGGGAAAACACAATCCAAGGATCCAAAGGAACAGGTAATCCTTAATTTACACTCAAACAGTGTCAGTGTTTTAAGTAGAACATCGATTGTAGGTCAACGAATGGACACATAAAATTCGAAAGGAGGGCAATCAATTGGATCGACAAATACGCAGTATTCAGCGAGAGGAGGATAAAGTTAAGCGAGCGCTTAAACAAGCCGCGACCAAGGGTGACCGTGACACCTGTGTGATATTGGCCAAAGAAATTGTTGGCGCTCGCAAAGCTGTTACAAGAATTTACACCAGCAAGGCACACCTCAATTCAGTGCAGATGCAGATGAAAAACCAATTGGGTGGGTATCAAATTCTGCATATGCGCATCTGTTTGCACATGATTTACTTCCTTGTTTTAGCTACTCTTCGTGTTGCTGGTTCCCTACAAAAGTCCACAGAAGTAATGCAAGCAATGCAATCACTTGTTCGATATCCCGAATTGGCCGGTATCATGCGTGATATGTCCAAAGAAATGATGAAAGCTGGGATTATTGACGAAATGCTAGACGAAACTATGGATTCACTGGAGGACTCTGAAGAGATGGAAGAGCAAGCACAAAAAGAAGTCGACAAAGTTCTATGGGAGATCACAGAAGGTAAACTGGGCGAAGCTCCATTACCACCCGAAGGAGCTACTGTTGAGAAAGCAGAACCAACTCCCATCGAAGAGGATGAAGACGAAGAGGAAGAACTACAAGAGATGCAAACTCGATTGGCCTCATTAAGATCGTAAGAAGGACACAAATACTAGCACGCCTCCTCAAATCAAAATCAATCTGTGTATGCACGCGAACTTAACCAATTCTTCAGGAGGCTCAAGTGATTATTATTATTTTTTTCGATGTTGAATTTTTTGTTCTCCATTTCGGCGCAATATACCGCTCTTTTGTACTAAACTAGTCGCTTCGCTGTACATTCTCTAAATCTCTCTCTCTCCCTCTCAAAATATTCTTGGATTCGCCTGGACTTTCCTTCGTATGTTTTGCGTGATTTTTCTTCTACGAAGGTGGCGAAAGAACTTTGTAACTTGTTGGGCCTTGATAACCCGGTGACATACATAATGTATATGTACCAAGAATTTATTTACTACTCGTATGTATTTATGTACTCTAGGCATTAGTAACAATAAAACAACAGAATCAAACTTACCACGTAATGATTTAATATATTTAAATAAACTTAAGCTAAAACACAAACGAAATTCGTGTTTATTTTCGCTGATAGAACTGACTGGAGTCTGTCTAGCAGATCTTCCTACCTCGTGCAATCTGTAAGTTCTACAATCCATCATTGCTTCCCTGTTTTTCCTACTCAACCCATTTTATTGCTTCTGATGTCAAGGTGTCAGTATCAAGAAAAAAGCAAAAATGACTCAAATCATGTCCAGGCGTAACGATATACAAGAAAGCCTCAAGCGCATGTAAATAGACAAGTTGAACGCAAACAGGTAGTGTCATTTATC
This sequence comes from Criorhina ranunculi, assembly GCA_951813785.1. Lineage (NCBI taxonomy): Eukaryota > Metazoa > Arthropoda > Insecta > Diptera > Syrphidae > Criorhina > Criorhina ranunculi. The sequence continues at coordinate 32,144,025 of OX638381.1, forward strand.
GTATCGTAATCTTTATATTTTCGTTTTCACACATTCAGCAGTAAAAAAAAACACCGTAGTGAGGTCATCATTGTCAAGGTGAATGTGTAACTTGTTATCTGTCTGTATTCAGTGGAATTTCAACTATCTTAGGCTTACTACGGTGTGCGGTGTTATCAGCGGTGTCTTTTTCAGTTACAGTCAGACTTTTGAACTTTTTAAGGGAATCGAACAGCGGGCCTGTAAGGTTTTTCAAAGTCAAGTCGGTATTTGAATAAACAGTTGGTGGTAGGTAAATCTTCAAAAGACTAACGGAAGCGCTTGCAGCTTCTTAACAAAGAACACATAGCCTATCCCAGTTAGGACATCAAAATCGTAATAAGCTTGAAATTATTAAAAAAAAGGAGCAAAAGCGAGTTCGATCGAATTCTCACAGCAACCTAGATGCCCATAGACGGTCGAACTATCAACAAACTCGTCCTTATGCTACTTGTCGGAACAGCAGATAGTTCTGGGTCTTAGTCTATTACAGAGTTCGGCTACTGCAGAGACATGAAGTTTATATAGACTACAGAGATCGTCAGAACCAACTAATATCAGCGAGCAGTGGATTCAATACTAGACAATCGTCAAAGAGCACTTCAAACGATGAGTGGTCTCAACGAAAAAGAGATATTAGAGGCAACAGGGATAAATATGCGTCACATCGGAGCTGAAAGATGTCGTAGAGTCATGTTTGGATATTTTATAAGAAAACTAAGCGTTTCCACCGAGAGTACCCACACCAGATGCAAAAAAGAAACAAATGGAAATTCCCAGCGCGAACTCTCAACATCGGGGATTTAGTGTTGCTACAAGAAACTAGTACCACTCCCGCAGACTGGAGAATGGGATGAATAATTGAATGCTACACTGACGATAAAGGAAATGTCAGGAGAGTAGATGTAAAGACAACAAAAAGGGAAGTCATTCACTGTGCTTCAAACCAACTCGTTCCACTTTTCCCAAAAGACACCGCAGAAGAGCCTGCCTTATGGCAAAGCAATCGACCAATGAATAAAACTACTTCACTGTTAACCCGCGTCCTATTATGTTGGCTTGCCCTCAGCACTCGGAAAGTCCCTCAATCCCACGCCTTAGAAATCCAATCTCTTACTCCAGGCATTCATATTCAACAATTAGAAGATGCTTCGATTAAATACTTCGACTTGGACTTTTCAATCGAAACCGGGCTGAATATCACGTCTGATCTACTTGCCATTGACACGCTGCTCACAGATTTTAGTGACTTCAGTATGAAAACAGCAAATATAGCCGACTATATCAACACTGTCAGACTCTAAAAGAAGGGCTTAGGATTGAAACCACAGCCGTAAATGAAGGCATTACCGCATTCATCAGTGTCCCGACTATCGATTCCCACGCTATACTCCTGGATAATGGAGGTTTCATGCAAGAAATTGTGCTCAGCCAAGACAACAAAACCTTCTTTAACCCCGATTAAGCCATAGATTTAGGTAAAGGAATCTACGACAAAGTTGAAGAAAAGCAATTGACTGACTGCTGGAAAGGAGTCCTTAAAAATACACCAACTGACTCACTTTTGGGACGCTGCAATTCAACCTTCGTTAATATGGAGTTCGATGAGATTCATCATCTGCAAAGAGATCTTGCAGTCATCTATAAAACAGGTGCCAATGAGGTTACAATTATTTGCAACGATTCCCTGATTCCACTCTTAACAAGGGTAAACCTGGTAAGATTCCCAGGCTGCAGAATTTCCAGCAAAAAATTCAACATTATTTCTCCTAACGAAGAGGTTGAGAAAATGGACCGGAGCCTCAAAGCACCGCCCAAGATTGACATCAATGAAAAACATCACACTGATCAACGCCTCGTTATGAGTTGGACACTAACGACTGGTCCCTATGGGAGCATTAGTACTGGTTCCTTGGGTCCTATGCTTACTCCTGTGCATAATCCGTTTTAACCGTCACCGTTTGCAAATACTATCGCAGAAAAACATCAGAAATATGCAGTCGCAGCTACCTCTCTAAAGAAGAAAAAGTACCCGGGAGTTGGGCACGTGCATACGTAAAAAACCGTGAAAAAACCGCGTAGGCTCTTCGAAATAGTGCCTCGTTACCAATTCTCAGTGGCTAGTAGATGATTTTAAGAAGCTTTTGTATGAGAGATGGTTAATGAGTACCAGGAAAACCCTGGAAAATTTGTCTTTATCAGCAAAACTCTTCCGAAGTCAGGAAACTCTTTAAAAACATTCAAGATAAAGACGCCATAGTTCGGGTTCCGAGGCCTTCTTAACGAAACATTCTTGACAGGGGTTCTGAAATCTACTTAAACGCTCTTAATTAAGTTATCATTCTTGGTTCCTTGGAAGACATCAGAACATAAACCTTATAAATCGTTGAGCTCTAAGTCTATGTGTGTCAAAATAAGCCTATTGTAGGTTAGTGTCACAAAAAATCACTAGTCATATACGACCTTGCTTTCATTGGAGCATGCTTATCTCCTGCTATCACAACCAAAATGATTCTGAAGAATGGATCTTGACCTTGAACTAACTACCTAATCTGTTTGGCTTCAAACACACATGAATGTAAATAGGTTTCATCTTCGTCTGGTTTGTGCATCAATGTCGTACCCCAAATTTTACTATCTAATCTTAGAAAAGTTTCGTCAACAGTTTGTGGGGCACTTGTCTGCTTATCTTTTCAATGAAAATGAGTCTTGAATATGTTATAAATTGCTTAACTTGAGTAGGTACTATGCTGTAAGATGCAGGTAAAACCTGGGGTCTACAGCCCAAGATTATATACTGGACTTACACCATGGTAGTAAGGCCCAACTTTACCTACACCTCCGTAGTCTGGTGGATCAAAGTCAAGGAAAAATCCACCATCTTAAAGCTACAGCAACTTCAAAGATTAGCATGTCTCGGCATAACCGGGGACATGCAAACTTGCCTTAAGCCAGCCCTTGAGACACTGATTGGACTTACTCCGCTGCACATCTTTGTCAAAAAAGTGGCAATACGCAGTGCAGTCAACCTCCAACGCTCGACAGGAATCCAGCTAAGCAGACCTACGGGTCATATGGCTATCTTATCTGACTTCCCCGAGCTTGAAAGATCAGCACGGTATCGGACTTTATGCCCAAGTTACTCTGTTTTGGCAGGAAATTCGAGATTGAGATCCCGAATCGTAACTCCGGGGATACCGGAGATCCGTTGCTGAACATAAAGGGACTAGTGTGGCATAATGATGGTTCAAAGATGGACTCCGGTGTTGATGCCGGTGTCTATGGCCCTAATCACAAAGTCTCAAAGGCACTCGGAATGTGTGCTAGCGTCTTTCAGGCGGAATTACATGCCATCGATACCTGCGCCACCATTATTCTAGACTCCGGCATAAAGGGAGTATCCATCAATATATTCACCGATAGCCAAGCAGCGCTCAAAGCACTGAGTTCTCATTACTTTAACTCAAAAGCCGTTCTAGGCTGCTTCAATACTCTCCAAGACCTCTCAAAGCGAAACAAAATCAAGTTCTGGTGGGCACCAGGACACAGAGGAATTGAAGGCAATGAAATTGCAGATCAACTTGCCAGGAAGGGTTCTTCAAAAAGGTACATAGGTGCCGAACCCTTCTGTGGCATCCCTACTTCGGAGTTCAGAATGAGTCTGGACAGATGGGAGAAACGAAACTTCATATCCTACTGGAACAACACTCGAGGACTCAGACAGGCTAAAAGGGCCATCCGACCCTTCAGGGGTCTAAAATATTCTCAACCATAAAAGAGACGTTATCAAAAGACTTGCCGGCTTCCTCACCGGTCACTGTAGCCTCAGATATCACTTACATAAACAAAATATAGTTCAGGAATCCGAATGCCGACTTTGCTTAGAGGAAGACGAATCAGCCGAACACGTACTATGTGAGTGCGTGGCTGTCTGCAGAGTCAGGAAGGGCTTTCTCCACAAAGAATTCCTAACACCGGAGGACATTCGTAATGCCTCGACTGAAGATATCCTAAACTTCATTAGGAAGATAGAAGATCTCCTTGTCTAACTGTCTCTAGGCATGATAGGTCGCCTAGGTCGCAGTGCCATATGCGTCTGTCGCAGAGCCTTACGAATAATAATAATTAATGCTGTAAGATCAAACTTGGTACTTCATTCCAGCTGTATGGAACCGATGTTGTATCGGTTCTCAATTCACTTTAAAAGCAACTTAGGTGTAAATATAAGGGACCTAGATGCATATGTAAGGCGGAAGGTAGGCAGGATTCCCTACGAATGTATCATCACTTGTCCCTGTCACGAGGTAGGTACAGAAGATTTCACACCATGTTTTACCAGAACCCTGTTTCAAATAGCACGTTGTTCAATGTGGCAATGCTTTCAGGCAGTACTTTGATCCCTCCTTCAAAGCTTCAAGGTTCCTGCCAGGAGCTAAGTCAATTTTATCTTTAACAAAGCTTTACGACATGCTTGCTGATGCTGTTTTACATTTTACGGGCTTCACTTAGCAAAGTTTGGAAGGTAAAGTGGATGTTAGACACGAGCAAAATCCAGCAAAGATTCTAGCTATGTATCATGCGAAAGACGATGTATATATATTGCCTACCTCGTCGCTGAATATAATGGACCGTCTTGATGCGGGATAAGGCAACAATAAGACTGTGTATTCTCACTTAGCTGTCCAATGCACTAACACCCTAGTCACGGCGAGTAGATATGTCCATTATCCATTATTTATCTCGTCTTTCCTTCATCAAATCTGCACGAATATAACCTCACTGCGGTATCGGTGAAGGTTAAGGTGGAGCTCTAGAGTTTCTAAAGTTCTAAAATGGACAACCTCACTGAAAACCACCAGGAAAATCAGTAGTGAAAGTCTACAACTCTGTCCAGCGCAATTATTCCTTCAGTCTCGGTCCTATCTACTCGTTTTTCGGGAGCTTCTCGTAGCTTCTAGGAAAATGCGCCTCCACGCAGACGCAGACTGTCATATTTTTCATTCTGTCCTGGACGAGTCCGACGTTGGAGAGTAGGTGTAAAAGTAAACAACCCTGTTGTATTCCGTTTTGGACTTCAAAGCCCTTTGGCATACTGCTATTGTATGGAACATGGCAACTAGCATCTTCGTGTGTAATTATGAGGTTTTTTGGAATACCCTTCCTGCAAAAAGCCAACTAAACTTCTCGAAGTCGATAAAAAGCGATGATCCCCAGCGGAAGTCAGTCTGTTCAACTTCGAAACATGAATCTAAATGTTCTCTGATCGCATCCAGAAGAGCACAGATATCTTGCTAAATTCCGTCTTAGATAGTTTGATGATCAATACATTGTTCCACTATTCAAGGAGGGTTTCAGTGTCTAATGCACTCCTTCTGTTTGAATATAGCACCTCTACTGATCCATTTAGCACCACCAGGAGCTCTGTTTTACTTAAAGCCAGCCAAAGTCGGTCGAATTGCCTTTAACTAAGTTTCAAGTAGCACTGCCCTATAAACTCGTCTAAGGAACAAAGACAAAAGGCAATGATTGATGGCACATGCAAAACACATCAACCATTCCAATTTCCAAGACAAACTTCAAGGACCAAATTATAAAGGCCACGCAACGCATAAGCACTTGTAGGCACGTTTTCAAAATACAAACCGAATTCCCATAACCACATTTCCATCCGTTTAATGTTCATTGGATTCCCCCTCCCAAATGGGGGGGCTACGCATAAAAAACAAAAAGAAAAGAAAATATCGAATTTCAACGGCTTTGTGAATATTGTCACCCATAAACCGATACCGTATTGGTGAATTTAAGATTATGCGGTACTCAATCTAAAAATAATAGAAAGGCCCACCCCCCCCCCCAAAATCGGGCCACTCTATTTCATTCCCAAAAGCACAAGGAATTTTCCAAAGAAGGTAAACGAATTTCAATGGACTTTCCCAATCATCCAAGTCAACCCAAATACATACTTTCACTTGGCTTTGGCCTCTACTCCTTCCTTCGTATCCGTATCTAGGACCAAACATTGGAAATTTCACATTCGAAATGGAAACAGAAATTTATTTCACAGCCATCCTGGCAAATTGATTTCAATTTTGATTTTCCATTTTCCATTTACGGTGGAAATTGCGAACCATTTTGTCAACGGTATATGAAATTTCATAACCTCCCTCCCCCTGGGGATACGGGGAAAGTTTAGAAATTCCTTTTTTTCTTGCTCCAAGTCGCGTTCCCTCTTTATGGCTTTCAATTTAAATGTGTGTGTGTGTGGGTTGGCTACGTCACGTCTAAATTGTATTCCACAGCATCAGGTGACTCAGGTTGATGCATCCTATTTGCCGTCAGAAACTTGCATAAGCATAAGAGTGTTGTGTTTCCTGTTTCACCTTTAAGGACGATATGACGTCGTTACGTGTGTGTGAAGCATGAGTATAACCAAACAGCCTTTAACTACGTGTCGAAATGACAGTTAACAAGAAAACATAAATCGAGCTCTTAGCGCTCCCTTCCCGCTGTTGTTACTATTTTTGATGTCACTACACTTGGAGGAGACAACGTTTTGTGTTTTTAAAGATGTCACTGCCAAAGGATGACATTGTTACAATATGAGCTGTACACAGCTCGTTTTATGCTAGCTCTTCACTTTTATGAGTTCTTACCAAGGCTGGAGGGAGGACTGTTTTTGTGGGCCTTAGTTGGGGCGAAAATTTTGTCAAGTGAAAGTTGGTCGTACAATTTTTTGAGACTTTGGGAAGAGGATGCAACCTTCATTTGGATCTTTACAGACCTATTGTGCTCTTGGAAAGTTCAGTCTGAAAGAGAAGACAAAGGGGAAAAGACTTAAGGCTTGTTCTCTCATAGATCACTGCTAATGCTTCCTTCTTTGGGAGCATTTTGCCTCAAAACTCGTGGTCAGGCATTTTAAGCTAGGAATACGTTTCAAAAATAGGCTCTAGTTCCCTTACTTTATTGACGATAGGTAGGGAGGTTTAACCAAGATAATAAACTCGAAGTAAACCCTTAGTTTAGGCTTCTAAATTCTTGTTTTTCCCATGCAAAACTAGATAAAGATCGAGTTCACTTACTTCTCTCGGAAGCAATTTCAACCAGTGGATACTGCTCAGCTTAAAGGACAGACTTTCCTGGTGACGCTTTATTCTGGGGTGGACATGGATCAACCAATAAGTCTCTTTATCCAGTTCCATTTTCAATTTTACCCACACAAAGTCTTTTTCTACTTGCTCGTGGCCCATTAGGTGAGGTCTCCTCCTTCGAGGTTTCCGGAGTGAATCTATTGGATCCTAACGTCCTAATCATTCTCTTTTGACGAAGATTGTCGTCCTTAACACCTTTTAAAACAGTTTAATCCTTTCTATGTTGAAAGTTTTTGAAAAGTTAACTCTGTCTCGACGTGTCCCTCTGAAAGAAAAAGAAAGATGACGCTTTCCTATAGGCGGTACCAAAACTTAAAGACTTACTTCCTTACTTTTCAGGCCTGTGACCCTTGGACGGTGTGCGTTTAAACTAATGCGACTTTCCATCCTTCACGATCCCGCGCACGCTGCTTCCAATTTATTGGAGGTAGGGTTCGCGATTGCCTGATCTTTAAACCGAAGGATCAGTCTTTTCTTTATGAACCAGGTAGCTGGGATTCGAAGACCCTATTAGCTGGCCGCACGAGTGCAGTCGACGTTTTTTGCGTCCTAGAGTACATCTGCACTTTTACACAGTTCTAAGAGCTCTTTTAGAACAGTGAAACCTAAAATCCCACAAGCCTGTCAAGAAAAGGGTTTTCAAGTGTCTCGTGTCTAGTCTGTATTGGTTCCCACAGTTTAGGGACTCAATTCGAGGGAAGTTAGCTATAATTATATTTGTTCTTTTGAAGACGTATAAAGGGCCGTCTTTCTCGATCCAATATTGGTCTCTGACAGCCTTAACTGGAATTTAAACTACATCTATGGTCCTAAGGACTAAGACCCAGAATAAGGTGATAGAGAGCCGATAAACTAGGTTCGTTTTGGCACTCGTTTGAAGGAAATGCAAATGTTGAAGCAAAAGCCTTGATGGTTAAGTTCCATTCAGACGATACAATTCCAACAAAGAATGGCTGCTCCTGTGCAAGTGGCTACCTCATTCTAATCTCTTGCTCTTCCTGGTTGGATAACTCATTTGAAAACAGCTTTAACAAAATAAGTCCATCGACCCAGTCTTTATCCTTCATCCACCGAGTCTACTCAGTCAAAATAAGCTTACTCCTGCAAGATCATCCGTTGACAGGATTATTTAAATGCGGTTGTATCTCACAGAAGTTCTAATAGTTCTCTTGTACCTCCGATCTCTCGATCTTGCTTAGCAAGCTAGTAGTCGGGGACTTTCAAGCTTTATATTCGAGGTTAGCCTCAATCAACACGTTTACTGACGTCTACGACACCATTTTACAAGTCTCCATATGTCATCAAAGGCGTGACTAAGCCTGGTCGACTAAACTTGTTTATCTCGTCATTACTCCTTTAAGACTGCTTTAGTGGGATTTTAATCATCTGGTTCAAGTGATGAGCCTTTCCTTGCCTTGTCATTGGCCCTTTTGTGATGAACAAGCTTTCGATTGTACTTCTGCGGCAGAAATGGTTCTTATTGCAGCCTGGCTATCAATAAAAAAGGTAACCTCCGCTTCGAAGACACAGCTATTATCTGGAAGTCTGATGGACTTTGAGAGAATAAGCCTACTCCTTCATCCATTTTGGATCCATAAAAGTACTGTCTAAAGAACGGTCTGAGTCTAGGGACTTACAAATCACCTCACTCCCGACGTCTTTCTGTCCTAATAGACCTTGCAACCAGTCTTTCAAATATTTTCATTCTAAGTGCTGACCTCTTGTATAAATAGATCCAACGGGAGATGATTGAAAATGATCTCAAGCACCGCTGTTGGAGTCGTTCTCATTGCGTCGGCTATACCAATGCATGCCAGTCTAAGGTCTTAAGGTCTTTTTGAGGCCTTAGGTAGCGCTACAGCTCGGGGTGATTCTGGGTTTCAATCAACAAGCTTCTTCCCGAACTGCATTTGCGCAATCCAAATTGATTGAGATTCTCTGTACTTCTGCGCGTCACATAAGGTGAAGTCTTCTTCTCCTGTCCGTCGAAAACTGTAAAGGCCGAGGCGCTGGTGTCCTTTCTTGTAGACATTTGGAACCTTTTGAATCAAACCTTTTGCAGCTTGATACGTTGGAAATGAACTTTCCATCTCTTGACATCCTTTGATAAAATTGACGCCCTTCGAACTGCCATGCTTAACTCATCCTTTAATCCTTCCCTGGACTCTCCACCCCATCAATTGTGCGTTAACAATATTTGTAATATTTTCTTCCTTTTTTCCCCCCCCCACTATTTCACCCCCTTGCCACTTAGTTATAGCGATTGGGTGGCACAATATAGTCATAGTCGTAGTCGTCTTCCCTCCTAACAATTGTCCTTTTTCTAAAAAAAAAAAAAAAAAAGGGGAGAAAGGATGCCACGATAATGGCATTGCTTTACATAATAAAACTGCTGATGGAAATATCTGGCTTTTGCACCTCTTCCTAACAATGGTAATGGGTCTTCTACACCTTCACACACAGTTGTGACTGTTTGGTATAGTTACAGTGGAACAGTTGACAGAGTGTTGAGGGTGTGTTCTGTGTCCTCAAAAAAAGAAAAAAAAAAAAAGGGATGATTTCAGTTGCATTCAGCAATGAAAGGGGGGATAACAAGGTGTCACCTTGTCGGAGGGTGAATTGGGATGCATGACAATGGAAATGAAGCAACTTAAGCAACAAATAACATGAAGTTGAGTACAAAGCTCCAAATAAACTGACGGTTATCAAGTTTTTTTCTTTTTTTATGAGGATGCTGCTCCTAGATGGTCCATGCTACGTGGTTCTTTGGAAAGTTTATGCTGGTTTGATGGTTAATTTAAATGAACAGCTCTTGGGGAAAAGTTCTTAAAACAAGATGGAGTGTCCAAAAAGTGTAAAAAAAAGTTGAGTAGCCATGACTGCTAGAGAAGGTGTAGTGTAACTCTATCGAAAAGTTTGAGTATAAGATCTGTCAAAAGATTTCCGTTTATGTGGTTGTGAATAATGAGAGCTTGGAAACATGGTGTTGAATCCTTTTGTTTATTCTTAAATAGTCATCAACTATGAAGAAGATAAGAAAAGAGATTTATGCTCTATTGCTCAGTTGTGTTGTTAGTTGTAGCCTTGTCGATCCTTGTGACAATCTCTGACACGATGTTTAAGAATTTTACTCTTAAACATTCGGCTTGAAGGACATAACCCCTATTTTTCTTGTGATGACATTTGCACAGTTTGCAACATAATAAAGCCTAAAATCTGAGCCTACAAATTCTAGAGCAGGTTATAACTTTAAGAAATCTGTCTAGCTGCTGTGATACGTAGACGATATTGACTCCCAGTGCACCCTGGAAGGCTTTTACAATCGAAGAACAGGCGAAACAACTTGGCTTCGAAGTAAATGAGGACAAATCCAAGCATAAAGAAGCATCTGCTCACCGCACCGTGTAGGGCAAACCATCCCTGTTGACAATAGGAACTTGAAAGTAGTTAAGAAGTTTACCACCCTCGAAGTAAAGGGCAACGAATGACATCTTAGTGTTCAGTGTGTCAAAACAAATGGTTTTTTTTTTTCTTTCTGTCGGGGTGTTAGAATACCACGCTGGAGCACTCAGACACAAAAACAGGTCCAGCAAGTACAACCCTTTTACTGTGTTTTGTTCGTTTTTCCAAGAAAGTTGAGTAAAAGCGTCTGTGATTAGGAGCTTAGGTTACCAGCACTCATCAGAACAACCCAAAAAATCTGCCACCTGATAGCCACCTCTCTACAAGCGTCACAGACAGTGTGTCACTTAAACCTATTACGTTGAGATGTTTTGGCAAAAGAGAAGTGTCCCGTAATAACGCCAATAAGTTGTCTGCAGTCTTTTCTGCTGAGAGACAGCAAGAATGCCTTGAATTTCTTACAGACGTCGGGAAGGATCTGTTTAGTCTGCCTGCATCCTGGAGAGTCATGTCATCTACAGTTGGGTTTGCTAGAAACCCAACCATCGATAGAAGCCTTAACCGAAGATACGGGCAAACCTAACATGGGTTCAGGGCCGGAGAAGTTCTCCTCTGAACCTTGCCTGTTAAGCTCCTCGGAGACCTCATTTCCAGTAATCCCGCGGTGTTCAGGGACCCAGACAAGTCTTGGCAAATTCAGTCTTACCGAACTGTTTTGGATCTAGTAAGAGGATTGAGCAAGGCCTTAAGTGAAGTCTGAATGTCGCTGTAGACGCAGATACTCTGTCCCCTCCACTAGTTTTTCATACAAATGGTTGCATGTTCTACAAAACATTGATCCTACCAGGTTTGGTATATGAAGCCGGGCGTTCCAGTTAGGAAGCGTGCGCATTGGGACTCTTGTTTCTTGCCCGGGTAGTGGAGAAACGCTTATGCACTTGAGGAACAGTCCCGCTCTGTTTCATCAAAAAACCACCTTTAACCCGTTTTCAATCTAACGCCATCTCGAGGACTGCTTTCGCATTATGTACTTCAGAGTTGTGTCGTTTTCTTTCCCCACTAAGGACCGGCTTTTTCATGTTTCTCTCCTAATGCGGGTTTATTCTCACTTGCTGGTGAGGCTTATCAGGCCAGCGACTCTTGGAGGGTCTGAGCCTGAACTAATGCCGCTTTCCATCCTTCACGGTCCCGGGCACGCTGCTTCCAGTTTACTAGACCAAGGTTTCTGGCGTCCGCGATTGCCTGATCTTTAAACTGGAGGTTCGGTCTTCCCTTTCTTCGTGAACCAGGTGGCTGGGATTCAATGATCCTCTAACCTGGAGCATTCTAGTCCATCCGCTCGATGTGGCCAAGCAATTGCAGTCGACGGATTTTTGTCTTCCGGACTACATCCACATCTTTGTACAGCTCGTAGAGTTCGCGGTTATAGCTCCTCGTCCTCCTCGCAGACAGGACCAAATGTTCAACGTGCAATTTTTCTTTCGAAGGATCCCAAGATCTGTTCCGCTGTCCTACTTATCTATTCCAATTCTAGTCGCTCGCTAACATTTTTGCGGCTATGTTGTCCGGGGTGATTATTCTAGCGCACTTCTTTGAGTTTCTCATCTGCTGTAGGCGAAGAACGTGTGGTTTGCGTCGCTCGTTTGAAACTCGCCGTACTAGCAAGCTGGAGGAAGGTGTTGAAATACCCATGTCCGCTTAGAAACTGGGTGACGTAGCAGCGTTCAGCAACGTTTGGGATTAGCCTCGTGGTCCATCGCCCTCTTCTTTCTGAGCTTCATCCCTTTTCCTACTGCTGTTTGGTTAGCTCCTTTGCTTCCTCTGTTGCCGCTTCCACTCCAATTTCCCTCTTTATGTCGTAGACGTACCTTTTCCTCCTCCACAAGGAGATCAACAGGGGTCTCTCCCGCGCCTACGAGGACGGATTTGTATATTGAGGCAGCAGAATTGTCAAAAGGTGCATCGTTACGTTTGGATTTGGGTTTTAAGCAGTTGAGTTTCGTTCTGGTTGCTGTGGACCTATTCACCTGCTCTCATCTCTAGAAGTCTTGCCTTTTGTCAAAGCTGTGCTTAATGCATCAAAGGGAATCCCCTTAGCGTTGATAAAAAAAGAAAAAACCACTTAAGCCGCAAAATAAGAAACCAAACAATCTACACACACCCATGGTAGGCTAGGCATCTTCTAAGAAGATAGCTAAAGCTGAAGATAGCTTAGCAAACATCGATATCTTAAGCGTTTTATGTTCCTCTATCTCTGTGATCTAAAGTTAAGATACTTTGTCTGTAAAAACAAGATAAGCCCTTCCACCTAAATTTGGTATAAAAGATTGGAAACTTTGACAGAACTTTAAAGTATCTCAAAGGCCTTCCACTTTTCGTGTTTTTTACGGATAAAATGTCTGAAAATTTTCACATCGAACCTATCGAAAACGATTTGAAGAATTTTCGAGTTTACTCTAAAGACAAGGACAGTCTACCACTTTCCAAGGATTGGAATCAAAGATATTGCAAATTTACCGCATGTTCTGAGCCCATGCTTGATGAGATTTACAACTTCGAAGTTAGACCTGATGATGTTTGGCTCATAACACAACCAAAATGTGGATCAACATGGATGTCGGAACTGCTATGGTTGATGGTTAATGATTTTGATTATAAGACTGCTGGTACCGTAAACCAAGAAGAACGATGTAAATACCTTGAGTGAGTTTTAATATTTTTGTGTATACTTTTGAAAAGTTTTATAAAAATAAGTCTTTTGTAGGTATTCTGCTGTTTTCCGGTCACTTAAGTACAACACCCTAGAACTGATTGCAAGTGAGAGCAGTCCACGTTTAATGAGATCTCATCTTCCAATGCATATGTTGCCAAAAGGATTATGGAGTGTTAAACCGAAGGTAGGTAAAGAAGTCTTATTTATCTATAGAAGAGGGTAAGGTTTATTTACGTCTCCAAAAGGCCCAAAGTGACTCAGTCGACCTAGAAAGTTGTTTCGACAACAGAGCTGAAGTTTCACGATATGATATCCAGTGAAGAGCTGTTAAAATAGGTTCGTCAAGTCTTCGAGATCAATTGGAGCAAGGGATCTTTCCTGGCTTTCGATAATGGTTTCTATACTTGAGGAAGATGTGATTTCAAACAGATCTCAAACCAAAAAACTTGACCTTCTTTCTTTTAAAAACAATTGAGACAATCATGGGCATCTATGGTTTAGAATGCTGTTATCTTGGCTCTGGGGAAGGCCTCTTTAAGGAGGTCGCAGAAGACTCGGAGTACAGTCCTGCGATGATGCCCTCTCTCTGTCAAGAAATTTTCTGCTAACAACCAGAGATCTGATTACGACTTATGACAACGCAGTAAGGGGTGGACCTGGGCCCCAACCAACAAGGGTCTCCAGCCAGCTCGATCGGTAGCTTCCTGCTTCCAGTTTCGCACGCCAAGTTGGTTATGATGCCTTTTCATTTGCGTGTGCCACCTGAGTCCATTTATGGATGGGTAATTTTGATTAAGTCTTCAACCAGACTGTAACGTAGAGATGGACTTCTCTAGAATTTAAGTCCCATTTCCTTAGTGTTAAACCTTGCTCTGGTCTTATTCCTTCCAAATGCGGATATTTTTGACTTAAAACATAAGTTTAGCTCAAAAATGTGACGACTGGTGCAAGGCTGAAAGAGTGCAATTGAGGAGTGAGCTACACTAGTCTAGTCTTTGAACACAGGGAACTTTATCTGATAGATTCCAATATGTTTCCCGTCTTTCATATATGAACCTTTCTTTGGTCAAAGTGCATCTTCTTTCCCAGACAACAAATGCCTCTTTCTATGAACGCCCTTTTTCAAAAGCACGGCCAACACCGTTTGGATTGGTCCAATCCAGCCAAACTTCTTTCCTTTAACCCTTCTTTGTTTCTTTTACAGATAGTTTACGTAGCTCGTGAGCCCAAAGACGCCACAGTTTCAAGGTATCATTACTTCAACAGTTTAGGACTGTTTGGCAGTTTAGATGATTTTGTAAGAAAAGTGATTTGTGATGATGAAACTTACGGTCCCTTTTGGTCACATGCTCTTGAATTTTGGTCAATTCGCAATGAACCTTGGATTTGTTTCACAAGCTACGAAAGGATGAAAAAGGACCTTCGATCGGTTATAATACAAGTTGGTAAACTACTTCAAAAGGAGATCAGTGAAGACGAGATGCAAAGGCTTTTAGATCATTTGTCTTTTGACAAAATGAAAAGTGAGTTCCTATATTTGAAGACCATCTTGAGTTGGATTGAAGGCTATTTGTAACTTTTTAGACAACCCCCGATGTAATCATTTAAAGGAGTCAAAGGAAATTCGTGAGGCAACTGGAGCTAAGGAAACGTCGTTTAGGTTTGTTGATGAATCATTGAGTAGCAACTGATCTTTTGAAGCAATGAAATCTTTTGCAGATTCATGCGTAAGGGTGAAGTGGGATCTTATAAGGACGAGTTAAGTGAGAAGATGATAAAGAAATTTGACAAATGGACAGAGGATAATTTGAGAGTTTATGGAACTTCATTGGAGGATGTCCTTTTGCATTGATGTGCACTTTTTTTTTTTTTTTATATAAATGCCACAAACTCATGTGCAATTGGAACATAATTGAGTGTACCAAGGTGGAACGCTTTCTTTTAATTTACCTTTAAGACTAGCTTTCTAAAATGAACAGTTAGTTTTTCTGCTTCATAACAATCCACAAGCATTCAAAACCAATGTACATCGGAACCTCCTGTCGCACGAGATTCCACATCGATAAAGAGCTGTGGATGAGCTTCCCTATTCTTGCATTCCACGAGGGGTGACGACCGGTAACCTTGGTTAGGAATGCTTTTTTGGACACTCTCCAGTTGGCGATCATCTCGAAGATACAGAGTGAATTGACGGGAGTTCTATTCCCTTCGCCGTTACAAATGAAAGGTCGTCTCATTGGTTACAGATAAGTTCAAGTTTTATGTTTGTACTCCCCCTAGACTAAATGGTGAGCATTAATGCCCTTAAATCTGCTTCTAGACGGGCGTCAATGAGATGGTCTACGAATGCTATAGGTGCACCATTCGTTCATTCGTCCTCCGAAGAAAGGGGTCCCTAACAATTTAGATGTAACACATCGGTTGAGGTTGGGCTATGTTCGGTTATTGCTTGGACCAATGAAGTTGAGGAAATCTGTATCAATGCCTAGACTAAGTCTATAAATCTGCCCTGAATCTGAGCATAACCTCGTACTTCGTTCATTTATCTAGTGACCAGCTTAGGTATATAAGCCCGCGATAGATGTTAACCATCAAACAACATGGGAAATCAGGAGGCATTGCCTTGGACATCTCAAAAGCCTTCGGGGCTCAGAGTTCCGTTTAGCAAAGCTAATCTCTGAATGAAAGGTTTTCTTCATTGAAGGTGATCTTAAGTTGAGATCAATGGCTCCTGTCCCTAAAAATGGCCTTAAGTCGAGAAAGACTTCTTGGATTTTCTCCTAGATTTGCCGAAGTGCGAAAATGTGGTCGATTGTGGGCTTTTTTTGGCCTATAACCGCACTGACAGTGACGAAAGTTTCTAGGGATTCAGGCAGATAAGATCTCAAGCTGAGGAGACTGATATCTCTGTAGTTGACGGGACCTCTTCCTTAGATTGACCAGGCCTGTACTCAGAAATGAGTAAGTGTATGTTCCCTACCATATCAACTCAAGCTGCCTTGAATAGCTCGACAAGAAAGCTGTCGGGTCTAGTAGCCTTGTTTAGCGTGGATACTGCCTTCAGGTCCAGCAGCCTGGTTGGGTTTTGATCAAGTGAGCGGATGTTTTGAGCTGTCATCGTCTAGGTTGAATGATTCGTTTTGCCTTGGTCTTCGTTGCACTTTCATCCCCGATTGATCATAGACCCCTAAATATACTTTTTCCTTTGACACGTCCTTTTTACCTTTTGGTAATACTTCCGTAGATTGCTCCTGGAGCGCGATCTCTCAATACCCTCCATCTTGCACTTCTCGTCTTTGTCTTCTTTCTTTGAAGAAGCTGATGTTCTTTCTTATAGAATTTGCTAGCTATACTTGTCGACATTCTAGGTCGAATCAGGGGTTAGGCATTTGGAGGCGGGTGCAACCCAGCAAATCACTTGCAACGTTTCTGATGGTATTTTGGCAGCGTTGCCACTTAACATGAGACTGGTGATACAGGAGTTGACACTCCAGTTTGTCATAATCTTTAATAGCCAACAGCCAGTGGGTATTACCATCCATCATCAGTATTGTGATTGCCGATTGAGAGGGTGGACACATGTGTAATGTCCATTTAGTGACTTTAAGGTCTATTGTTTCGTTCTCATCAATGTTTAGAGTCTGGTGGCGTATTCCTACAAGGGATTTTGCTTCTTTTGCTGATGAAGAGATATAGTGATCTAGCCTAAGAAGCTAGGCATTTTGTTTTCATGGTGAACAAATGTTCACTGATGAGTTTGATAACTATATTGCCTGCAGCGCCTACATTTTGCATGTGAGTCCTTTGACCACTCTTTAATAGAAAAGAAGCCAAAGGAGTACGCCTATCTTATTCGATTTTTTCCTCACGTAACCGGGTTCAATGGTTAAGTTCATCCCATCTATCCCATTTACGATAAAGTTACTTTCAAGTCCTTTAGAGGCAACTTTTACATCAAGAAAGTCCTTTAACAGACCACTTCCACTTCCTTCACAGCAAACCTCCATCCAACCATGAGTCCTCCCTAAACACATTTAAATTGTTTAGAAATACCGGAAAAATAGAATGTTATCTAGTGGTTGCAAGTTGCATATCGTCCACATCCTGACAGCATAATACTCAAGTCGTTCCATACTCTGTCCTAAACACCGAATCAATTTCGGAACCGCATTATAGTCGTATTTTGTATCAAAATAAAATCTTCCATAACCCAAAAGATACAAGAACTGTACATTCGATTGTCCTTGTTTTAGAAAATCAAGTGGTTTTTGTGCCAGAGTCTGTTACCCACTCAAGGACCGGGACCAGTGCATCATGAAACCAAAAAGAAGAACGATGAACAGACATCTACTACGCAAAGGAAGGAAATGATAAAAGGAAAGGAAGGGGGGGGACTTAACTCTTTTTCCTCCGCCTCTCTGTTGGTTCCACAATAATCCAAAGTGGAACATCCAACCGGGGAATTGTGAAATTTTTATTCAAGGGAATTTCTTTTGTTTTTTTACTCTTCGTTCCCGTTCGGA
This sequence comes from Criorhina ranunculi, assembly GCA_951813785.1. Lineage (NCBI taxonomy): Eukaryota > Metazoa > Arthropoda > Insecta > Diptera > Syrphidae > Criorhina > Criorhina ranunculi. The sequence goes on from OX638381.1 coordinate 32,161,829, forward strand.
TCGAAACCAAGGAAATCACTGCGTTTGGTGGTAGTGGTGAATTTTTATTTTTTTTTATCCTCCGTCGTCATTGTCGTTTGCGTTGTTATTCCTTCCCGTTGGTCACCTAAGGGAATTTCTCAACTTTAACATCCTTATTGTGTCTTTTCTGGCTTGGAATGTTTTTGTTGCGATTTTCGTTTACTTATCCTGACACTGTTTGTCTTAAAAAAAAAAAAAACACGCGGCACTTGGGAATCTGGCCAATGCTGAAGGATATTTGCTTTGTCATTCTGACGCTGACAAAGATATGTATGTACTCGTATACCGCGTAAGTCCTGTGGTCCTGTAATAGCCGGGACTGTATTTCCTTTTTAACGAAACAACTGCTGTAGTTAATATCTTCTGTTTCGAAATATTTTGCACTTACTATGGTAATTTGGTTAATGGGCGCTGGGAGACCGCAACGAAACATTGGATCGAGGGTAGCGGTGGGAGTAGAAGTATTATACCTCAGCTAGCCGTCATGTTAATGATCCAAAAGATGGTGGAGTTCGTGCATTCTTCGGCATGTCAGGGGATCTTTTGGTGAAACTAGATAACACGGAGCTAATCTACTCGATGTGGTGTGTCCGCTATGTATGTATGTACTCGGTCTAGTGTGTAGAAAAAGCAAGGCGAGCGATTGCCATACACTGGCACAATTGATGCCATCTTTGGAAACACGACGAGGATGCAACCAGACTCCTTCGTCCCAATAGAAAATGCTGTGAGAATCTGCAGTGGATGCGGAAACTTCCGTCCGTATTACCTGGCATGTATAATTCGCAGGCGTGTGGTTCTCCAGTGCCACGCGGCTACGGCCACACCTCTGCACTCTTCTACCACTTTCTGGGCGAGGCTGGTTAGCAGCTTATGCTATGTCGTCTGCCGCTTCTGTTCTTCTTAGTTCGGTCTGTACGTTCGTTTTGAAGGAACTGATCTCCAACCAGTCGTCCTCTGATCTCATCAAATGCCTTTTTAGAAGCTGCGGGCTTGACAGGTTTGACACCAATGCTCCGGTCTGAAAAATCTTCGAATCTGCCTCCGAGGAACAGCGTAGTAGAGGAAGATGGCGACTCAGGTGGCGCACGCAAGTTGAGGGGGATCTCAACCAACTTAGCGTGCGAAACTGGAGGCAGCTAGCTAAAGATCGAGCTGGCTGGAGACGCTTTTTGGTTGAGGCCCAGGTCCACCCCGGACTGTAGCGCCACCTTAAGCATGTAAGTAAGGGCTTGACAGGTTTACACTTCCCCCTGCGAAGCGCCTGCAGTGGAACATTGTATGTTCCGCGTTTGGACATTCTGGGTAGAAGTGCGAGCTATCGCGTCTAAATCTGTGGAGATTTCTTCGGTAGCCAGCCACCGTGCCTGGACAAGAACTACATAATGTGGTAGTTGCAGTCTCCGCATGCTCCCTTTGTCCAGACCTCGTCGATGATGGTAATCAATTTGTGGGTCCATTTGCCTTTCGTCGAGTTATTCCATCTTTCTTCAGCGTTGACCCTCTTGGGAACGATGACCTTTTCGCATCTATTCGGCGAGAATGTCGATGGAGACATAGGTTGCTTCATCCGAAATTGTTTAGAATCCGCTTATTATTCTGATTGCGCAGAGCCTTTATGCTAACGAGAGCTTCTTCTTTGTTTCCTTCGTTCTAAGAAGAACATTGCTCTGACAGCAGCAATTAGACGGCATCTGCGCATCTTTGCAGATCTTTACAACACGTTCCTGAAGGAAGGAATCTTCTTGGACCAGTTCGACAAGCAAAAGCTGGTCCTACTGCTTAAAGGAAACAAATCCATTCAGGATCCTTTATCGTACAGACCTCTATGTATGTTGGAGTGCATCCTAAGCTACCTCAATGAGGCAGGAAGTCTCGTAGACCACCAACACGATTTCTGGAAGGAGAATGATGTTACTGATGCAATCGATGAAGCCTTCATAACGCTCTACGTCGATAATGCTGTACGGGTCCTAAATATCCGCCGGTGCCATGAGAATTAGGGATTACAGATGGTAGACGGTGCCAGATCGGGTTTACGTATTTTGAGAGACGCAGCATATGTGGTGGTTGAAAAGTACCAAGAGAAGTGCCTCGCCAGCATGACGTCGGCCTAAACATCAACGGCTATAAGGTCCACATGAATGGCAGGAAAAATGGGATGACTCTGATAAAGAAGGCTGAACAGATCCCTCGCATCGAAGCATGAATCAACAGAAGGAATGGAGTATGGAGAGTCAAACTTATTTTGACGAAAGAGCGACACCTGCTGTGAGAAAACCTAGGCGAGTTCTTAAAGTACTTAAAGAGCGCCAATAGGAGTGGCAACACAGTGCAGGAGCCTACAAACTGAACTCCTTAGACTGTCAAATGTAAACCAAAAAGACACAAGTTTGAAGAGGAGAAACATCCCCGGCTGTGATCTCGTCCAATGATGAAATACTCAACGGCAGTACCGTGGGACGTGCTAGAAGTAGGTGTGGTTTAAGTGGTTCAAGGTCTCATACTCAGGCTTTCGTTGTGAAACTGACATTCTCTCAATCAAGGGTTAAGACATGGGAAGCTGATGGCTTGTCAACAGTGCAATCGCTGCTCGAGAGCTTAGGAGACACTTTGTATGGCTGAATTTTCAAAGGGGAGGAGGCATATCATTGAGGAAAGGACCCCATCTGGACAGTTTCTTCTTCGGCCTCCTTCCCTTAAATGAAGTCGTCGAACGTTTACTTGCTAATGCATGGCCTGAGCATAGACCCAATGGTGCACGGTCGATAAGCTTATCGTCGTCATAAATCAATCGTTCACTCACATGTCACATGTCACAAGCTTAAAACGAGAACCCCCCCCCACAGCCATATCGCATTCAAAACGCCTGCGTTGCTGCTGATGTCGCAGATGCTCCTTGTTTCAACTAAAATCTCGTTCAGCTCTTAAATTTTCCTCAAATAGTTCCTTTATGACCTATAAATCTGCTCCACATACAATTCAACTCACAAATAGTCCTCCATTCCGATCCTGACAATCATCAAAAGCACTCTTCTTCTCCTCAATCATTTATAATTTCAATCGATTAACAGCAATAAAATATTCCCAATTGCAATACACAGCCGTCCATTGCAATCCACTCCCATGGCCATGGAAAGCAATACCCAGTGCAGGATAATAAATTTTAAAACGTTTCACTCCTCCTTTCCAGTCGCCTCAAGGCGAATTGTTCGTCTTTCTATCTTTCTTGCTCCCTCCACCATTTTTACGACAATGATGTGCAACTGAGGTCCACTCCTGGAACAATATTTATTGCCATGCCAATGAACTAGAATCACAACCTACGAGGACTACCGAAGTCCGAAGTCCCCGAACGATATTGAAATGTAGATTACCCGTTGGAACGAACAAAACGTCCCACAGCTTCATTGGTACAATTGAATCCTTTCTTAGAAAAGCATATCCTCCCTCAGTTCGAATAACTTTTCATTTTCACGCTCTTAGCCAAAGACAGCACACACACACAAACGTATCTCTGCTGGTGGCGTTATCAAATTAGCGTCGAAATTTATTACACACATTCGCTGTGTTGTCCTGAATTATCCTCACATCCTTTGGCCGATCCTAATGAAATGATGAGTCAACATTAATTTTTATTTACATTTATCTGTCGGATTGGCATTGTTTCTCTATCCAAGTGTGTGTGTGTTTCCTTGAGTGTAAAGAGAATCGATGGCCTGCTCCTTGGGTGGTAGCCCCTCGTTGATAAAAGGAAATTTTCCCTTAATATTAGCCCAAATTGGCGTAGATTACTCCTGGCCCCTATCATGCTGGTTGCTACCCCTGCCTTAACCTGGAAAAGTGCTTGCTTATGGCATTTTGGTATGCCAGACGGGTTCTCAACTCAAGTCCGATTATTCTGCTCCAAAAGCAATGCAAGCAAACGTACGTTACATTATGCTGCTGCCAGTGTGTAGCTGGGTACCGTAGCAAAAGTTTATTTTTGTCCTTGTTAGCCCGGCATCTGGTGAGTTCCATGAATGTGTGTAGGTAGACATACAATAATGAGAACACAAGTAACCACAGTGAGGAATAGCTGTGCTGTCGAAATCACTTGAAATCTAAGCTCTACGGGGTAACAGAAGGCCTGGCTGTAAGGATATTCGAAAAAAGGCATAGAAATCCTAAAGGAGATTGCAATTTTTGTTGATTGCAACAGTGATGGACTAGGAGGAAGTTCAATTCGAGGGCGAACAAGTAAGGCGCCCGAATTATGACGACAGGGACTGGACTGGAAGGAGAATCACTTGGACGGAGAAAGGCCAACAACACTCCACCAAAAGATCATGGTTTGGGATGAATTTTAGAATTTCATCAGGAAAGTCATTGCAAGACACAAGCTGTCTTGTCGAATCAGGAAGAGCCGTCAATGATGTCTTCAGTTAACTTCTCAGAGTGGAGCCAACGAAACTATACACACACCTAAGAATACCACATCGGAGCAAGTGGGTAAAGGGATCTCCGTACAGGGAACTGGGAAAAGTAGTAAAGCTGATCCTCTCTTTTAAGCTGCGGCTTGTTACCCCTAACCAAACACGAACATTTCGTTGCCCACGTGCTTCAAAACCTCAGCTGCGTGCGATTCCGGAGTTTTAGTCTCTATAGTGGCCCAACTTTTGCATCTCTAGGTACAGGTCGGAGCCGAACCGTCTATTGGGGTCTCAGTAGTTGCCCATCGCACTCTATTTGGAAAACAGCTGAACAAACGCCTTAAAATGGCTACAAAGGGCCTTATTTAGCCCGATGTAACTGGCTTTACAGTACAAGACGGGACTACAAAGGGATTTATGTTCACAGATGTAACTAGTTTTACAGTACAAGATGAGACAGGGCCTCAACGAATAAGTCTGTTCAACCAGATTTATCTGTTTGGCTAGCAAACTTAAGTTTTGCACACTGGAACACTCCAACGTTGCGTCCCACTTAAGCTATCGACCGCACCTGCCCTTAGCTACTACTGAACATGCACAAATGCTGTCTTAAGAACGAGATTTCCCACAAGACCTGGAAAGCGCAACTCTTGGCAAAGTCAAAGTCAGAGGCGCAGACCTCTGTGTATGCTAAGCGCGGCAAGAAGGCCCTCGGACAAGAAGAAGCAAGGACTCACAGTAGCAGCAACCTATCCGCTATACAGCGGGAGACACCGATGATGCACAGAGAAGACTTAATTAAGTTATGACATGCGTGCAGTGCATTCCTGTATGGAAGACCATGGTTCTAGCCTAGCAGCGAAGACGACAGAACTAGTTCTCTTGACTTGGAGACGGATCCCTAAGATTGTCGTAGGGAAGAATATAGTGAAATATATTGGAATAGCTTAAGACCCAAAGCTCATTTTATGGCAACGGCTAAAGTCTATATATAAGCGAGCTGCGAAGGTCACTACATCACTTACCAGACGTAGGCTGGCCAACGAACAGCAATCGAAGACTTCTCATGTCGATCATGCATACCATTGTCCTGTATGACTGTGAGATCTGGGTTGACGCACTAGACTGGAGAAGCACAGGGAGAAAATGATTAAGGAAATGCGGAACCCTTCCAGTAACAAGCTCCTACTGAACAGTGTCAGAACCAGCCTTCCCTGCAGTCGATCTTCTAGCGACAGAGCCATAGAAGCAGCAGTGGAAAGGACGGTGGAGTTCAAAAACAAGAAGAAGATGGATTGTGAGGCTGATCATGGATGATGCTGGACGGACAGAGCGGGATATCGGCGAAGTAAACTACCGCGTCATCCAGTTAAAAGCCAGAAATGGGTATTTTAACGTGTACCTCCATAAGATGAGAGAAGTAGCGAATTCAGCATTGGTGCGTCTCCAGAAGACGACACAAACCACAAGCAGGCTGAAGTCGGAGATTGGAAACATGACTCCGAGAAATTTTGTGAGACCTCGAGTAACGACAGATGGAACCAAGTACGCCCCTACTGCAAAGAAAAAAGAGAGGGGAATACCAATTGGAAACCTTGTTGGGTGTAAGAAAGACGCCTTCGTGGTTCTCAGGAGGGTTATCGAGGAGACTAAACAGAGAGGAGAAGTCTAGGTAGTATAAGTCTGGCACATAAGGTGGGTGTTACGACCCCCTTGATGGTGCTTGATCCATTCTTCGCCTTTCTTTAAGGCAAAAAGGATTGTGTGTGTAAAGTTGTAAGTCCGTTTAAGGTCTCGTTTCGGCAATAGAAAGGTTCTGCTAAAGAGACTGCAAATAAAGGAATATCATTGTTGTTTCTCCAGCTTCTGGACTTAGAGAATGTAATCCTGCTAGAAGCCTTAAATGAATTGATTGTCCAAGCCTGAGAAATGGCTTCAATGTACGCAGAGTTCAGAAAGACTTTCCAATAGCAAGCTACGAGTTTGAAGCTTTCGATTTGAAGGGCCACTCCTGTAAGAAGAAGCTTCTACCTCTACGACTTCTGTTTATTGCTTAGAGCCCCTTCGGTCCATTCTCTGATCCGCTCCTGTTGCAATTCAAATATTTAAAGAAGTCAAAGCTCAAAAGTTTTAAATTTTAAAGATTCGATCGTGTTTGAAATTGAAAAAAAGGACTTCCAACTGTGAGCGCAAAGGAAATATTCAAATCATCCTTTGTATGGACAAACTGATTGCATATCGAAATTAATATTTAGTCTACCGTTTGTTATCTGTTTGTCGACAGACACCCTGTATCCTTCCATTGGAATGGTCCATCAAAAGTTTCTAGTTCAATGGAACGCATGCAATTTCGAAAATAAAATATTCACCTGCATTCGAGATATCCTTGTTCTCATGTCAAATGTATGAATTTCAAGTAAAAATTTCGTGTACAAGGATGCAAAGTGTTGTATGAATATTTTAACAAACACACAGACACACACACACACACAGTTATATGCATAGAAACATCGGACTGAACTGATTGCACAAAGGATATTAAAATGAAGAATTTGTAGTTTTGTAACTTTTAATTGAAAGGATACGAGTGAATACTTCATGTTTATGTGTGTAGGTAAGTTGCTGGGGATCGTCAAAGAAAATGTTGTGGTCAATCATGGCCTATTGTGGGTGTACTTTCATCAATTCGTCAAAAGAATGCCATAACAGTAGGCATTACTACAATAAAAGGATGATAGTGTGGAAAATGTTTAAATTGAAGAAAAACGAAAAGGACATGACCTTTACAATGAAACTTATGAAAGAGAGGAGGCAATCCCTTAAGCAGTAAGATTAACAATATGTCAAAATCAGTCGGTAATTTAAAAAGAAAAGGATATCTGTTCGATATAACCTTTGACATTTGGCATGAAGGCCTTCAGATTGATGTGTGTAATTCGCTCTCCTTTCGCCAACAATGTGGTCATACTCGACTTGTTATTGAGCATTCACTTCACGGTGCTACACAGCGCAGCGATACCATCTACGGTCTTATCAGAAAGACGGAGATTCCTTGGGCTTCAAGCCATTTAAGTCGCTAGGATCGGATGGCATTACACGCGCTGAAATTCACCAGGCCTCGTACTATTTCTTTTTTTTAAGGCTTTCCTCGAATTGGCAGGTGAAAGTCTATCATTATTTCTCCTGACTCTTGAGAGAATAGACCAAAACTTGCTGTCAACGTTTCAGTGAAAAAAACTCTCCTTACGGGGTAAGGAGTATACTAAGGCTGCCTTCCTCAACACTGAGGAAGCTTCTAACAACTTTGAATCAGCGGTAAGCTTATCGTTGAGGATAAGGTTTGGTGCCTTGATTAATCTTTTGCTCCCAAGTAGGGTTAGCAATATGAGACTGAGTGACGAGTCCGATCGAAAGATTGTCAGCAGAGACACTTCGCAGGGCAGGTCCTATCTTCTCTCCTCTGGAACCTGGTAGTAAACGAGTTACTATTCGGCCTAGAGGGGCAGGTTTGAAGAGTGATTACCTAAGCCGAAGACATTGTTATAGCTGTCTGTAACAAGCATCTTACTAAAGAACTCGTCTTATAGATCCTCCGTCCCTCACATCATGGTCTCATTTTAGAGAGCTGGAAAGCTTATGTCCTAGAACGTGTTTAGAAGGCTTCAACTAACTAACTGGCGATTCACTCGTGTCACCAGGCTTATATGACTTCAGAAGACTGGTCTAAAACTAAGGGATCGACCAATGTTTGACTCTGTTCTTAATAATTCGTCTTCACCTTTTCACTGACGTTGATGCCTCTGTATTCCGGGACCCAATAGAATGAGCGACAGTTTCATCTATTATTGGCTTTAATGACCCTTTCTTCGTCCCGTTTTTTCAGATCAAAATCAAAGGGTGGGGCCTTAAATGATAAATTTTTGTTTCCATCTTTGCCCATCAAGTGAAACTGGGGTGTGAACTTCGATCTTCTTCAGGTCTAGTTATCTTTTCTTTCGTGTAAGACCCAATCATGGATGAATGGAAAGGGCCTATAGTTTTTAGTGTTGACTCCTAATTATAGATTGAGAAGCGTTCTCTCGGAGGTTTGTCATTACCTTTCAAGAGGTGGTGCCGCTAAAGACTTGAGTTCCTTTGCTGAGGGGCAAACCTGTACCATCTGGCTAAGCAGTCCAAGCAGCAAAGTCTGATTTCATGGGTTGCTGTTGGTGTGGCTCTTATGGCACCGGTTGTGCAGATGCATGTTGAAGACTGACTTTTTGTGGGTATTTCTGGCCATCAGATCAGACACCCATAGGTTGAAGTGGACCTTAGGATGCTCTTTTAGTTCTAGTGGATCACGGCAAGTCTTTTTTAAAGTGTCTTCTCTTAAGGTCAGTTTGCTATCTAGCGTAAAGTCAAGGTATTAGGCATTTTAGGAGGTTTAAACTTGTATTCCACTTTGTTTTGGGGGCTCAAATAATGATATAACTCTGTTCTTTGACGGGAGAGCTGGTGCCATTTTCTCGGGGTTGATTGCTTTGCCCAGTGATTCAGCTTGTGGGTGAATTCAGAGTCGGTTAAAGTTGTTCTTTAATCATATGTTCCTGTTGTTGTCCTGTAGAATTGGCGATTACACACTCACAGGCGACAGGGGCATATGTTTTGCAAACACCGTATCCGGCGCTGATGTCTCTTGATCTGAGTATACATTCCACCAAGTCTGAGAGTGGCAAATCCATTGTCATGGATTGTTGAACGACTTTCAAGGGTTTTGTCCTTAAGGAGGTGTGAGTTTTCTATCACATTCATGTCATGCTCCTTTCCAAAGAGATCTCGAAAGAGAGCACATTCCCATTTTGCTACGGAAGTGCCACGAGAAACTATGTGCCTATGTGCGTTTTTGGGACTTGAAATAGGGCAAGCTTGCTCAGCAATCCAATGTTCTAACTACTGAGCAAACGGTGCCGTCCTTCCATCACCGTTACCACCTTGTACAACCCTATTTCTATCAGATCTGTCTTTTACGTGAGAATGTTGGGCTGGCCAGAAGTCCTTAGTCAATAAGACTTTCCAGAGTTTTCACTTGGAAAGACGAAAGGCTTATTGGTCTTTCGAAGTTGTGACTGGACTTACCGGCTTTCGGAATGAAGACGACGACATTGTGTAGTGCATGTAGGTACATCTTAAGCAACCCCAAAAAATTGTTACGAACCATGCAATGATATATATTTTTCTTCAGCGGAAAAATTACGTCAAGTCCTGGTAGGAACAAGTGGTCAATGGCAATTATGTCGCACTCCAGGTCATATGCTGTACTATTGTTTGTCTTTTGGACTGTTTCCTTGGTACAAATGCTTACTATGAGACTTCCAAGTTGTCCATGCTCGATGGTCAGACTAAACAGCGTCTTTAGTTGCGCAACCTTAAGATGTAGTGAAGGGTGGACGGTCTTAAAGCCTCGGTGGACGCTCTTAAAGCCTTAAAAAAACGACACATATCCCAGCTTTAAGGCCAAATGCCGTTTGCTGAGCAGTAGCATCATCCTGTTAGAATATAACTCATCAAAACGAAGTGTCCATGTTCCACTTTAGGTAGAAAGGTAGGATACATCTAGGACTATAAATGACGGAATGCTTTCATTGTATTAGCAGCGGTCCTTCATGAATCGAATGTCCTCAAAAAATTGTCAAAAGATGGTAGAGTACATCTGGACATTTTGCTAGAATTATCCTTCCATATGTCAGATTCTCCTCCAGGCTTCCATTGCTTAGGTAAAAAGTTAATAGCGTTCGGGAAAGGAAGTCCTATCTCTGCCGCACTTAGGTCAATGTAGACCCACTGTGGTACTACCCATTGCCTTACTGACCCAACTATTCCTTAAATAGAAATTGTCACAAAATTTCAAGGATAAACTGGAAACTTCTCTACAGGTATCTCTACGTCGCTCCAAGTTCAATGCTTTCGTCAGTCACTGAGGTGTCCCAGTTCCATGATCCACTTAAGACAACACCAAGCGGTAAAAGGTAAGGTAATTCAAAAAGTCTCATCCCAAAGCTTTCTCTCACTGTCTGTGCTAAATGTTCACCTCAAAAGAAAATATCCTTTCCAACGCTTCATTGCTCAAAATATCATTATCCGCCATCAAAGCAACACGAAGGAGGTAAACTTTCTGTTTTTTTTTCTTCATCCTTGTTGCAGTTGCTCCTTCCTTCGAGGTCGTCACAACCGACAAAAGATTCTTAAGTTGTGCTTTCCTAAAAAAAAAAAAACGGAAAAAGTTATTAAAATTTCCACGCCTCTTGTCTTTCTTATCCTTATCCGATTTGTGTTTTTTTGGCCTTTCCTTGTTCGTTGATAACCAAGGACAAAAGTCAGGTAGTTTCCAAATTATTGTTGCAATAATCGGGTTTTCCTTTTGGGCTTTTTTCTTGAAATTTTTTCCATCTTGATAGGGAAAGGAGAAAACGAATGGTTTATAGGGAAATTCTTTGAGATGTCAGTTCCTCACAATCAGATCCTTTTTTTTGTTGTTGGAATTGCTTTATCTCTTTTCAACACGTCCGTCCCTTGGTAAAGAATTGCTTAGCTTACCTTTTGTTATATTGCGAGCGGGTGGAGGAAAAACGAATGCGTATCGTTAGCATATTAAAAATTCTAGGCATAGACTAAGGGAATCTAATCCCAAACGATTTGAAACTTATTGTAATAGGTTCCTTAACACTCTTTATGGGATTCCGTTTTAACGCATCATGTAGATGCTAATCCTGGTGCGGCACATGGCGTGATAGCACAGATATGTACATTGGATAGCATACAGTAGGGTATTGATAATTTGAACCTATGAATGGATGATTGCAAGGGTGCACGAGTGTGTTTGAGTTGGGACACCTTTTCGTGGCAAGTCCAGAAATTCTAGCACGGTCTAAGTTGGGCTTGAAACCGGTAGAACTTATTTACGAAAGTCCATTAAGGACAACGAGTTTGCAGATAAGCTCGCTAGACAAAAATCTCAAGCAACATTTCTAAGGGCATTTCCCTTCTGTGCCTTATCCGACAGCCACAAGCAACATTTCTAGAGGCATTTCCCTTCCGTGCCTTATCCGACAGCCTTGAGCTCGCCAGACAAGAATCTCAAGCAACATTTCTAGGGGCGTTTCCCTTCTGTGCCTTATCCGACAGCCACGAGATCGTTAGACAAGAATCTCAAGCAACATTTCTAGGGGCATTTCCCTTATGTGCCTTATTCGACAGCCGCGAGCTTGCTAGATAAGCTCAAGCAATACTTCTAGGCTGATATCCCTTCTGGGTCGTATCCACCAACAACATACAACTGAAGCTCAATCCAAAGAAGCACCAGCAATAGGACTTTGACAAGCTGTCCCTCAAACAAGAAGAGAAAGAGTCAAGAAATTCTTGTTGTAAGCAAGCGTGATGCCAAGCTTCCCATGGATATTCTCTTTCTAGACAATGCTTACTCAGCAAGCGGACTTTATTCTGAAGCCCTACAGACTACGAACATATTTTGTGCAAATGTCCCGCCGTAGGCCGATAAAAATATTTCGACTTTCTCCAGTAACATTTAACTGTTCATCCACAAGCAAGATCCTGAGGATGTAAGACCTTGACCACGATCTTGCTTTTCTCCACTTTTGGGGGAACTTTGCTAAGCGCAAACGATTTTTTCAGCTCGCAGTACTTTTTCTGATTTCCGTTGGGTGAGGTCGGGAGAAAGCCTCCACGGAGTCTAATTCTGCTATTCTAGGATAGGGGCCTTCAGGCTTGGTACGAGAATATTATTCCAACAATGTGCGTGAATAGGAAGACGAAGACATCCTCTTAAAAACCACGTATAAACGAGAGCCCGACAAGGCAGTCGCATCAGCTGTCTACATTACAGATCCGTTCCGACTTCCAACCGCAGGAAAAGGACCCTTCCAAGGCAATGTGAGGATATTTTCTCAGCCCCGAAATAAAATGATGTAAACCTATCACACTGTGGTCTGTCTTCCTTGAAATGATAGAGCGACCGTTTGACTATATGCCTCTGCGATCTGCTCAGTTTACGTGAATGAAAGGTAAATCAATAGGGTAGTCACTGTGTAAGTCGTAGACTCTAAACACAGAGGGCGCACTTGACAGTACCAAGTCCATGAACTGGAGGATAGCAAGAAATCTACTGCCACTTTTGGCAAGATATTGGTGACAATCAAGCCAATCAAAAGACAGTGCAAGTCCTCATCAAGCTTTTTTAGGTAAGCGCACTCGAAGTTGTTCTATTTATACGTGACGTCTTTTTCTGCTGCTACATGACTTTACCGGTCTAACCTCTCCGTTGAATCTCCACGTCTAAAGGTGTTGGCAATTGAAAACGGTACCGAATCTTTTATGAAGAACTTTCGGATTGAAATGGCCAAGGATATCATCATCCGCCATCGAGTTGGATTGGGTTGTTAGGTGTAGAGCCTTACTACTCGCTTATCTTCTTCGCCTAAATGAAGCAGCGGCTGACAAGTGTTGTCGGAAGTAGAAGTCGGAAGGTACACTGTAATGTTCGGGTCGATTCGTCAAAGACTCATGACAACTCGTTACCTTGTCTTAATTTTTTCCTAATTACTTCCGCTCTAGATAAAGGCTTCCACTCTAGATAAAGGCTTCCATTGAAGAATTAAGAACAACATTCGTAGTTTAATGTCCCTGTTGCCATTTGTATGATAGGACCATCTCAAACCTTCGACGGTGGAGTAGAAGAAGGTTTGATGTTGAGGCCAGAGTCTATCATTAATCTGGATACATGGGACCTACGTAAACAGATTAAAGATGGGCATGGGACAAGTTAAAATCTTCCTACATAACCATAACAATCTTCAAAGCTTGAATCTTCCAAACTGAGAATAAAGCCATCGATATCATATCAAACAACATGTTCTAGACTGGACAGGGACGATCTTTGTAAACTTTTAAGCTTCGTCTGAAACCACCATAACTAGCTAGTTGACTGCTTTTCCTCTTGTTGGTTCTTGAGCAGTCTTAAACTGCGGCCCATACAATTAAATCGACAGCTGCACCAACTGGCTTTCGACTTCTTTTATCTCGTTCGTAGAATCCAGAGGATTACAACAGCTGTAAACGTAGAAGCCTGTATTCCTTAGAAATATTGTCCGCGACATGTTCAAAACGGTTTGCCGGTTGGGTTCACCGTCCATACACTTCGATACAGTTCACTCGAGATTGCCCCATTTACCTCTGAGGGCATACCAGGGAATGAGAATACTGACGAATTGGCTAGAAAGGGCCGGCACTAAATCTAGAATAAGCCGACCTCGCGGTGAACATCCCGCTTTGCTCATTGAAGCTCGAAGCTGGGAACAAAGCTCAAAGAGAGGCAAATAACAGATGGTCCTCTTTAGATAAGACTAGGACCACCAGACTTGTAAAAAAGGAAAGAAAATCCCTCTCCACCCTTGTAGGTGTGATTATGGGTCATAATACTCTGCGGTACCACATGAAGAAACAACGTGTTATGGAAGAACACCTATGTAGAGGCTGCGAAGACGAGGTCACAACCCACTTCCTCCGGCCTGTACCATTTAAGACACAAATTCCTCGGGCGACATTTCTTTTGGGATCTCGAGGAACTATCTGGTAAACCGGTGGACGATCTGAACAGCTTAATCAGATCCACAGGATAGTGTGTACCACTAACGCAGCACTTTTTATGCGGGTAACGTGTAAGGGTAAGATTTTCCCCCCTTGGGGTAGCACAATGGGTCCTAGAGACCTGAGTGTGGCCGACCCCATACCTAACCTAACCTACTTCTAGTTCATGGGTGGTCTATGATTAGAGGTGTTTGGTGGCTTCATAGTGGCAAAACTTCCATTGTTACAGTAACAGTTGCTTTGATGCTCCTTGACACGATAGTCATCTACGATGTCTCGAGGAGTGGTTTCGTTGACGTATGCAACAGGCATCTAGCACTTCCTTATTAGGCCTTTTTAAGACCTTCTTCCAATTGCTACCTCTACCACTTTTCATGACCACTACTGTACTCTATCACAATTCCTCGTACATAGATCAAACTGTTAACAAACTGCTGGCAACAATTCTCACGTCTGGTGTCGCGTTCATCCTAGAAAACAAACACACAATCTACGCCCTTGTCAGTCCACACCCCCAACGGGTCAGGCCGACGACGGACGGGGGTGGCAACACATTATACGATAAAAATATGCAAATTAAGCATTTTTGGTTAAAAATCGTTCCTTGTTCCTTGTCATGGGGCTCCGGACATGTTCCATTTAAATATTTTGAATATTTTTCGTTTCGTTTTTTTGTCTTTTTTCGCATGTATTATGCCCGAAGGAATTTATCCTGTCCAACTGGCACAGCAGCAGCGGTCTCTCGGGTTTACACCCCACCAGTGGGCGATGTGAGTATATTAACTTCATCGGACTCGCTCTAATTGTAGTCAGATTAGATTAGTAAGGATACAAGATATGAAATGTAGACGGAGAAAAGGATATTTCATTGTTAGTGTGTGCACAGTCGGAGGATACGTACATATTTCATTACAAAAATTGTTCGCATAGCCGGTGTTGTGTTCGAGTTAAAATTGTATTGCGGCGGATGAAAGTTTTATTTTTTGAAATTATACGGGCTTTTTGCGGGAGGATTTCTGCAAGTTTACGTGTGTTATTATCCTGGGAATTTGCGGGTCATTATTGTTCTGTGTAAATGCTCAAACTATTACTGTTTGCATACACTCTGCAAGTATATCGGTTTCATTTAGAAAGTTTAAGGATGGAAGGGTTTTTCTTTTATATTCACCAACTGTGAGACCGTAATGTGAGCCATTACTCTGACAGGCGGGGGCTGATAACATTTTATTAACACTTTCGGTCCACGTGCAGAGGACCATGAAATGAACTTTTTGAGTGTTATTACCACGAATATTGTGTGCGAATGTTCAAATTCGAGCTTAGAATTCCAAATCAGTTGCTGAATGTTAAATAAAGGGTCACTGTAGCTTTCCATCCTCTTCGATCCCGGGCACTCTGTTTCCATTTCTTCACACCAAGTGCTCTAGATAGGTCGTTCTTTCTTCCTTGTTGTCACGAACTTGGAGGCTGTGATTTAAGGATCCTCTTACCTGGAGCATTATTGTCAATTTGCTCTAGGTGACCTAGCTAGTGTAGCCGACGTATTAAGGCTTTTTGGATTACATCCACATCTTGATACAGCTCATAGCTCACGGTTGTACCTTCTAGTCCATAAGCCCTCAAACCATACCAAAGACCAAATGTTCGATGAAACATTTTTCTTTCGAAAGTGCTCTCCTTTCCTGCTTATCGTCCAGCAATAGACATCATATATCACAACTGACAAGACTTGTGTATTGTAAAGCATGCATTTCGTCCTTGAGGTTATGGAAGTAGCTTCCATACGGTCGGAGGTCTTGAGATTTAACAGAAAGTCTTACTTGAGATGACGCTACAGTCCGGGATGGACCTGGGGCTCAACCAACAAGCGTCTCCAGCCAGCTTGAGACGTCAGAAAGTCAGTTCAGTTGAAAAGTTCCGTCGGAAAGCTATAGACTTTTGTAAATAGTTGACTGAGAACCGTCACGAATTGGACTGAAAACGATGATGGAACAGTGCTAAGTTAGAGTTTTATTCCCCGCTTTGAAGTTAAGTGTGTAAGGCGAACCTTTTCTTGCCAATCCGATAGCGATTCTCATTTCATAGAACGCCCTCATACCTAGAGACTCAGCTGAGATTTTCCGTGTGCGGTGTTCCAAGAAACTTGCTTTCATTGCTGTCTGACTGTCAACAAAAAAGGCGAAATTCCCTCATGGTATTGGCCTTATTGCAGCGTCACGGGCGGCTATTGTCATTGCAGTGTTAGCTTTGGAAAACTGACTTGGTTATGTCTAGTAATTCGAAGAAGATTTCTGTCCAATTTGGAATCGTCGGTAAATAGTTAAGACGAGGGGTTCGTAGATTACGAGGGTTAGTGTTGAGGAAGATAAAGCTGCGAAGGGAAGCGCTTTCAACGTGACCTGAGAGCAGTTGATGAATAAATAGAATGTCGGCTGTATCTCTGCGATCCTCAAGGGTATTTAAGTTAATGAGGTTGAGGCGGTTTTGATAGGGAGGTAAGATAAGAGGATCGTTCCAGGGCAGACCTCGGAGAGCGAATCGAAGAAAACGGTGTTGGATACTCTCGATTCTCAAAACATGAACACGATGATGCGGGGACTATACTTGATTGGCATACTCTAGGAGGGGCGGACGAATGTAATGTAGAGGGACCTGGTCACGCATGTATTGGTGAATTCTTTTTGGACCACCGTTTTACAAAACCAAGTAAAGAGTTGGCTTTAAGGATTATCCCGTCCATTTGTGACCGGAAATTGAGTTTCCTGTCAGGTTGATTGGTATTTGAGTATGTCAAGTTCCAAGCAATTTTTGAGACACCAGAATGAAGAACTGTCAAGGTCTTGTTGAAGAAGAATGGAGTCATGGGGGAGGAAATGGTCTTAACAAATTTGGTATCGTCGGCGTAAAGGGAAACAGACGAATGTGTGATGATCCTATCAAGGTCGTTAATGGTTAGTATAAAAAGAAGGGGACCAAGATGGCTGCCTGTTGGAACACCAGAAGTGGCAAAAAAGAGAGTAGAGTGGATGGATCTGAGGCGAGCACACATTGCATTGGTAGTACGCATGCACTCTACTCTTTATGCTTTCGTGACGACCATAAGGTTGGTGGTTTTGCTGATGGCATGCCCCCGAGCGAGCAAATTTAGTTTGAGAAAACCTAGACATTTCGGAGCCTTTGGCGATATGTGGTCATTCCAACGACGGTAGTTATTTACATAAAAACCGAGGATGGTTTCGGTAATCCAGGAGCAATTCATGAATAACAGTTCGAGGTTGGCTTTCGCCCAAGTAACAGGAGACAGCATTTGGTTTTGGACGCCTTTTTTATTATACTGTCGAGGTAAGGGGGGCAGATTCACGTAGATTCACCAACAGTTAAGCAGCGCTTAAAGTACTGAGTTTTTACTAATGGAATTCAAAAACCGTTTTTAGCTACTCCAATGCTCCCCAAGACATATCAAAACGGGACATTGTTGAAGTGTGCTGACCGAGGAGCTAGGAAAGGTTCTTTTTAAAGGTACATACATAGGTGCTGAACCCATTTGTGGCATCCCGCACTTAGAATTATTGTAGGAGACGCAGACAGGCTAATAGAGTCATCCGATCCCTGGACCTAACCACAGAGAACATCCTTAATGACAAAAGAGACGATATCAGAAGGCTTTCCAGCTTCCTCTCTAAATATTGTCCTGCCGGTCGATAGCTGAAGATTTATCAGCGTTTCCTTGAATAGAATGATAGATAGATAGATAGATGTAAATATATTTCTCGTTAATACAAAAAAGATTTACAGTTTTTTAAAGTACACTAGGAATAATAAGACGAAAAATTGAATGACATTCGGTATTTTAGATACAAAGTATAGAAAATAGTTTTGAATGCCACATCATGGGACTAATACAACTTAAGAATAAAATTAAATTTTGAGTGGGGTGACCCAGTATGAAACAATATGCATAGTACAAAAATTAAATACAATAAAAAAAGATTTAAAGAAATCGATGAGTAAATAAATATGGAGGTTGAGAACTTAACAAAATAGCGTAAAAGACAAAATAAATAAAATACAAGAAGTAAATAAATAAAAAAAGCAGCAAATGTATATACAAGTTTTTAAATACATGAATATTGGAGCAATAGCACAAATGAAGACACAAAATGAAAGCATACTAGAATATTAAAATATTATACCAGAATGTCAGAGATAATAGATTCTAAAGAAGAATAGTTACAACGAAATAACCAACACTTGACATGATTTAGAAACATTCCAGGAATTGACATAGCCCTGATAAAATGGGGAAGTCTGTTGAACAAGCGATACGACGAAACAGAATAAAAGTTACGCAAGGCAGTAGTACGATATAAAGGAACAGATAACAGGTTTGAAGAGTTTCCACGTAAATTATAATTTGATATTAGGCGAAAATTTCGATTACCAGATTTCATGAAAAAGGTCTTCAATACCTTAAAGCAATACAGGTGACGAACAGGAAGAATTTTTAGTTCACAGAACAATGGATAACTAGGATGTCTTCTAGGTTTTCGGCAAATTTGTCTTATGATATATTTCTGCAAGGTTAACAAAGGGTTAATCTTATTCCGATACACGCCACCCCAACAAGCAATTCCGTATTGACGCTTAGATTGAAATATTCCATAGTAAATAGTTTTTAAAAGCGTAGTAGAGCAGATATTGCGCAAATAGTAAAAGTGCCTAAGCGTGAAACGAAAATACTTCTTCAACATTTCCGCGTGAACCGAAAAGCTCATTCTAGAGTCTATTGTGAGCCCCAGGTACTTAAAATCGTCTACTTTTTCAATTAAAAAACATTTATCACTACAGCTGATACTACTACAAAAAGTGACAGAAGAAAAACCGGACGTACAGTTGCAAACAGAGAGTTTGTATCTTTCACATTCAGGTGCATGGAAATACACATTCGCTTCCAGATTGTGTACAGAGGACAAATTAAAAAACATTATTTTTGTTTTGGAGCTTATAACTAAATTATGATTGGCAAACCAGTGTCTTAATAAGTCGAGATCCCAATTTATGTCAGAGACCAAATCTAAAGGACTATTTAAGCCATAAGAAAGTCCTATATCATCAGCGAAAGCAGTAGGTTTACCTTTAAAATCGAGAGAAAAAAGGGAATTAATATAGATTAAGAACAAAATTGGTCCCAGAACCGAGCCTTGAGGTACGCCCAAATTTAAGAACTTAATTTCGCTCCTAATCTCATCAACCTTTACTGTTTGCGACCTCATTTCAAGATACGACCTGAACCAATTAAGCATAAATCCACGGAAACCAGCTTTTTCCAATTTCTTCAACAAAAAATTGTGGTTGACCATATCGAAGGCTTTAGTGATATCAATAAATAATCCCGCTGTATATCTTTTCGCATCAAGGTTAGACATTATTTGAGCACAAAACTGTAATAGTGCATCTTCAGTGGATTTACCTTTTTGAAATCCAAATTGAACTGGATTAAAAAACTCAGTTTTATTTAAAAAACTTACTACTCTATTTTTAATTAGCTTTTCGAAGATTTTGCTGAAGACTGGAAGAAGTGAGATGGGCCTGTAGTTACATAACTCTGCAGCAGATCCTTTTTTATACAGAGGAATAACATCTGCACATTTCAAGGCTTCTGGAAATATCCCCGCAAAAACACAGCGATTAAAAATATCAGCCAATACGTCTACTAAGAAGCATGCAATTTTTTTTAAGACCAGGTTCGAAATACCGTCAGCTCCACATGAATTTGAATTTTTTAAAGTGCCAATAGTTTGTAACACCTCAAGAGGAGTAATGACGCTATATACAAAGCTGTTTCTTTGAAATGGTTCAGCACTATTATTAAAGGACGAACAGAAGGAACAAATCGGTTGAACTGGACAAGGTTGTAAACTGCATGCAATATTGGTGAAATAACTGTTGAAGGTATTTGCAATGACAAGCTTATCGGAAATTTCACGGCCATCGACACATATAACAGTAGGTTTTTTGGAAAACGAAGATTTATTTAGTAAACTATTCACTATTTGCCATTCATTTTTCAAATTACCTTTAGCTGAATTAAATCGAGTACGGAAATATGTATCGCGGCAAATAGGAATCTCCTTTTTTAGTTCAACGCACAATTGTTTATATTTACGCTTTAAACTCATGTTACTGGGGTACCTATAGCATTTGATTCTTAGCTTGTTTTTGTATTTTACTTTGTTCACTAAGTACCTCGAGATCCATGGTTTAAGCTTTCTTACCACCTTTTTAGCTGGCAGGGAAGAGGAACAGCTTAAAATGTACCTCTTCAGGGTATTAATAAAGATTGTTAAAGAAGTTGAAGCATCACTACATGAATAAACATCTTCCCAAGATTCACTCATCAGACAGTTTTTAAGGTTACTGAAGTTAATGTTTATAACATTGATGGGGGAATAAGGATTTCTACTTATATTGCTTCTAGAGCAATTTACTAAGAGTCCTGTCATAGAGTGGTCAGTTAACATAAAATCAAGAACACATTTCTCACAGTTAAACAAAGATACATTACTAAAGCGTCCATAAATATGATCTAAACATGTACCAGACACAGATCTAGTTGGCTCATTAATAAAGCTAGCTAGGCCATGTGATGCCAATAAACCCAAATAACTCGAAACAGTTTCACAACTATTCAAGATGTCAATGTTAAAGTCCCCAATTATAATTAAATTTTTAGATTTTTCCCTTTCCAATAGACGAGAGAACTCTTTTATGAACATAACAACATTAAACATATGTAGTCTGTAAACACAAACAAACACAAACACTTCGTGGTTAATTTCAATCGAAACTTTCAAAACATCAGCAGTCAAAAATTCGATACACTGAACATCGCGAATCACATATACGTCTTTTATAAAACATCCAACACCACCTGCTGCATAACTTTCATTCGTATTAGGATAAAAATTGAACCCGGGAATAAAATAATCGTTTTTTTCAAAGCTGTATATCCAAATTTCAGAGACAAAGACAATATCTGGAATGCAGGTAAAAGAATCAAGGTGAGTAACAAGTGAGGTGAAGTTTTCCCTCAAGCTTCTGACATTCTGGTGAACAATAAAAAGTTTGTTATCACAATATGAACTATTAGTAAAAGCATTATCACAGTTGGAAGTCATAGGATTGGGGAAAGAAAAGTTATCTACTAAGTAATTTTCATCAGGCATTATAAGAGCAAAAAATTAAAGAGATGAATGTGCAATGTAGTTGGACGGAGAAGAAGATTTATCTTTATAGAGGAACAAACTGGACAAATGAAGTTTTTCATCTATTCGGAGAGAGACCAGAGAAGAAGGACCGATGGAAATCCTTTTACAGTGGTTTTGCCAATATGGAAGTACATCTCTTTAGAACTAAGGGTGGGATGCCATCTGGATTTCTGTATGTTGCAACTGTACGAGTACGAAAGTGAATTTGTTCTATGGGTATAAGCAGAGATAGAGCACAATCTTGAAGTCTGATTGCAAAGGGTGCAGCAAGCAGATTGGCCATGTCCAAGGAGCTGACAACTGGAATGTTGCGAACAACACTACGTTCTCCATATAGGCTGTGGCTTCCCCTGAGCTGGTGGAGTACTTTGTCAGAAGCAATAACTCAAAGCAGGTTGAAGGCTACTCCGCCTTGAGGTTAAGGTACATCTAGAGCTAGTTCCTCTCAGTTCAGTTTTTATGTGGTAACTACTGATAAGGATATTTTGTTTCCCTGTAGCTGCCACTAGAAGTAGAACGAATTAACCAGCATAAGACGTGCTCCTTGGGTTGGCTGTATGTAGTCTTCCATTCCTCTCACACCATGTCTCATCGCCTCCTCCTCCTAGTCGATTACAATTCCTTAAAGTACCCCAAGTTTTAGATAAATACTTCAATGCCATTTGTGATATTGAAGAATTTTAATAGACCAAGTGGAAAACTCCATTGAAAGGCTGTCCAAACCCGTAGCACGAAAATTTTCCATCATCAACAAATACCCATTCATCATTGACTTGTTTCCCTCCACCTCCAGTCGAGTGTTGGTCGTTGTCGTTCCCTACTACGACTACCCCATCCATTCATCCCAAAAGAACATGGAAGTACGAGTAATAACAATCAAAGAAAAGGCGAAGAAAGGACTAAAAGGACTTGGAATGAGCTCGAGCACGAAAAATCGAAGGCCAAAGTGG
Source organism: Criorhina ranunculi (assembly GCA_951813785.1). Taxonomy (NCBI): domain Eukaryota; kingdom Metazoa; phylum Arthropoda; class Insecta; order Diptera; family Syrphidae; genus Criorhina; species Criorhina ranunculi. The sequence goes on from OX638381.1 coordinate 32,184,119, forward strand.
TAAGAATCAAACAAAAAAACTTCAGAAAAAGGAAAGCGGAACCACAAGAAACCTCTCGAGAGTGACAAAAGAACCCTTATTCCCCACGACGAATATGGTTAAAAGTAGATGTTCTGTTACTGCTAAACACACACACACATACACAATCCAACAAAAAAAGGAGTGGAAACTAGTAGAAGTGGAAACAAGAAAAAAAAAAAAAAAAACTAAAGCCCTCATCGAGTTGAAGAATACACGCTTCCGCAATTTATTTTTCCACAAGATTTGCCATCCAATCAACTTGTCTATTACAGGAATATTGGAATTCCTCCTAAGTTCCTTTAGGACCATCACCCCTGTCGCTCCTTTTTTTTTCTGTTTCTTCCGCACTCAACTTATGGAAAAAAAAAACAGCCTCCCAAGTCCAAGTTAAATGAAAATGAACTCTCGAAAGAACTCAAGTGAACTGAAAAAATGCGACCACCACCACCGCAAGGATACACTATAGGTGATGGTGGGTTGGTAGTCGTGCTGATATTTGTCCCTTTTGCCTTAAGTGCCAACCAAACTAACAAATTCGAACGTTTCCTTCCGCATTTCGCATTTGACCACCATTGGGCACACTACTAACAGCATACAGATGAATGCCTTCGAAGGAGTCCTATTAACACGTCATCATCGAACAAAGTTCTTGAGATCCTTTTAACCAGAGAATCAGAGAGAGAGAGAGAGAGAGAGATGCTACTACTCTACCATCCTCTTAAGTTCTCCATCAATTATTTATGGCTTTGAGGACAAAATGGTGTTTTGGGGGCTGGGTGTGGAGAGAGTTCCTTAACTATGTGTGTGAACTTAAAGACTTTCTTTGAATCGTTGTGTTGGTTGTCTCCCCATTGCCATTGCCGTAGTTCTAGTCCTAGTCCTAGTCATCGTCATACACTTCACTTCATCGCCCTTCTTCAATTCAATAATGGTCCTTAATTTCTTTTCTAATTCTTTCCTCTTCTTCTTCTTCTTCTTTGGTCTTGTGTTAGAAAATGCTTCGCATTTTCCCATCGAAGATGCTATGAACGTAGGACAACTGTATTTGATTGGAAGGAGTTATAGGGGATGCACAAGGATGTACAAGGAATGGTGCTGGTAGTGGTGGCATTATGATTGCCAGTAATTAATGGAAATTCTTTCGCCATTTAGAAGTGCATGATGAACAAGTCTATAGGAATGTGCTTAACGTGACAATTTGTAGAGAGAAGGAGACTTAAAGGCTTCAACTTGCCATGATGGGGTTGTCGAACAGAATTAGGTTTGAGCCTTGCGTCGATTAAAACGTGAGAACGCTATGAAAACGGGTGCTTGTCGGGTCCATTTTCGGATGTTGAGTCGTGAAGGCTGTGTGTCCCACTCAGAGGACGATCTCAACGTCATATTTAGGACATTCTTCTTAGGTCTTGTCCAGGAGCAATCTTTTTCCTCTGTGAGGCTGTGTCCAAATACTTCTAAGGTTTGCAGATTGTGACAGTCACTCACATGCCAAAAGCTTAAGACTTCTTGCCTAAGTCTACCGCTGACAATGAATTCTTTTGGCCGGCTTATCTCATTGCATCTCCTGGATCGCGGTAATGTCGGCTTTACAGCGTTCACGTCTATACATCCAGAAAGGCACTTGGGTACTCTGATGTGTTAGGACGCGTACTGCTTCTGGTTTGAAGCTACAGCCACACTTAGACCAGTCTAGATCCGTTGTGAAGCCACATGAATCTGAAACTTCCTCTGGCAAACTACCCGAAGAATCAGCCGGAGCTTGCTATGAAGATCTTAAGGCTGACTATAGCTAGTGTCAGCCAGTGCATTGAGATTTTGGAAGAAGCTGGCTCCTAATCTAGAGAGGCACTTGGGCACTCTGATGTATGAAGACCCTTACTGCGTCTGGTTTGAAGCTGCAGCCACACTTGGACCAGAGTAGATACGTCGTGATACCACATGAATTTGGAACTTTCTCTATGAAGAGCTAGAGGCTGATTATGGCCAGTGTCTGTTAGTGCATTGAGATTGTGGAAGCAGCTGGCTCCTAAGTAGGCTAAAAGGGCTTGACTCATACAGAGAAAGTGAAGAATTTTCATTTCTTCCTCCTCGTCCGTCCAGTTTTACAGACTTTTCTGTCTGATAAGACAGTGAGAGCGTTTGTAACCCAGCTTAGGCCAGATCTATTTCGTTATGAGGCATGTGACTCCATCTGTCCATCTGCTTTTGGTGATGCCGATCGCGTTTGTTTTGAGTAACAGCCTGCCATGACCACCACAATGGATTAGGGAAGGAGTTCCTTGCCTTGTCAAGCCTACTACTACCATCAGCAATGATAGGGCCTCTTTGATTTCCATTATCTCGGCTTGGAAGACCGTAACGTGGTTGGGTAACCGGAGGAAGAGAGAAGACACCTCTACCTAATATCGATTCTGTCTTAGTACCATTTAGAGATTCTATAGGCATTATAATGGGCTATGTGCCACAGTGAATCCCACGGGACAACTATCTGCCTAACCTTACCTAACCTAGTACCATCTGTGTGGAAGGTCTAGATCATTCTTCCAGTCCAGTCTGGAGGAGATAGGGCTTTCGAAGTTCCTATCGAATAGAAGTCGTTGTAGGGTATATTCGGTTCTTGCGGCAGGAATTCCAAATCCTTGAGAATGGTGGTGCATCCTTCGTGTATTGCGCGAATGACTACGCTGACTGCCACTTGTTTGCTGTAGAAAACTAAGGGTATAAGGTTGAATAGCATGTCCAGGGCCACCGTTGGAGTAGTTCTGAGGAGGATCTTTGTACTCGACCGAGATAGTGACAGATAGGGCCTTTTTCCAAGGCTCTTCCACCAGACGATCTCGTTATATGCCATACATTTGATGACAGATCCATAGATCCAGTAAATGATTCATGATTGTAGGCCCTACCTGCTTCCTATTGGTATTTTGGTACAGACTCATCGTTGTTATCCAGCCGGCACCGCGGAGGGAGATGATGATGCGTTATTCCCTTCTAAGCTATCTTTAGCGGAGATTGCTTGATAGAATTCAGTGCTTGACAGACAGAGAATACTTAACCGTGTTTTTTTTTTTACAACTTTCCTCGCCTATAACCCGAATGGGGGATGATTCCATAATAAGATTCCAATGAATGTCAAATGATGTCACACATGAACCCAAGACAAGCAGTTGTTCCTCGAAGCCGAATCAGTGTTTCAATTGAAGTCCTTTAAAATCAAACTCTCTGGTGAAATACTCGCTGAATGAATTGAAGGCGCTGTGTGTCGTTCTTCCGGCGTAGGGATGTTCTAGTATCATCGAAGGGAAATACAATAAAAAAATAAATTTCACTTAAACTTTTATTTTTGTTTTTGTTTCTCATTTAATTAAAAAAGTTTTCTCGATATACGAAGTCCTTTTATTCGATATAGCAAAAGTCTTTGATAGGAATTGTCGTTAAAAGAATTAATTTCATAAAGCAGGGTAAAGTTTTATCGTGTGTTTTTGTGCCAATGTGTATGTATTGTGTCGTTGATCCTTATAAATTATTTAATTACGTTGACTTGCGATTATTTTATGTGACATATCAATGGATATGTGTGTAGATTTGATTAAAATTCAAAATGTGTACGTTGCATAAGTATGCGTCATGTAGGAGTTGGAAATATTTAAAGCAATGACAGATGTCACTTGGGAGTTAGAATTTGTTTACAAAGTTCAAAAATGTTGTCCAACAATTCATTTTTCACCATACTCTTCTACAGGACTCGGTCTGTAAAACGAAGGATCGGCCTTAAGGCCCATTTACACAAAAGTGTGCTGGCGTGATGCGGGCGAGTTATATTAGGCAATACAGACAGAGATGGCGTGACACGGACATAGGTTAGGTATGTGGGCCGGCAAAGTGGAGTTCCTCTGCGCCACACCCAGGTGTCTAGGACCCATTGTGCTACCCATAGAGGGGAAAATCTTACCCTTAAACGTAATTCGCATAAAAAGTGTACTAGAAACTACTTACTGGGTTAGTGGTACAAACCACCCTGTGGATTAGATAAAGCTGTTCAGATCGTTCACCGGTTTACCATATAGTTCCTCGAGATCCCGGAAGAAATGTCGCCCGAGGAATTTGTGTCTTAGATGGTACAGGCCGGGGTAGTGGCACTGGAAGTGGGTTATGTCCTCATTGGCTTCCTCGTCTCCGCAGCCTCTACATAGGTCTTCTTCCATAACAGGGAGTTTCTTCATGTGACGCGGGCATAGTGATGCCTTAAGCGAACATTCAGGTGGCATATGTCCGCACCACATCCGCGCCACGTTTGCACCACGCCACTTGTATGTGAATTGTGCCTTACTTGTTGTCTCGAACGTATTAGTGTCCATGCTGGCGAGCCAGTGAAATTGACTTGTTTTGGCCTTTCGGACTACATCCAGATCTTGATACTCCTCCTTTCGTCTTTCTCGCATGGGCGATCAAATATTCGACAAAGAGTGCTTCTCTCAAAATTGCTTAGCAGCCCTTCTGCTTTAATGCTTGTCGACCAGCACCAGGCTCCATAAAGCAGAACTGGCATGACTAGAGTTTTGTGGAGCATGCATTTCGTTTTCCCGATTAGGAGTTTTGAATCCATTTGTTTCGCAAAACCCAAGAAGCAGCGGTTTCCTATGAAAAGTCTTCGTCAAATCTTCTCTAGAGTGTCATTCGTCAAGTTGATGCCTTTAATCACTCCAAAGTAACTTTTGTCATTGTCAATTGTGATGTTTCGTCATCGGCGGTTGAAAGATGCTTTTTTGTTTGTTGACAATATGTTCCTGGCTTTGTCCTTATTTACTTCGAGAGCAACTCGTTTTGCCCCTGGAGCAAGAGATGATCTCGATGTCGTCTGTGTATCCCAGCAGCCTTCCATGTTCATACCTACCCTGTGCACTATCTCTTCCAGTACGAGAATGAACATATCCTTGCTGAAATCCTATGCATGTTTGAAAAGTTCAGAAGAGCTGTTTCCAAATTTCCAAAATGCACATTACACCACCTGATTCCAGCGTCACGATGCAAAGCCGGGATCCCCCATTCGACCATTCTTCGGCTTTGAAGTCCATGAAAAGGTGGTGAGTCTCGACTTGAAATTTCTTGGTATTTTCCTGGATTCGGCTTAGTGTCTTCCGTCGAACTTCTGGACCCAAGGTCAAACTGGAACGTTTACTGTAGAAAGGCTTTAGAGCTCAAGATGATGAATGCTATCATATGCGGCTTTAAAGTCAATGAAAAGGTTGCGAGTTTCGACTTGAAATTCACTGGTATTTACCAAGATTTGCCTCGTCGATCTGCCGGGCTGGAATCGACACTGATACCTGTCGATTAGCGTCCTACAAAAACTTCTTCAGACGTTCACACAGAACGTTAGACAGGAGGTTATATGTAACACTTGCTTTTACCAGCGGCTTCGCCCACCTTTAATCTGCGAAGTTGCACTTTAATAACCAAAAGTAGCCTATACTGTGACCCGAGGTACAGCCACTCTGTGTGCAAAATTTGAAGTTGTTTGGTTTCGTAGTTTTCGTGTTACAAAGGAACAAACAAACAAACGGACAACGTTTCACTTTTATACGATAAGTAGGATTTACCATGGATGTGCCTTGGTAGTTCTTGTAAGACATAGGATCGTCATATAACTTTCGGTACGCGTAGGTGCGTTACACTCCAAATGAACACTGTTTCCACTCCCAATAGCCAATCACAGATGACACCATTTGCAAATGATCCACTTTAAGTCATCATTTTACGAACAAAATTCAATCGATTGATGCCCCACCATCATTCGTTTGTCATTGAGGTGACCTGCCACAGGATTCTATCTATGTTTCCTCCAGTAAGACTCTTGCCATAACGACCAATATTCGCATTAATTTCGCACGCTAAAATGCAAATGACAGCCATCAACAAAATTTACCGACAAATTTGGAAAATTTACAGCAAAACCAGTCTAGAGGGTCCTGCTGCCGTTTGCGTCATAACATCGCGCACATTGCATACAAATAAAAATTGAGAAAACTCCTTTTATCGCACTTTTAAGCCGCACACATCCTATTTCAACTGCGTTCCGAACGCAATCAAGCAATTTATTCCCAAATCCATAAATTGCGACTACGTGCACAATAAAATGCTCCTTATTAACAGTCCTGTGTGTGTGAGTGGGTGTTAAAAAAATCATATCCTTGCGTAATGTTACAGATCCAGTTTTACAGATTCACGTAAAAATTAAGGAACCTTCCTGTCATATTTTATTTCATAAAAATGTCCTAAACTACAAAGGAGACACACACAAGGAGTGTATGTATACCCTAGTTTCACATAACATTCTGAATTATGAGTCCTGAAATTAGAAAACAGATACTCACGCACACATTTGTCCTGCCAAACCATAAGGAAACACACAAGATGTGATGTAACCAAGGGGGGAAATTCTTGCAAATTGAATTTATGTGTACTTAGGAGCAGAGAGATACGTTCCACAAAGGACCTCCACCGAGTTGAATGTAAGACACAAATGTGAAATGCACTAGGACCTCACTAAAAGGAGGTAAAATTCGTGAAATTATTTAAATTAAAACGTGTGTTTTCACCACGAAATATGTGTTTCGGATAGAGTGTCCTTTTTAAAAGGATTTTTCTTCTGCAATATGCATTCGTGCATACACAAGAAGGATGATTTTTATTTTTTTTTTGTCTAGTTTGTCCTGGTCCTCCCTTTTCAATCTCTTTTTCCTGCACTTGACAACTACTGAGATGTTGAAAAGGATATTCGTTGGTAAGGTGCGATGGTATGGGTGGTGTTTCTTGAAATCAAATGCAGAAAGAGAATCCTGCTCAGGGCAGCAGAGCTACTGCAATGAAATATCTCAAAAAAAAAAAAGAAAGAAGAAGGAAGGAACGAAAGGAAACATGAAGAGGACAAATTGAGTAATTTTAATTAACTGTAAAACGAAAGAACACGATGAGAAATGATGAAGCAATGCAAAGCGGCGGAAACTTGTTAATTTCCTGCTTCGGACAAATTTTTAGAGTCCCAACGCTTGGATTACGTTTTAACAAATGGATTTGGGTCATCTCCTTCCAGGTGTTGTAAATGAAGACGGGAATTTTTTATTTTTTTTTTTTTGTCTTTGCTTGACGTTCTCTTTTTTGCTTCAAAGGGAAGAAGTAGTGAGACATAGACGATGAAGGGTTTGAGGAATAATTCTTACGATAAATTTGAAATGTTGAAGAAGATTCATTTGATAGTTTGGAGGGGTCCCAATCAACATTTGATTCCAACTAAAATGTCAAAGAGAGAGTTATGACGAGCAGACACTAAGAATTTCTAACCACCATGCTTTAAACCTAAGTTGGTGAACTGCGCCAACTACAGAGGTATCAGTCTTCGTAACATCGGCTACAAGATATTATTTGCTGTGTTGGCAACCGTATCGGTCCATATAGAGTGGCTTTAGGCGAGGAAAGTCCACCGTTGACCAAATATTCACAATACGGCAGATCTTGGAAAATAAAGCTAAAAGCTTCAAATCAATACCCACCACCTCTTCATTGATTTTAAGGCCGCGTATGACAGCATTTTATAGTGACGAGCTATACAGAGGAATGTCTAGTTTTGGTCGGTAAAGATCGCACCAAGACCTTTGATGTCAAAGAAGGATTTAGAAAGGGCGATGCACTGTCATGCGGTTTCCATAACATCATTCTAGAAGGTTAGGTAATAGGGTTGACTGGGAAGGAAGTCCTATCTCCGCCACATTAAGGTCAATGTAGACCCATTGTGATACCATTCTAAAAAGCAATGTGCAAAACTCACGTGCCAACACTAGAGGCACAATCTTTTAAAAATCCGTCCAATTAGTCGCATACACCGACGACGATATTGACATCGAAGATGGATTTTACAACGGTCAATGAGGGCAAGACCAAGTATAAGTTGTCAACATAACTTTGGAGTGCCTAGGGACTTTGTCTACCTAGGCCCCGCTATTAATTCAGACAACGATACCAGCATTGTTTCTTTGGGCTTAGAAGGCAATTAAATTGCAAGGGCCTCCCCCCAACAAAATTTACCCTTTATAAGACCTTAATTATCCCAGTCCTGCTCTAAGGCGCAGAGGCAAAGAATTTGTCAAAAGTGGACGAGGTTGCTCTTGGCTGTTTTGAGAGAAAACGAGATTTTCAGTCCCGTTAATGACAATGACGAACTGGACGAGTTGTACAATGACAGCGACTTAGCCAGGAGAGTGAACGTTCAACGACTGAGATGGCTGGGTTGTGTAGAGCAGATGGACACCAATGATCTGCCCCAAACAATTTTTAAAACCACCCCCGAGGGACGGCGCAGGTGGCATACGCAAGTTTAAGGAGACTTCAACCAACTTGGCGTGCGAAACTGCAGGCAGCCAGCTAAAGGTCGAGCTACCTGGGGACCCTTGTTGGTTGCGGCCCAGGTCCACTCCAGACTGTAGCGCCACTTTAAGCAAGATGGTGCTACACTTTGGTGTTTATAAGGATCTTCAGCAACTGCCTCCAGTTTCAGTCCAGTTGGATAAAATCTTTTTCAATTACAACATGCTCGTTGTTCTTCTGAAATAGATTGGAAGACCCTTCGAATCCGAGCCCTATTCTATTATTTGAAGCAACTAAAGGTACTTTCATTCGTACTTTGGAAGGATAGAAGTGAGATTTCAAAAGATAGTCTTGCTTAAATCCCAATAACCACTTAAAGAGTGCCTTCTTCAAGCTACAGTCTTGTTGCCAGACATTCGAAACAGATCCATTTTGATGTTCATGCCTCATCTTAACTAACAATTGTTAGAGGCCGATATTAACGTACACAAACACAAGTCTTTATTATTAACTACCACGCGTTTATTTAAAGGAATTCAAAACAACAATAATATACAGAGTAAGGAAGGAAACGATCCGTTGTCGGCGACTGATTGTTGATGACTGCCCAGGATCGTCCTAGGATGAAACTTAACGGATCCTATTTCTTTGTAGTCTGTGTGTGTGCGTGACACAATGTTTCATCCTTCCGCCTTAACTCTTCTCATTCAATCTTACTTACTTCTTCCCTTACTTACTTTAGGCGGCGCTACAGTCCGGGGTGGACCTCGGCCTCAACCAACAAGCGTCTCCAGCCAGCTCGATCTTTAGCTAGCTGCCTCCAGTTTCGCACGCTAAGTTGGTTGAGGTCCCCTTCAACTTGCGCGCGCCACCTGAGTCGCGGTCTTCCTCTACTGCGCTGTCCCTCGGGGGCGGATTCGAAGATTTTTCGGGCCGGAGCATTGGTGTCCATCCGCTCTACATGACCCAGCCACCTCAGTCGTTGGACCTTCACTCTTCTGGCTAAGTCGATGTCGCTGTACAGCCCGTACAGTTCGTCGTTGTATCTCCTCCTCCACTCACCGTCTATGCAGACGGGACCGAAAATCACCCGAAGAATTTTCCTCTCGAAGCAGCCAAGAGCACCCTCATCCACTTTTGATAAAGTCCATGCCTCTGCGCCGTAGAGGAGGACTGGGATTATTAAGGTCTTATATAGGGTCACTTTTGTTGTTCGAGAGAGGGCTTTGCTAGTCAATTGCCTTCTTAGCCCAAAGAAGCAGCGATTGGCAAGGGTTATTCTTCGTCTGATCTCAGCGCTGGTGTCATTGTCTGAATTGATAGCGGATCCTAGGTAGACAAAGTCCTTAACTACCTCAAAGTTATATCTGTCGAGGGAGACGTTCTGTCCGAGACGTCGGTGTTGAGTGTCTTTTCTTGTTGACAGCATATACTTGGTCTTGCCCTCATTTACCGTTAAACCCATCTTTGCCGCTTCCGTCTCAATACTCGCGAAAGCGCCACTGACATCACGCTGCTTTCTTCCGATTATGTCAATATCATCGGCGTATGCGAGTAATTGGACGGACTTTTGAAAGATTGTGCCTCTTGTGTTGACGCGCGAGTTTTGCACAATTCTTTCAAGAATGATATTAAAAAAGTCGCATGACAGCGCATCGCCTTGTCTAAATCCTTTTTTGACATCAAAGGTCTCGGTGAGTTCCTTACCGACCTTGATGGAGCAGCGTGCATTCTCCATCGTCATCCTGCACAAACGGACGAGTTTTGCAGGGATGCCAAAACTAGACATAGCTCTGTATAGCTCGTCTCTATAAATGCTGTCATACGCGGCCTTAAAATCGATGAATAGATGGTGTGTATCGATTTGGAGCTCATGGGTTTTTTCCAAGATCTGCCGTAGTGTGAATATTTGGTCGATGGTGGACTTTCCTGGCCTAAAGCCACACTGATATGGACCAATCAGGTTGCTGGTGAACGGCTTCAGACGTTCACACAATACGGCAGATAAGATCTTGTAGGCGATGTTAATTAGACTAATACCTCTGTAGTTGGCGCAGTTTAGAGGGTCTCCTTTCTTGAGGATCGGACAAACAATGCTGAGGTTCCATTCATCGGGCATACTTTCTTCCGACCATATTTTACAGATGAGTTGGTGTATGCTCCTTACCAAGTCCTCGCCTGCTGCTTTGAAGAGCTCGGCAGTCAGGCCATCTGCTCAATCAGCTTTGTTGGATTTCAGCTTGGATATGGCTATCTTCACTTCATCCAGGTCGGGTGGACGGAATTGTTGGTCTCCATCGTCCAAATTGAAAGGTTCATTCTGCCTGACAGCGGTATTTGGTTCGTCGTCGCCGTTATACAGTCTACAGAAATATTCCTTCCAAATCCTCAGCATCGACTGCGATTCTACTACTATGTTCCCTTGCTCGTCTCTACAGGCTTCGGTTCGGGGTTTGTGTCGTTGGCATGTATTTTTTACCTTTTGGTAAAACTTCCGAATTTCATTCCTGGAGTAGCATCTCTCAATTTCCTCGACCGCGCGCTTCTCATGCTCCTTCTTTTTTCTCCTGAGAAGCCGGTGCTCGTCTCTCCTCTTCTGCTCATAGAGCTCGTGAGCAGCTCTGGTCCTTCTATGCAGCGCCGCTTTGTATGCATCTTGCTTGGCTGCATGTGCTTGCCTGCACTCGTCGTCAAACCAGGGGTTTCGTTTTGGTGGCCGAGTGAAACCCAGCACATCAGAGGCGGCATCTCTGATGGCTTTTTGGCAGTGTTGCCACTGGTCTTCAATACTTGATGCTGGCAGCATAGGACCTCTTAAGAGATTGAGGGAGACTCGATCGGAAAAGGATTTGGCGATCTCTTGCGATTGTAGCCGTCCGACGTCAAACTTAGCTTGTCTTTGCGGTGCTCGGGATATCCGCACCCGTACCTTGGCTACAACAAGGTAATGATCCGAATCGATGTTGGCCCCTCGGAACGTTCGGACATCCATAATACTGGAGGAGTGCCTTGCGTCGATCGCAATGTGGTCAATCTGGTTGACGGTTGATTGATCAGGAGATCTCCAAGTCCCCTTATGAATATCGAGATGCGGGAATCGCGTGCTAGCAACGACAACGTTACGCCCCGCCGCAAAGTCGATTAGCCTGAATCCGTTATCGGAGGTGGTGTCGTGCAGGCTATACTTTCTGACAGTACTACCAAAGATGCCCTCCCTTCCTAGCTTGGCATTAAAATCGCCAAGGACAATTTTAATGTCATAACTAGGGCACTGCTCGTAAGTCTTGTCCAAGAGCTCGTAGAAGCTATCTTTGGTGTCGTCATCTTTCTCCTCTGTGGGGGCGTGCGCTCATATGAGGCTAATGTTGGCAAATTTAGCCTTGATACGGATTGTTACGAGGCGTTCGTTAACATGCCGAAAACTCAAGACTTCTTGCCTAAGTCTGCCTCTAATAACAAATCCGCATCCAAATAAGCGCTGCTTTTGCCATCGATAGCAATCGCCGTAGTAGATGTCGCAGTTTTTCATCCTCTTTTTGTCCGGCCCATCCCATCGCATTTCTTGAATGGCGGTAACGTCTGCTTTGCAGCAGTCTAGGGCCTCCGCTAGTTGTTCGGCTGCACGTGGCCTATTAAGGGACCTAACATTCCACGTACAGATCCGAAGTTCGTTGTCCTTATTTCGTTTGCAAGGGTTGTCAACAGTAGATCCGTCCGTATCCGAGGCTTGTGGTTGCTTCGTAACTATTGTTTTTTTCCATGGCCGGGCAGTTACCCCGGCGGCACAACCCCCAACCTGGAGGGCCAGTTCCATTTTAGAAACCCCTAGGACGAGGGGTCGGTTAGACCGAAGCCAGTAGCCCATTCGGGGATGTGAGCGCTGCCGTTGGTCCATTAAGGGCTCATCCGCCACCATCTCTTTTCCAAGATCCTGACTAAGTCTCGGAAATCCTTACCGGCCTGAGCTCCAAATATGTTGGAGTAGCCCGGATAAGGTTTTGTTTTATTTGTTCCGGGATTTCTTCACCGTTGATTCCATCTGGGGAGTTCATCCGCTGTCCCGTTTATAGTGCTGCTATTTTTGTCTGCTGGTCAGCACTCGCGCTTATAAGTTTGGCAAGTCGAGTCCGAATGGACATCGACCAGTACCCGACGGTTACCACTTGGAGGTAAAATAAGCACAATTGATGTGTAGAAACAGTTACAACACTGGGCATCGCCAAGTTGACACCTCTCAGTGCCTACCCTATTTCTACAACATCCAACCATCAACCAACTTCTTCCCTAACTTAACTTATAATGACGCTACAGGACCGGGATGGTCCTGGGCCTCAGGCAAGAAGCTTCTCCAGCCAGCTGTCTCTAGTTTTACACGCCACCGGCGCAGTCACGGTTTTCCTCTACTGCGTCGTCACTCCGGCGAATATTCTCCGGACGAAGCGCTGGTGTTAATCCGCTCTTCATGTCCCAGCCGTTGAATTTGGACTCTTGTGACTAGGTCGATGTCTCTGTACAGCTGTAAGAGTTCGTCGTTGTATTTTCGCGTCCATTTACCATTGATCACCCGAAGGACTTTCCTCTCGAAACAACGTAGGGCGACTTCATCTATTTAAGACAAAGTCCATGGCTCTTCGCCATCGTCACCAAGAAAGGTCTTTGCTCCTCAATTACCTTCTTAGCCTAAAGAAATAGCGATCCAAGTTTGAGACGACAAAGAAGAAGGAACTACAATTTTAAGGACCAAGCTATCACGTATGCCAGAGGGCTTGGTCTGGAAAACTGGAAACAGCTTGTCTGGGAACAGTGTCGCAGGCAGTGACCGTCTACGGGTGCGAAGGCAGTTGAGTTAAGTAAGCATGAAGAAACAAACTTTTGCACGAAACAGTTTTTAACGCTTCATGGCTGCTATTCGGAGAATGCTCCTTACTAAGCCCCGGACATAGGTGCCCATGCAAGGTTTTCTCTTGCCGTTTTTAAGGTGACGCTACAGTCCGGGGTGGACCTGGGCCTCAACCAACAAGCGTCTCAAGTCAGCTCGATCTTTAGCTAGCTGCCTCCAGTTTCGCACGCTAAGTTGGTTGAGGTCCCCTTCAACTTGCGTACACCACCTGAATCGCCTCTTACATATATAAAACAAAACACCCTCTACTTGGTGCAGATCATGTGAGAGTAGGGGGAAACTAGGAACTTTATGAACTAGACCAGAGATCCCATAGAACCGCATAGAATTCGAAAGGAATGAGGGAAAATTCAAAGGGAATTGGAAGAATTTTCAAGGCAAAGACCGGCGAAATAACTTCTCAGGAACTTCAACCGAAAGAGGTGTTAAGGCGTGAATGGTAATCAGCTATGCGTTCTGAGGAAATTGAGAGTTCAGGGGAATGGACAGATTTGGTGCAGATTTCGCAGCGATACCGAGGAGACCAAAGCACTTGTTGTTAAGGTCGGTGGAACACTGATAGACAGAGACCGCACCCAAGTATTCTAAATCTTCGAAAAATTTGAACAGGCGGATGTGCGCTGTGAGATCAATAGATCTCTTAAGACTGCGGTGCACCAGTGGAAATTCTATAGAAGACACCATTGATGGTCTGAGTGTTCTCTTCCAAAAGTCAGTATCACCCCCACGTTCCCTGTTATCAACTTCTCCTCTTCTTCCTCTGAGTACAAATACTGAATTTACTTATCTTATCGACGACTTGAGTTGAATTAACTTGAATTGGGTTGCAGAGCAGATTACATCCCCTTTCGTGCCCATAGTCACCCTAAAAAAAACTATCAAATACTGTTTACACTTCTAATTGTTGTTGGTAAACATACAGATAATCTGGAACTGCGTCATGGTTTGACGTTGTGTTTGCGAATGTCTCGCATCAGTTTATCAAAATGTCTTGTGACTTTCGAATCGAACCGCTAACGGGAAGTGCCTTGGCTGCAAATTTCATGAAAGTCTACTTGAAACGAGACGAGGGGTTTCCTATAGAAATTGATTTTAACACTAGATTCGGGATATTCCCAACGCGAAGTGAACCGTTTTTGGATCAAATTCGGAATTTTCAAGTGCGTCAGGATGATGTTTGGGTGGTTACAACACCAAAGTGTGGAACGACATGGATGTTGGAACTTGTATGGCTATTGCTACATGATTTGGACTATGAGACAGCACTGACAGTTGAACAGGAGGATCGATGTTTGTTTATAGAGTGAGTAGTGGGAAATTGTAAAAAAAATTGTAAAATTTGTAAAACTAAGTGTAATCGACTCAAGGATCTCGAAAGATGTGTGAGTGACAGTGCTGTCATCGGAAGTTGTGCAACGTGACCCAAAATACTGATAATTGTAAATTTTTACAATTGTCGAATAGATGAAGAAGAATGGGCTTAACATAAAAAGTCTTGAAATTTGCGAATCAATAGACGTTCTAAAGCATGAGAGTCTGACCCAGATTCTGCAGAGATGGTGCATTAGTCAAGGCTTCCCTGTTAAACCTTAATAAGTGGAAGAAAGCGCTTTACCTTTCGCCGGAACTATCCAATTCTCTCAGAGAGGCAAGTACCTGGCAATCATCTCAGATAGCAAGTTGGTCCTTGAACCCACGGATTAAAGAGGCTACCAAGTCTTTACAATACAGTCTCGTTAATTTTAAGTCACTTCAGGGAATCATACAACTCCATGATACTGTTCTGATGAACTACGAAGGCTAGGATCAGAACTGAATGTGCCGTACTCAGTTAGGTACTTACAGATCTTAGAACAAAGGAACAACAAAAGCTTTTTAGGAGATCTAACATTAGACTGTTGCCTCTGTTACTGACGCGGCACTGTGTATTTGGCAAGGAGGCTGGAGGATGCAGTTGTTACGTCAAGAGTTCTATGAAAGCTGCGGAGATGAAGACTGACTAACAAAACAAACCTTCACCATCTGAGACAGCTTTTCTTTGACGATGTGGGTAGTTTTGAAGAGCTAGCACGATTCATTAAGGATTCAGGATGGCTCTTGGAACGATTATGAGAGTAGCACTATGGATCTTTACCGAATTCTTAGTGAAGCCTGCTCACAATGCCAGGCTGCCTTCTTGACTTAATCCTAAGTTGTGTAGGCTTGTGGAGGGCTCCTTGGAAAGCTATGTTTTTTTTTTTTTTTTTCTCGGATGGAAGGTGGAAAATTTCCAAAGGCACGACGGTACTAGTGTGGGATTCTTATCCACTAAAACCACTTAAGACATCCTGTGGTTTTTTTTTCACGTAGGACTGCTCTCAAACATTTCATCGCGCCCTAAGTATTCAAGCATCAAGCACATTTGCATTCTGTTGTCGCTCCTGGTGGCGCTGTTCGTTCCTTTTCAACTAACGTTGCCACTGACTGCTTCCCACTTTTCTAATGCTTTCTGAGCATATGACCTTTCCCACAGCTCTCTTGCTGAAGTTTTTATCTCTTCCTCGTCTTTGTGTGTAGGTCTACCCTTCGCTTCACTTCTTCGAACTTGAAATCTTCCTCGTGCCTCAACTGTTACTATTTCTACTGGCATTACGCTGATAAATAGAAACCCATCATGGGAAGTCGTTCATAAGACACTGGATCTAGGACTCAAGATTAATCAAATCTGGAAGGTTATGCAAAAGTTGCAGTGCTAACACTGATCTTGAATCGAAAGTCCAGGATGCCAGTATGACGGCTCGACTCAAGACAATGACAAGTAAACAAGGCAGCAGAAGGTTTGCAAAAAAGCGAAGAGGAAAACAGGAGCTGAGAATGCTCCCACATCGAGGAAGGTATCAAAGAAAGAACTGGATACAAATTTGTCAAGGCCTTCGAATTGGAGCCCCGTAGAGTCTAAGAAAAGTGACACCACCCTGAAGTACTGTAAGAAGTAATTCCGTCCCTAAATTGCTTGAAAATGGAAAGGTTTTGGTCGGTCAGAGTCCGGTTCATAGTGGAATATAGCCAGGCCACCCCTGAAAAAACCGGTGATCCTTGAGGGAGTCTTTTGGAATGACCTGTTACTAAGCATATTGCAGTACGACTTGGTGAAGCTTGATGTTCCGACCCTCTAAACTGTGCCTATGACAGGGTTTGGATCAGTGTTTTCTCTATTGGCTTACTAGTCTGGTTCAATGTGTTCCGTTATCATGGTATGAAAAGCCTGCAGACAATACGAGGTGGTATAATGGATTGGTACCTTCCTGACTCTTCCTTAGACTTCTTTCGTTCGGAAGAAACGGCCTTGTCTTCAGTAAGAAGCCCTCGAACTTGATTTTAATCACGTGCCGCTGTACAATTGTCATCCTTACGCTAATAGTGGTCTGCCTTGGCTTCCTTAAAGCCTTTTAAGCAACTTGGGTTCCTTCTAAATGAATTCACTTTCATTTTTGTCTAAAGAAGTGTTGACATTTGGTTCAATTCGAAGATTTAAGGCTGCAATTGGCGTACTATTCTAAAAATTGCGAAGAAGACTCTAGGCTTTAAGACGGTAGTAGAAAAAGTTTGTTTTCTAGACCGTGTGCTGCTTTTAATGGAGAATTTTCAGGGTCAACGCTTGCCTTGACAATCCGGGGTGGAAAAAAGGATATCAACTGGTCGCTTGTAGTTTTGTGTTGTCGTGTGGAACCAAACTTGTCCCAAAAGGCTTGTTGAAACTCTATCTTGGTTTAGCTATCGGCCTGTGTTGCCTATATGAGAAGGAGCTACAACAGATAAGATTGAAATTATAAGCCTTTTGCAAGATTCAAAAGGGTTAGCATGTTCTGATTCATGTAATTGTAACCTTCTAATACTTCTAGGTCTTTAGCGGTATCACCCTTCAGCACTCGTGAGACCATAAAAGAAGTCGAGATTTCGCAATCTCCTCGTGTGATAAAAACACACCTTCCAATGCATATGCTACCAAAAGGACTGTGGACAGTTAAGCCTAAGGTGATCTCTGAGGCCTCAGAACTTTCCCCTCACTCAAAACGTATCATTTTAGATAATTTATGTGGCAAGGGATCCTAAAGATGCCACAGTTTCCTTCTACCACTTTGAGGACGGACTAGGTGAGACCAAGTTAACCATAGATCAGTTTATCGATAGAGTCCTTCGCGATAGAATGACTTATAATCCATTTTGGTTGCATGTTGTTGAATTTTGGAAACTTCGTAACGAGCCTTATGTATACTTCACTAGCTTCGAACGAATGAAAAAGGATCTTCGATCTATAGTCTTGCAAGTCAGTGAATTCCTACAAAAACCCATCAAGGATGAACAGATGGCGAAGCTATTGGATCATCTTTCGTTTGAGAAAATGAAAAGTAAGTACAAATCCATTCCATTTCCATTTCATTCCAAAATATGAATTCCATTCCAGATAACCCTCAGTGTAATCATTTGACAGAGATAAAGGTGTCAAGGAACTACTATGGAACTGGGAAGGATTCTTTTAAGTATGATTCCGTTGAGGCTTGGTGATTTCATTTTGATGTTCTTCTTGTTTTCGTTTCAGCTTTCTACGAAAGGGTGTTGTTGGTTCTCATAAGGAAGACTTGACGGCTGACGCTATAGAAAAGTTCGAGGAATGGACCAAGAAGGCTTTGAAACCTTATGGAGTCACAGATAAAGAAATTTTGCTCTCGTTATTTGTTCAAAATAAATTTAATCGGCGAAGGACTTGAGAAATATCCTTTTTGGCCTGGAAAACGAGGCTTTTATTCGAATTGCAACTTGCAAGCCTGCGACTTGTAGGAAATCTTAACCAAAACCAACATTGTGGACACCAAGAGGCTTAAAGTTCCCATTTGCCTTCCATGCAATAGTTTTGTCTGGAACAGCCCTTATTTCTGTCAGATCCCCCCGCCGCATCCAACCAACGACTCATCATCGACCACATCGATGTGTGTAATGGCAACACGTTCACACACATAATTCCAATCAAAGAAGCACCACCTAGTGTGCGGGTGCTTACAGAATCAACACTTTGAGCAAATTAACTGTAAACGTTTCAGTTATTAACATTATTCCGATTGTTATGGCCACCACCACACACTGACACTCACTCATAGGCTGTGCTAACCATTTTCCGAAATTACAGCACTTTGTCCGTCAACAAGCGATTCACCGACCGAATAACGAAGTAGGTAATGGGTAATGCTCGCCTCAAGCCATATGTGTCGTCTTTGGCCTTTTTGCGTACGTGTGTGGGTGTGTGTGAGACTCAATTTACTAATTACATCCATCTCCGTTGGGCAAATATGGACAAAAGATTGTAAATACGAGATCCCATTGCCACGAGTTAACACAGATTTGTCGATTTATGACCGAAGAAGGATCTCTCCCGCCCGTATGGCAGCAGTTCCTTACCTTACAAATCCACTGGACCGGGACTAATTGACAAAATCCGCAAGTAATACGGTCTTCACTTTCCATACCCAGTGTCCAATTTATTATCCAATTACGATGATGGTCTTGGGATCCGCTTACAGTTTTCTGTCGGTCTGGTGGTGTGTGCGGTGGTCGGACGAAGGATCGAACTTATTTCTTTTATCGGTGTCTTGACTTAAATGCAAAAGTGCGGATGTGCCACTGTTAATGGGGGTGCACAGGCACACACCATGGAAGTGAATTCGATGCGCCGCCGCTGGCAATGATGGTCGAAGTAATATTGAAAATTCATCCAATAAATGTGGAAGGGACGGGACTTACAGCAAAAAGGATTAAATGGCAGGCAATTAGGAGAAATGTCATTTGCATAATTGGGAGTCTGTTTAAGAAGGAAGTCCTGTGCAATGGAAAAGAGGGTTAGTAAGTGCACTTCCAATAGGTACTGGGAGACATAAAGTTTTTTTTATAAAATGTAAAACGGTGCCAACAACGCAACGTCTTGTGTCGTTTGGTATTCATAGTTTCGTGGCTTAATGGTGGGGAGTCATAAACGTGAAATGAAACGCGAGTTTAATCACCGTTTAAAGACGGTACATAGGTTGAAGGGTAGATGACTGCATCTGATTGTGTCCCTCTGCCGTGGAATGTCTGAAAGGAAAAGACAAAGGCGAAGGGTCTTTAGTTAGTTGTTTGGTGGGATGGTTTTTGGTGGCTTCTTAGACAGACTGTCCAGGTTGTTTAAATAGACGAGTGCTGTCTTTCTGGATCTTCATAAGCTGAGGCATTCATACAGGCTGCATCTACAGGCTCTACATAGGTAGGTCTTCTATGCATAAACGTATTGTTATAAGGTGGGTCGTCAATAGGTTGAGGTCTGTCATAATCCCTATGAAAGGCGTTAAGTGTGCCAAGAACGTTAAGAATGAGCTTTGCTCAAAGCGCTCCGATGTGTTCCATCTCTTGTCAGCATGTGTTTGGAAGTAGCATGTTGGATTCAACGACTGCTAGGGCAGGCAGTTTTGAGTTTCCGACCATTGACAGTTCTGTTTTGATCCCTTGCTTAGAAGTTCATCCTCCATTTCACTCGCTGTGTGTGTGATCACTAGGAACTGTCACTCGTAAGCTGCAAACTTTCTTTAATAGGTGTCTCCTTTGGTACTGAGGATTTACTGTCCAAAGCGGAGTAAACGGGGGAACAACTACTAGACATCAGATGCACCTAACGAAGCGGTGACAATTCTTTGCAATGGAATCCACTCACCCAGTCTGGCAGAAGAATGGGACGCCTTAAGAAATCGTTGCACAGAACAATTGAAGAAGAATCGAAGTATTTCGGGATGAGGATGACACCCTTTCCTTGCGAGAGGTGAAAATGACAGAGATACCTGGATGACACGTCTAATGGCGCAAAGATCATTCTAGTCCTGCATCTTTCTGTCACAACAAGGTTGAGTGGATGATATCAAAACCATCATATCCAAACCAAAGGTGAATTGATCCCTCTTAAATCCCGATTAGGATGCTGGTCATACATCTCGAGGTTGTGTCGTCCAGAATCAGCAGAAAATGGGCATCTGAACCTCTGAGGAACCCTCTTATCCAATTATGATCCAAAAATCTGATCTAAAAAAGAGTTTCTGACTTCTTTGGCGGAATCCAAGGGTCAGATAAGCATCGTCTTTGAGGTCGTAATGTCCAATTCACTGAGAGTGATTAAGAGCGCCAAACATAGATGGATCAACTTATCTAACTACAAAAATCTTATTTCGTCCTACAGCCGGCTAACAGCCAGAGTTTCACTGGTCAGTTCGGGTCACTGGCACACGAGAACATTGGGGATCCCCTTCAACAATCATTGCAGTGACTGTCAGGATGCAGACAAGAAAGAAAATCTAACACACTTCATCTGCAGCTGTCCGGCTCAAGAACCACTCTTCGCTCGATAGAAGCACCGGCCAATGTCAAACTTATCGAAATATTAGGTTTGCTTTATCTCTGGAGACGTAGGCGCATCCAATAGTCAGCTTTCACATACGTACGTGGTATCACAATGACCAACCAACGAACCAAGAACAGTGTTCTCGAACCTGGAATCCAACTGAAGGTAGTATCAGTACAAACCCCACAGATCAGTCTCTGGATCAAATAGAAACCTGCCCTGTGGCTTCAGACTCAAGGGTGACAAGGTATATAGGTAGGTAGAGATGGCGGTTAAGCATGAACCCAAGAAGCACTAGGTGTGCCTTTTTCTTACCATGACTCGTGTGACCTGGTTGATGTGTGTGGGACAGTCGGTGTCTAGATCCAGCCTGTGGAGTTAAGAAAGAGGATAAGATCCCCTATCCCCTTACCAGAGATGTCATTAAGGTCGTCGAAGAATTGTTGGTTTACGGCACGCAGTCTGGCTCTTGCAAGCGCCGGACATTTGCAGAGGAAATGGGAGACTAACTTTACCGCGTATTTGTATGAAGCTCTGACAGCTTCAGATCATCATACCGAAACGACATCAGTGTGACAGTTCCAGTTTGTCTTACGAAGTGCGAATGTTCAAAGACGCTACCAAACTTTCATATGTTATTCTATCATTACACAACGTATTTACAGTAAGGACCTCTCCACCCAGAAGTTCCTCGATAAATATAAAAAAAAAAATTCTACAACAGAACAGTCCAAACCACTAAGCTACCCCTCAAGAGCAAAATTCTACATACACACTACCTTAGGGTACAAGAAGTGCCATCAATTCCGTCACCCGTTATACCAAGTATCGCTATTGCAGCTCCTCCATTAACGGGAAAGGAAGCTCTGTCTCGCATAAAATACAAAATTTACTTGAATTCACTGGCATCTGTTGTTGCACCAAAAAAACTTCTTCCATCCATAAGGACCATAATCATAAACACTCATGATTCCGTACCGTACGACCACAGAAGTCCCTACCGCCCTACCCCACCCATATCTAATTAAGTTTCTTCTCTCCCGAGATCCTGGATTCTTCCTAAAAAGCATTTGCAACTATAATTTGCTTAGCATCAATGGAGTGACGACGGAAACTCCACAGTTTTGTGCAACACTGCCAGTGAATTAGGAACAACTTCTGGTTTTTTTTTTGTTGTTGTTTCCTCTGTGTGTGTGTGCATCAATCCTTTTTTTGTTTTGCAAATGCAATCACTCGAGAGATTTATCCTTTCAGTAATGGGGGCTAGTAGCTTTTTTCCTTTTAATTACATTTTTTTTGATTTAAATCCTTTCAGCTGTTTTGTGATTACCTGTCATGTGAAGGAATGCAGCATGTCGATGCGAATGGAAAAAGGAAACCTTGCAAAGGATGCACGTTGCGGTGAGGGTTGAGTTTTGGAAATTATAATTAATGTTCATTTAAATAGAAACTCTCATTATAACTAATGTGCTTTGCTTCGAGGTGGTCCAGAGAGACCAGTTCCAAGTCCTTGATGTATGTAAATATTTCTACTATCTAATCAAGTCATCGTCCTTGAAAGATAGATGATGCACGGACTATAAAGTGGACAAATGGTCCTTATGCTGTCGAAAATTTTGAGATAAAATGAAGGACCTTTTGAAAAACCTTCGTTCGTTATTTTCAAAGCACCCACCGGTAAGGAAGTTCGAGAACAGTGCCCTTTCATAGTTCTTGGTTCATTGGTTGGCCAATTTGATACCATGTACGTACATATATAAAAGCTGACCATTGGATGCGCTCACGCCTCCAGATCCTCTGCGAGATTAAGGAAACGTAATATTTCGATGATTTTGACGTTGGCCGTTGCTTCTATCGGCAAAGAGTGGTTCTAGAGGAGGACAGCTCTGCAGATGAAGTGTGCTAGATTTTCTTTCTTGTCTGCATCCTGGGAGTCACTGCAATGATTGTTGAAGGGGATCCCCAATTTCTTCGTGTGCCAGTGACCCAAACTGACCACTATCAGTCAGGCTGTTGGCTGGCTGTAGGACGAGATGAGATATATGTATGTAGTTAGATACGCTGATCCATCTATGTTTGGTGCTCTTATACACTCTCAGTGAATTGGACATTAAGACCTCAAAGACGATGCTTATCTGACCCTTGGATTCCGCCGAAGAAGTCAGAAACTCTTTGTTAAGGATCAGGTTTTCCGATCATAATTGGATACGAGGGTTCCTCAGAGGCTCAGGTGCCCATTTTCTGCTGATTCCGCAAGACACAACCTCGAGATGTATGACCAGCATCCTAATCGGGATTTAAGAGGGATCAGTTCACCTTTTGTTTGGATATGTTGGTCTTGATATCATCCACTCAACCTTGATGTAACGGAAAGGTGCAGGACTAGAATAATCTTTGCGCCATTAGACGTGTCATCCAGGTATCTCTGTCATTTTCACCTCTCGCAAGGAAAGGGTGCCATCCTCATCCCGAAAGACTTCGATTCCTCCTCAACTGTTCTGCGCAACGTTTCTTAAGGCGACCCAATCTTCTGCCTGACTGTGTAAGTGGATTCCATTGAATGGAATTGTCACCGCTTTGTAAGGTACATTCGGTTTCTATTGGGTGTTCCCCCGTTCTCTCCAGTTTGGACAGTAAACTCTCAGTATAACAGATACCTATTTATGAAGGTTTACAGCTAACGATGGACAGAAGTGGTAATTTTCCGACTGACTCAACAGTCTAGGCTTGATTTAAGTGCTGAAAACAATCCGATGGCGACTTCGCTTAGACGTTTCTGTTGCCCCATCTAGCTCAATGCTATCATTAACCGAGACTGTAAATAAACTACAGCTGTCAACTCTCTCGACCTCCTGTACAGTACTTTATTTGACTGTTTGAGCTCGAAAGGCTTACGGCCTTTGTTTGTCTTCAACCCTACTTTACCAGCTTCAGTTGTTAGTCATTGTCCATGGCATACCTCAGCTTTCCTCCGTCAAAGTAGCATAAATTACAAAAATTGCTAGGAATAGCTGTGGTAAAAGTGTATGCAGCCCCGTTGGAACCCGTTTTGGAATTTAAGGCCTTCTGACATCCTAACCTTGTGAAAAATGAAAACACTATGCAGAGGTCTCTGTGAATTAATAGGAAGGTCTTAATAAGACGCAGGCTCGAAGATAAACAACCCACTGATAGCAATTTCTTTGATCTGGACTTCAAATGGAGGGGGACTTTCACCGTTCTTTGGAGACCAAAATCTAGATAGGACAGGGGTGAGAGAGACATTAACTAACACCTCGTTGAGATCTTATCGACGGAAAACATTAAAACAATCGTCGGCCTTGCTAAGCTCTCGCACCGTAGCAAAATTGGTTGCCATGAGGGGACCCTTAAGAGTCAATCTTCTTCATAAATCGTGTCCAATGCTGTAGAACTCAAGAAGATGGCTTTGAAGTCAATGAAAAGGTGGTGAGTCTTTCATTGGTCTTTCTAGGATTTGCCTTAGTATGAAGATTTGATCAGTCGTCTTAACGCCGCGCCGGACCGGAAGCCAAACTGGAAAATGCCGAAAAGTGAGCTGTACGCCGGTAGTTTTTGCAAGACACATGATCGCCTTTGCTGTAAATCCGGCAAATGGAGCTGATATTCCAATCATCAATCATACTTTCAACCACCCATACTTGGACATCACCTACGCATTTGAATAGCTCTGCTGCTTAGCCGAGGAGTTTATCTACCTCGGGGCAAAAAAAAAAACTCCACAAATGACACCCTAGTACAGACTGGACGAAGGATAACCTTAGGCAACCGCTGCTACTTTGGTTTGTCCAAACAACAAAATCCTGATCTTGCCAGTCTTGCTTTATGAAGCTGAATGCTGGACGATAAGTAAGACAGCGGATCAGATCTTAGAGAACAAATTTACGTCGAATATTTGGTCCAGTCTGCGAGGAAGGCGAATGGAGGAGAAGATACAACCGCGAACTCTACGAGTTATACAAAGATGTGGATGTAGTCCGGAAGGCAAAAATCCTACGACAGCACTGGCTCGGCCACATCGAGCGAATGGACGAGAATGCCAGCCACCTGGTTCACGAAGAAGAGGAAGACCGAACCTTTGGTTTAAAGATCAGGCAGTCGCGGATGCCAGAAACCTTGCTCTAGTAAACTGGAAGCAGCGTGCCAGGGATCGTAAAGGATGGAAGCGGCATTAGTTCAAGCTCAGACCCTCCAAGGGTCGCTGGTCTGATAAGCATAAACAAGCTGCTAAGCCATCGGAGTCGATGTCCTTTTTGCTCATCAGTTATTTAAACTCTTGCACTGAAAATATTTTAAAATTAATTCATGAGTGCATCTAACGGGAAACAATTGTTTGTTTTTTATTTGCTTCGATCGATCAAGTATTTATTTCAATTAAATTTTATATTTTATAGAATTTCCGTTAGCCAAGCCAATCGAAGCGTTAAATTGAAAATTGCATAAATAATACGCAACATGCACTCGAACTATACGTGAACAATTTTGCATTCGATTACTGGATATCCTGGCAATCGAATTAATCCTTGAATCAATCATTTGATTAAATTAGAAAAAAAACCTCGTTTTTTAGTTTCATTAATCAGGATGTTGTTTGGGGCGTCAATAGTCAGAGGGAGACTACCACAACCATCAGGGGGAAATTGAAAACCGCTCGAAGCGTAAATGTTTAATTAGTAATTAGAAACAGGATTTACGATGCAGTTCCCCTTTGTTTGGCAGAGGAAATGTCCTCGAATTTAGTTGGAATTAGCTGAGTTAAGAATTTGAAAATCCTCTCAAGTGGGTGGTAGCTAGTGGCAATGTCCCAAAGGTGAGATTTACGCTAAATGGTTACCGGGGGACTGTGATCCCTTCGACCGTGGTGCGAAAAAGAAAAAAAAAAAGTTTGAAAAGTTTTTCAAATTAAAAAAGATTTCTTGGCCAAATGGGAGGTTATGTAACGAGATTAAGTCGAGAGGGATATCAAATTTGTTTGCGGGCGATTTTTTCATAAAGAAAAAGGATGACAACAGAAGAGGCACTTGGTTATCGATTTTGTGACTTGAAATGACTCAATAGACAGCATATCTGAAGCTGGGCAAAGGAAACTGAAGTGCTCAGGCGGCATAATTTCATCGGTATAAGCTCCCGTATGGACACCAATGCTCCGGTCCGAAAATCTTCGAATCCGCCTCCGAATCCGCCCCCTCTACAAGAAGACCGCACCTCAGGTGGCGCACGCAAGTTGAAGGGGACCTCAACCAACTTAGCGTGCGAAACTGGAGGCAGCAAGCTAAAGATCGAGCTGGCTGGAGACGCTTGTTGGTTGAGGCCCAGGTCCACCCCTGAGTGTAGCGCCACCTTAACTAAGTAAGTAAGTAAGTAAGCTCCCGTATTCCGAAGCTGTGTTTACTCTGCGATAAACTTGGGTTAGTTTAGGTTAGGTAGGAGGGCTGACGGGGAAGGAACTCCTTCCCTCGTCACACTTAGGTCAATGTGGACCCATTGTGGTGCCCTAGGGGTTGCAGCCGCCTTACTAGGAACCATAAGCCTAAGCTCTATCAAGCAAGCCCACAGCGCTGATGAATCTGTGTATGTCAAACACAGACTTGCTGGACAGTTTTTCAAGATCTTGGAAAAGGGACCTTCCTAGGATCTTAAATCTTGTATGTCAGAGTGCAGGACAGGGGCAGAGAAAGTGTGGAGTGTCCTCATTTTCTTCCTCGACACCGCATCCCCTGCATAGGTTATACATGTTCAATCCCAGTCTTCTTGCATGGTAGTTGATTCTTTCGGTTTTGTGTTTATTGTTGAATGGCCATGGTTTACTGGTTATAACACAGGAGCTGAGCACATTCCATCTATCATTGGCAGTTCTCTTGATTTTGCTCCCAATTTCTTGTTTTAGGTTACAGGATGGTCTAATGAGGATCCTTTCCTTGCCAGCTCATCAGCTGTCTCGTTTTCGGGCACTCCTTTGTGGCCGGGGACCCAGCAGAGTCTTACTTTGTGCTGTCTGTCAAGAACCCGTAGCTCTTCGTGACAGCGACTTACAGGCTTGAACTTTATTTCTATGGCAGAAATCGCTCTAATTGGCGCCTGGCTCAACCAGGCTGGCTGTCGATGAGAAAGGTAATATCATCTTGTGGTAGGGCGTTCATTGGGCAGCCGTTGTCACTGCTAGAACCTCCGCTTGGAAGACACTACTGTGGTCTGGGAGTCTGATCTATCCAGACAGTCTGAAAGTCTCGGAAAAGAATCCAGCACCCACGCCTATGTCCATTTTGGATCCATCCGTTTAGACGGAGGTTGTTGTGTCGTTATTCAATGTCTGATTAGCCTGCCATTCATCTCTGCTGGGAAGGTAGGTTGAGAAAGGTCTATCGAAGTCTAAGTAAGGCAACATGTAGTCTGTGCATACAGTACTGCCCAGAAAATTGCGCAGGATCTGTGCATGCCCTGTCTGACTGCGATAAACTTACTGAACACCTTATGGAATGAGAATCATTACCCGACACCACATTATACTTATGGAAGCTTACTTCTACTGTTGATGGCACTGCAGTTCGGCATGAACCAGGGCCTGAACCAATAAACCTCTCCAGCCAGCACGATAATTTGCCAACAGTCTCCAATTGCATACGTCGAGTTTGTTCAGATCATCTTCTACTTGCCATCGAAGCTCATGTTGTGTTCTTTTGCGTAGTTACTCAGGAATGGAGTCGCAGCCTTCGTGCTGGATCTCCGCACTGATGTCGTTGGCAGAATTGATAGAAAAGCCTATTCACTACCTAAAAGTCAAAGCGGTCGATTGTAACGTTCCATCCAGCTGCTGTTTCGGCGAAGGTTAAGGTCGAGCCCTAAACGTTCCATCCGAGACGTCGGTGTTGTATTTCGGTGTTCCAACCTCCTTCACATCTAAACCCACGAACAATAAGTGTTCTCCATCGTCCTCCTATGTACATAAGCGAATGAGTTTTGTAGGAAAACCAAGACTAGACAT
The DNA here is from genome assembly GCA_951813785.1 of Criorhina ranunculi. Taxonomy (NCBI): domain Eukaryota; kingdom Metazoa; phylum Arthropoda; class Insecta; order Diptera; family Syrphidae; genus Criorhina; species Criorhina ranunculi. Next base: position 32,211,794 of record OX638381.1, read on the forward strand.
TGCGCCTAAAGCTCGAACTGTTAGAAGATTGTGGCTGTCAATCTGGAACTTTTGTGTTATTTTAAGGACTTGGCGTTAGATTTGGTCCATTTTTCAGACCTTTAATCGCCCTCGGAATTCGCATTTCGTCGACTTATGTCTCTGTAATTGGTGAAGATGAGGTAGTCTTCTTTCTTGTTGATCGGTCAAATGGTGCTAAGGTTCCATTCATTGGGCATGCTTTCGTATGATGTATCCTTACAAACCATCTCCAGTCTCTTCGTAGAGAGCAGTTCCTAGGCCAGTGACATTATATGACTTAACCTTGGCTTTATCTGCTCTTACTTCGTTTCGGTATTGCCTTTGTGCTGCCAAGGGCTCTCCGTCAATTGAAATTTGGATTGAATACGCTCGATCCAAATGCCGCCCTCGGACCGTGCCACCCAGAGCAGCTTGCATGTCTACACATAAGCAAAGCGTGACGCTGCGGCCCGGTGGTGATTGGTTATCCTCCAAGTTGGGACTGTCAGACTGTCGTTGTATAGGAGTTCGCAGCGCCAACTACTTCTCCACTAATGTACCTATTTTTTAATTTTTGTCCTTGCAGTCTTCGGTTTTGTTCTTAAGCCTTTTATAAAACTCAGTCGGAGCATTCCTGACAGCTGAGAGTGCTGTCATTGGTCTTTTTCACTCGTTTCTGTTGTGCTGGGGGAAACTCTCCAGGGACACCCGATTGGCAGAGACATAAGTCGGTTGCGACTGCAGTGGCCACTTCGTCATTTGCAACCATACCTTTGCTGCAATAAGATAATGGTTTGAGTCTGTGCTTGCATCTTAAAACTTTTAATACGTTTGAGGAGTGTATTCTACGTAATCAGTGTCATTGGCGGTGATTTCATCAGGTCACCCCCAAGTTGCCTTGCGTATGTTGAGATGTAGGAATTTCGTGCTACATAGCAAGATTCGTCTAATGGTAATTTCAATGGCCTCACACCCCAGCTTATGCCTTCCAATGATCCTACCAGAGATGTCCCTCTTTTCAATCTTGACGTTGAAATCTCCATAGACAATCTTAACATCAACTCTCAGACATTGCTTATGAGTCATGAGGAGTCTTAAGGAGCTCTAAGAAACAATTCTTGTTTGCATCGCCTTTCTCCATATAAGCGCGTAAGCACAGATGAGGCTGTTGTTGTGCAAATGAGCTTTGATTCGGCTCAGCGGACGCTCAGGATTTGTTTCCCAAGTCTATCTCTGACAGCAAAGTCGCTATTGTTTCCCATGGTAGCAGACACTATAGATGTCGTCGAAGATTGAGAAACAGTTGAAGACGCTAACGCCAAAACTGCCCTAGAGGTTAAGTGAAAGTCTGATTTGCCGACAGGTTTACCGATGGAAAGGATAAGAGATTTCAACATAGAACTACATTTTTATTGCTAGGAAGCGCGACACTAAAAGACAATCGAATGCTTCTTTGAAAAACGTAGATTAGACAGCTTAAGGTTAATTCAATTCAATTCAAACTAAAGCAGGAACATTCCGCAAGGATGACTTAAGGTAGAACATTTTCGCAAAATCCCTCAAAAGGCGAGGAGCAGGCTAACTATCCGTCTGTAGCAGGGAATTGGAAAGACGTTACCAGGATTTTCTTTAATCGATACAAGACGTTTGCGGTTACCGCGGTGCATCAGAGGAAACTAAAACTTGGCGCCACTTGCCAGCAGACAAAGACAAATCCCTGAAAGACTAGCTCGTTATGGAAACTTCAATTTCAGCCGTTTAGAATGGGGAAAAGCAAAGTCTTGACCCTTCATATGCTGCCGAATGGGATATATTTTGTTGAAGGCTGCGCTCCTAAGAATGAATTGGAAAATTGTGTTCACTTCCTTTGCAGATGTCCCGTATCAAAACGTCATGCATTGTACACACCCTTCATTGACGATGTTACGAATATATTTTGCAGAGAAGATTGGAAAGCTTATCCTATTACAAATGTCCCCGAAGGTTTACTCTGGACTACTTCAAGCTACAACTACACAAAACACCGCCTCCAGCTTTAAGTGACTTGAAACCTGTACCACCACTTCTAATGAATGTCCTTCCCGCTGTCCTCCCATTTTAATGTATTTTTCCTCATTCACTGCCTTCTCTGTTTTACAGCACATCCTTCGTTGTTTAAATTGATCCAAATCATAAATCCATCCACATCCTAAGTCCTTTCGCGTCAAAATGAAATTAATTCTCGAAAACGAAACTTCAATCTAAAACCCAAAATCATCTCATAAAACATCCAAAAACCATTCCCTGTTGATACTGTTGTCTCTTCGACACTTAAAAAAAACGAAAAAAAACGAAAAAGGATATGCATTTCCAGTGCTTCCGTTGTTGGGACATAAAAAAAGAAAAAAAAAATCCATTTCATTCGGGTTTTTGTTTGTATCCACAAGGATAAACATATCCAAATCGTCGACATCAGCTCTCCAATGCGTTGGCTATTCTGCATTTTCAGATTGTGGAGCGCGGGGAGGGCAAACAAAAAAAAAAAAACAGCAAGAAGAACGCTTTGAAAGGACAACCATAAAGGATGGTCGACATTAAATGCCAGCTTATTTCAATTTCCTTGAATTTTTATCACCGCATGACCCCCATTGGTCGCACACGAACATCTCGCCTTGCAACTAGGACCCCCACCGCAGTGTATATCTTGGCACATGTTTCCTATTTTTGTGTGTGGAAAGCTCATTGAATTTTAAATCTGAGCTTGTAGCTTGTCCCTTAATTTCAATTTTGTCATCGCGTCTTACAACAGATATTTACATCCTTACATACTCGTGTCGTGTCAACTTCTACTTCTTCGTCCTTTTTTTGGGATTTTTTTCGGTTCGTTTGGTTTCGTTTTCGTTTTCGGACGTTTCATTTGATTTTGTGTTTTGGTATGTGTGTGCTCTTAAATCTAACGGTTATTGTTCGAACAAAGCCAATTTAGGGCCGACATGGGAATTCGCACAAACAAATTAGTTTAGCTAGAGGATGGCGAAATCCAAAAAAAAAAAAAAAAAACGGACCCAAGTGACAGTGTGGTGGGTACTTATGGCGAACATTAAATGTCCTTGTTGTGTTGTCATAAATTAAATTAAGTTTTAGCTGTGTAGCAACAAGGGCGGGGTGATTGGCTTTACTTTGTGTGTGTTGTTTGACTTGGATACATTGTTTTAAGGCGGACATGCCTAATCATTTTTTTTTCCAGGGAATGTCTGCTCAGATTTATTCGTCAATGCCCGGGACCATGCCTGATGGTTGGGAGTGACAATATTTTGATCGCCTATCAGCCTAATCGTGTAATTTTAAGAAAGACAAATATGTACCATCGAATTAAACTGAGAGCGAGAGGGAGGAAGGCGTTAGATTTGGCCGGTGCGTCAGTCAGATTTGAGCTTGACTATGTCTGGAGGAGTGTTTTGAAGTCGATATCCGTCCATTAAATAGGAAAGGTTTGGTTAAGTTATGAAGGTGTCCCTTCTTAGGCAGGACCTCACCGCGAACTACAACGTTACACTCAAAGGTATCCACAGGAATGAAATAGCGGATGAGTAAGCCAGGAAGAGCTCGGAACAGCATTCATCACTGGTCGATCACTCAGTACTGCCCCGCCCCTATAATTCGTCAAATCTAGCATTGCACTTGACATTCAAAGAGAAGCTGACGACAGAAAGATCGCACTCTCATCATTCCGCATCTCCAGGAAACTCTGGACAAACGTCAATAAAACAAAAACGGGACACATTCTTACGCTAAACAGATCAAACTTAACATTCTTCATAGGAATTGTCGCAGGCTACAACCTACTGGCGGGCCAGAAGAAGGCTGTTTTTAAGGACAGACGACTTATGCAGAGGCTGTGGGAATACAGACGTGATAGAAAATACAACTCACTTCCTATGCGAATGCCCCAGCTGACACAGAACAAGAAAGACGGCCCTCGGTGAATACTATTTCAACGACCAGGGCGACTACGAAAGTTCACTACGAAGTCAGGATCGTTCAGCGAGGTCGAAAAACCGTAATCACACTCAGCATGTCATTAGCAACTAGAATCCATAGTAGGGGTGATAGGACCCCTCTTTGCGGGGTTCCCCTTGACGCCAAGGTGTGTACATGACAATCTCCCAGTTCTGAGCTTATGTGCCTCGTCTTGAGCATACACTCTATCCAGTCTGAGAGGGTGGGGTTGATATTTAGTTGGTCTCACTTACTTACTTATCAGCCCAGCGACCCTTGGAGGGTCTGAGCCTGAACTAATGTCGCTTTCCATCGTTCACGGTCCGGGGCACGCTGTTTCCAGTTTCTGGCGTCCGCGATTGTCTGATCTTTAAACCGGAGATTCGGTCTTCCTCTTCTTCATGAACCAGGTGGCTGGCATTCTCGTCCATTCGCTTGATGTGGTCGAGCCATTGGAAAATACGGATTTTTGCCTTCCGGACTACATCCACATCTTTGTACAGCTCGCAGAGCTCGAGGTTATATTTTCTCCTCCATTCGCCCTCCTCGCAGAGTGGACCAAATATTCGATGTACAACTTTTCTTTCGAAGGATCCCAAGATCTGATCCGCTGTCTTACTTATATTCCAGCATTCAGCTCCATAAAGCAGGACTAGCAAGTTCAAGGTTTTGTAGAGCATGATTTTGGACCGTCGAGTTGGGAGTTTGGACCCTAGTTTAGTTGGTCTAGTGCTATTCTTATTGCCTCAGATGTCTTATTGTTAAAGGCTCCTTCTATGTTCAGAAAGGCCGCTAGCGTGAATTCTTTGTGGTTGAGCGACCTCTCGATTGTCGCTGCTACTTCATGCAGGGTTGTCTCAACAGTAGGGCCTCTAGTGTAGGTTTTTTGAGCTGGGGAAAGGTCTATAGGGCTTAACTTGAAGTGAATGTGTGTATCTATTAGTCTCTCTAGTGTTTTCAGGGGGAAAGAGGTTAGGCTTATGGCCCTGAAATCTTTAGGGTTAGTGTGGCTGAGCTTTCCTGCTTTTAGAATTAATATTACCCTGAGTTCCCTCTCTAGGCCTGCGGTACGTATGTACAGTTGAAGCAACCTCGAAAAATGTTTACGAGCCACGGGGTGACCTTTTTACTTTTTGTCTTTCCAGACTGTACATTCCACGTTAGAGGAACACAATGGATCCATAGAGATCTGAGTGAAGACTGCATCACAAGACGCAGCCACCTCTTCAACCTACATAAACCAGAATGTCAGTATCAAGGCGAGATTTTATCGACAGTTCCTCCTTTTTGTCACGGAGATTCCAAACTGCACCTTCCTTTGCAGTTGCCCAGAAAGTCGCTGATTCCTGGAATCTAACATTCATATTCCAACTTGGCATTCCATTTAATACTGCATTCCACTTTTGCCAAGATAGGTCTACCACGAAGTACCAATCTTCGACAACCTATGAGCGTTACTGACGCCCATAATTAGCCTTTTGTAGAAATTTCAGAAGAGAGCTTAAGGGTTTCTGAAGATGGAAGAGTGCATTCAGTTGAAGTAAGAACTGAAGACATGCGAACATCAATAGGCCTCATCTTCTAGACCCAACTTTCAGTTTCAAAGAGTAAAGGCCAGGTATTCTAGAGCCGATTTGGTGATTGGCCTTCAGACCCCTTAAAATGTCGTTGATCCAAAGAGTCAAGAAGAAGCTTGAGATTCTTTTCCTAGAAGAAAATGCGCACCACTCTTTTTGACGAACGCTCGAGAAGGACTTCTTCGTTCAGAAAAAGACAAAGAAAGCTATGTTTCGACCCAAGAAGTCTCTCGTCATCTGAAAGCCACTCAGGCTGCACTGAGGGCGCCTGATGCTCCTTTGAATCACTCAAAGATTGGTCTAGAATGTAAAAATGAACTTGAGTACCAAGAGATCTCAGAGACTATACTTCCAAGTATGAAAACAACTTATTGGTATCAGTTCAGCGATGGCTCTGCAACTAGGTGTCTAGGTTTGTAGATTCCATATGAAGGCTTGAGGAAACTCCAGACCATCTTCTCAGATAATGTGACTCATGGTTGCCATCAGTTTTCTATCAACTACCTTGTTTTCCTTGATGCTTTTCGAAATTTTTAGAGAGTCTAGGGAAGCCCTGGTCCCATCAGCCATTGGTTCACTTCAAGGGCATCTTGAAGGAATGAGCAAAACAGGTCGAGCTAGAACAACAAGATGTACGGTTAACTTTGGTCACATAATTCACGGATGGTTTCAGGAGTGTGATGAACGATCTACTTAAGTCCAACGCTTCGAAGGAGACGTAGAAACAAGTTCATTAAAGGCTGTGAGCCCATTATAAACTTTCACGCGATTGAAGAGTCCCATTCAGCCCAAAATCTTGTCAAATGTTCCCCATCACTAGACATTTACAGATTTCAGACTACTCCCTCTAACTTCCGCCTTCCCAAGCTCACCTACCTCCGGAATCAAGACGAAATCCAATTTGCATTCACCAACCCATTGCCAGCAGACAAAGATGTCTTCATTTACAATCACAACAGTGATCATCGTCCTTGTAGAGTCAACTCCGTGACCACATTCTCATCACGGATAACCCATCATCTTACCACCTTCTGCCAGATTGTTGACAGACAATGAAACGAAGTCATCTGCTACCGATATCATCGAATTGGGTGACTCCCACCTCTATGTGGACACAAATACAACTCCAACCACAGGTGTGTCCTTAAACCCGTTTGCTGAAGGGCGATTTAATTTAAAAATGAGATTTCCAATTGATGTCCGAATTACCGCACCACAGATGCCACCAAGTGGCTGTCGGACACATTCCAAACGCAACCCAAGCTGAGTTTTTTTTTTTTTCGAAACGATTTCGTCATAAACGAACATCATGTCCTTATTAGGATTGTGTCACCTAAAGGCATTGCCAACCCACTCATTCTCGGAATGGGACACATGCACAGAATTGGCCATTCCATCGTCCCATCTCGTTACAGCAACGTGAACTGAGAGTTTTATAATTCTTTTGGCCAACAATTCGTAATGAAGTGACACAAAAGCGAAGTGGCAATGGAAGTGGACGACGGCGACGACGACAACGAAAAGCTAATGCAAAGTCCATAAGCCCTTGGGTCAGCAAAGAGGATATGTCGTCCTGATGATGTGTAGCGTGATATGGAGCTATAGCTGGATGATGATGGTGCTAGCAGTTTGTTGATGCAGATAATGCAAATCACCTTTGATGTCGATTCTCTGTGTAAAGTATCCTTTGGGGGTTTTCGGCGACATGACAAACTGACTGCGGTCACTAACACACAATGGTTTGCACTGGCAACGGAAAGATAGAGAAGCCAGAGAGTGAGGGAAAGGACTTGTCATTGTCATCATTGTAATGAAGATGATGATCGTTTGGAGTATGAAAATCAGGGATTAGCATGTGCGGGACATCATTATTCTCACACACACACACACACACGTAAAAGGTGTCAAGTGGTTTTTGACTGTAAGGGAGCACGAGGATTGACAAGGATTGTCAGAGATAAATCTGTCATTTGTGGCTTGTAAAGTGAATTGGACGGGTTAAATCTTTAAAAGGATTGGCTTTGGTGTGACTAAGTCGTTGGATAGTGCTACCAGTCAAGGTGTCATGCTCTGGCTTCAAGGTGTCTGAATCCCGAGTGAGGTTACAAATACTAATGACTTCGTTCTTATAATTCGAAGAATTCATCACGAGTTTAAACGAGACTTGATCCGCAAGAAAGACGGACACTGGATATAGGTGAAACAAAAGCCTGAGAAGGATACGGTTAGGTAAGGATGACCAACTATCGACTTAAGACCACAACAAGTGAACGTCTCTCTGTCATCCGCATAAAAGTCACATCCTGTGATCCAATGTCAGCCTTCAAACAGAAACTCGGTCTACTGCCTTAGCTTCAAGCTAGGTCCCTCGTGGCTGCTACACGACTGTTTTTCAGACAGAGGTATGCGTAATCGAGTTATTCGCCGGGGAATGCTTAAGACGTAGAGAGAATGCCATCCTTTTCGACAGCCAGTGGCAGCTGTAAAAGCTCCGAGCTCATATTTTTTTAACTCAAGACTTGCCTTGAGCTCAAAAAGCTCTCTTTTTACAACAAAATTTCCATCTATCAGGTTCTCGTACACGAGAACATTCAAGGCAACCAGATTGCTCCAGACCTCGAACTTGCTTAGGATCAAAACTTTTTCCACACGAAATATCTTTTAGGTTGCAGTGCTTTTCAGACCCTGCCCTATGGCACGGAGGCATGGACTTTGTCAAGAATGGATGAGGAAGCCCTCAGTTGTTTCGATAAAAAAATCCTTCGAGTGATCTACGTTCCCATTTGGAAGACCGTATTTGAAGTAGCGAACGGAAGTGGAAACTGGAGGCAGCTAGCTGAAGAGGCTTGTTGGCTGTTGTAACAACATGGAACCCAACAGACCGTGACGTTGCGTTTGATCTTGTTCAGAGACACGCAGCAGTCCTTCACTGTCACGAGTTTAATTCTGATGGATACTAGGGGTTTGATCGTAGCCTAGTTGTTCAGCCATTCTGCGCTGTGACTTCGACTTCCAAGACGCCACAGTAGTTAGGAAGACTTAAGAAGTGGTGAATGTCAAGGATTTCCGAAAAGACGAAAGCACCCACTCTTTCGCAGTCGCCCATAAAGATCGATATGTGTGGTCATGTGTGGTAATAAGGGACTTCGCGCTAATTCTAGGCGCTTCTATCCGGAATTGTGTGTTTGTAGTCCAAACCGTTGATCAAGAAAAGATGCGGTGAATCAATAGAGTTTGGCATCCCACCACCAGGAAACCGTAGCTGTAGTCCAACTAAAAACACCCCCAACTGTGTCATGTCACCAGACTTGGACTAAGCTGCTCTCAATTTTTCCAAGAACTTGGCGTAGCTTAAAACATTTGCCCTTTAGGACGATAGTAGGTATCATATCCAGACACCGACTCTTAGGGAGGCACCCAAAGTAGCTTGACCTTTTCTCAATTCCTTATCTTCTTTGGACGTGTTCCCAGGCCCCCAGTATCAGAAGAAAGCTTAATTTTTGTGACATTCGTGACAACGAGTATACAAACGACTTCCAATCGTTTGAAAGAGCCCTTCGAGTGGGTGAACATGATAACCATACCACGTTCAAATTTAAATCACTTCCCTTCCCTAGGACAAGAAAAACTCAGGATTCGAAAGATTCAAATTACCAAAAAGGACTTTTGAATGATTTATTGGGAAAAATACCTCCGATATGAACGAAGCGTCATTTTGATAACCGGGTATTCTAGCACCTTTCCCTTAACTACCCACGCACGTAATAGCACCCAATCGAAGCATATCCTGCCGCAAAGCAGTTTAATTGATCCATCAAACGCTTTTGCTGGCTACTGGTGGGAGGTTAGAGGTCTGTCGCGTTTGAATTTCCCTTACAGATAACAACTTGTTCTTCCCCCACTCCTTGCAGATAGACAAAACACAACACGACTACGGTTAACATTCACAACTGTGGAAAGCAGCCCCTGCAATAAGCTCCCCTTAAGCACGACACCGACCCTTAGTGGACATCGACTTCACATAGCCATCAAACAGGAAGTACGAATGTGGCGGCTCAGGCACATAAACAAATAAAACCGAGGAAATACACTCTTTATTACGGATCTACCCTTGCGGAACACACGAACACTTTACGAGCAGGTTAATTGTTTGATAAAAGGTAAGTGCTTCTTTTTGTCATTGTCGTCGTCGTGTGTAGCTAGGGGAGACTGGGCCTTGACGAGTCTATCTACTATTGCATGCAAAGCCAAGCCACAGGCGCCGTGTCGTCGAAATTAATCAATTTCGATTGCAATTAAGCATAATGATGGCGTACTGCTCTAGTTGATTGGTTGTCATCGAGGACCGGGTTTTTTTTTTTTTTTGCATTTTTATCTCATCACGGGTCGATTAATAATGTAAACGGTTGTGTGTGGTACCGGGCATGACTGTGTCCTGGAAATAAATGAGTCTGCATGTGGCTTAACGTGGGGTCGAATGAATGCGAAATGAAGTTGCAAATTGCGAATGTGCGTGGAATAAAGAGGATAAGGATTAAGAATCCTTTTTTTTCGGATGATGAGGGGTGAAAAAAGAAAGGGGGGGGGGGTATTTGTGAAGCCATAACCTTTGGCACTGTAAATAGCTTTGGAGTGGTCAACATATGCTGCGGGGTTTTTGCTCGTGAAATGTAATTTGGATCGGACGAGCAGGTTATGATGGCGATAAGGTCTGAGGTGTATCCGGTCCTCGACCAAAAAGTGTTCCCTGCCAGCTTGCTTGATGTTCAGCTAGCTGCCTCCAGTTTCGCATGACAAGTTGGTTGAGGATTGTTTCTCCTTGTAAGCGCCACCTGATTCACAGTCCTTGTCTACTGCGGCGTCCTTTTGGGGTGGATTTGGAGCACTGCATATCTCAGCCTCTTCTGACTTGATGTCGGTGAGGCTGCGTTGTATCTCTTTCCCACTCATGGTCCGTAGATCAGTTGAAGGTTTTTTCCCTCAAAACAACCGAGGGAAACCTCATTCATGCTTGATAGAGTCCATGCGTCTGGGTCTTAAGGGTGATCAAAGTCTTGTATAGAGTTACTTAGATTGCTCAGAAAAAGAGGGCATTGCTACTTAAAGTTTGCCTGCGAAAGATGAATTCTGTGCATCCGAGGTTGGCACAATACCGCTTGTGTTAAGTGGTAAGGGACCGCTTATAAAACAAGCGACCAAAAGCTGCTCTGATGCGCAAGGAAAATCAAGGGGTGTCTCTCCGTTGTGTTACTCTAGGGCTGTGTAAGAGGTCGGAGGTGTGGCAGATATGATGCCAGAGTTCGGTCTTAAAGCCACTACTATCATAAAAAGCATGAAACTCGAAGACGTGGGGGATTTTAACTTGGAATGGCAGCTGTGCTGACTGTATTCGGGTATTAAGGAGACGAGTGGTGACCGACTGAGATGTTCTACGAACGGTCAGGTTGAACCGAAGAATTCAAACACCCCGAACAGGACTGGGCCGATTATTTGCAAATGATTCAGTTGAGGTTGAACACAGTTAGGAATTCAACCATGTGCTTTCCATAGCCCTTCATCTTCAACAGCACTTGTCCCTTCACCGTAACTGACCCTCCTTCCACATATGTGACACAAGTAATGCAACCCTTCCCTAACGCTCCTCATAAAACATAAACTTCTCTCACACCTACTTATCGCTTTGTTACATGAGTACCCATTGTCCCCATTTTCCTGACCCACAATGCGATGCAAACAACCACACAACTGTTCCCAAACACACCATCATAAAGTTTAAGATAACAATTTAAAGACTTCACCGACACTTCATCGTGTCCTACCCGCACTCAATTCAATTTCTTAAGACGCTTCCTTCGTCCTTTCTTGCGGGGGAAATAAATTTCAACTACATTTCTTCCATCTCAAACCGGTCCATTCTATCGTGCCCCATTAAATCGCGCACGGATAACAATAATTGTACTCAACGTATTCACCAGATGGCGAGATGTACTCGATCCCTCTTGGGTTTTCCTTCGACTTGAATCCTTTTACCTAAACCACCCCATTCTCACCCACTAACAACTGTGCACCTACAATAATCTTTCATCTGCAATGTGCTTACTATTCGCATTTGTTGATTTCCCTTCTGATCGCTGATACAATATACTAGTCTTTGCGTGTGTGTGTGTGTGTGTGTGTATGTTTGTGTGTGATTCTCATCAAGGATAACAAAAAGATATTCACACCATGGAATAGGAAATAGACAAGAGGCATCCCAATGCATAGCTTTATTCACATTACACACTTGAATTGTAAATCCGTAGATAAAGCATAAATAACAAAAGGACACACTCCCCACACACGCATCCCTCTTATCCTTGAATAAACACCATGAAGGATGGCCTTTTAACGCGATTTATTTCTTCGTCCTGCCACATTATACTCATGGTGCACATTCCATACCAAATATTCGTATTCCCTCCTTCCCACCCCCAAAAAGAAAAAAAGAAAAATCCATATGTATGAGTATGGACGATGTGTGCGTATATGTATCCTTATCTACGATTGTGTGCTTAAGGATTCTAATGATTAAATGGCAATGCACTTAGAAGATAAAAACCGTATGAGAGAATCCAATGAATTCCTTTAGTTCGCACTCAAATGGTGGAAAAAAAAAAATGCTTCGTCTCAAAAACAGGATTGTCAATATGTGCCTGTGTGTGTTTGTGGTAAGAGAAACTACAAAAGCAATGAGCGTTAATCCTTCGAAAAAGTCGAACTTGGGAATGGGAATGATGTTAAGTCACATTAAATAATAGGCACCAAGGACCAACCCCTCTTGAAACGCACATTTCCTGTCTTTTCTACCACCACCATCAGCGGACGACGTTCTAGTCGAACAAAGGGGGATATATCCATTGTTGTACGTGTGTGTATGACCCACTTATCAAATTAACTGTAAAAACCTCTTAAGCTGAATAAAATAAAAGGTTCCACACTCTTTTAACGCCCGTTTAGCTTCGTTTATTCCATTCGCATGGGGTTGAACATAGCGTCCAAAACTGAACAGAGGAGCAGGGGTTCCACACACAAACACACCTCTAGACCAAAGGATGAAAGTGGAATTTATTTCCCATGGCCATGGAGCCAGCTGCTTTTTTCTGTGGTTAGAGATGGGCAAAAGCATATTGGTGACCTCGCTAAGTGGAATTTTATCACTAGTCCACCACATCCGATGGCAACGATGAGGATTATGTATCCGGCCATTTTCATCGGATATCGAGTTTTTTTTTTTTGGTTAAATTTGTCCTTACGTTTGGGAAATTAGCTCACGATGGTAGTAGATAAGATGTCTGTAACGGATTCTAGAGAATGTGCAGGAAGAATTCCCTATCACGTAGCGTCACATCAATGTGACCAAATGAAATATCGACTTTGGATGGAGCGTTAAGCGGACCTGCTGAGATGTGGTAATAAATTTTATTAAGAAACTTCTTTGGTTACAGTGAGTGACATTACCAAAGAGTCACTTGATATTTAATTGAGGGTTTTTTCGTGGCTTTTACCATGGAAGAGCTCGAATTGTTTTGATGTCGTTTTTTCCCTATTGCACATTGTCGACATTGGTCTAGGACGTCTTTGCGTTGGGATTTCTTAAGGATTCTTCCAGTTCTGAGTCAACTTATCCTCTTTTCCACCAACTTGCCAACTCTAGGTGGAAAAGTCTAGCAACCTGTGCCATATCCTGATAGATATGGCCCGAATTTAATAAAACAGGACGAATGACCTAATCAAAAGGAACCGCATCGAGACCGCGACAATTCACACGAAAAATCCACTTTCTCTGCGACTGCCCGGGACTTGCCAGAGCCAGACAGCGCACTCTTGGAAAACCCCGTTTTCAAGGATCTCCCTGAGATTTCCAACATAAAATTCTCAACTCCACAGGATGGATATGAAAACTACACTCTAAGCTACGCCTATCAACATCCAGGTCACGTGAGTTGTGGTATCAAAACGGCGCATCAGCGCTACTTGTGTCTCTGGCAGGTTTACCAGTTTCAACCACGTCTACCTACCTACCTACCTATCTTCCTTTCTGTTGACGACAGTAGAAAGACTGATTGACATCCACATGGAATGATACGGGGACAGGAATCTTCTCCAGTGGACCTGAAGTAAAGATCACCAGATACCTGCCCGATCCTTGAAGTGTATTTCCGGTCAAAATTATGGCAATCCGTGAAGCTGCGGCTTGACTTTCAAATAACGAGGTCAGGCAGCGATAAAGGAATCCTTGAAATCCCCAACAATACGATCCAATTCAATCCAGCAATGCCGCAAGTCTTGGATAGATGAGAGGTTTCTCTGGATATAGAGACGTTTCGAGTAACTGCACGGCGGACGGGAATAGGTCAGATCCTTTCTGGAAATAGAGGGGAACCGCCTGCCTTGATATTGAAGCCGGAAGAATGGAATAATATCACCACTTTTCTTTTGTCAAGACAGATCTGGCTTAACCTGGATCTGAAGAGAACAGAGGGAGTCCTCGCGGAGGATAGTTTGATGGGCAACCACACCACTAGATTAGGTGTCGCTTTCAACGTTTTCTGAAGAAGCTGTAGAAGAAACGGTTCCTCATTTTTTTACGCCTACCCTGCTCTATCACAGCCCTAAGAGAGTATTTCTTTCTATGAATACTCGAGCGACCTAGCTAAGTTCGACTTTTACAAAATAAAGAGCTTTATCTGTTAGGCTAGATCTAAGTACCGACTGTCCCCATACATCAACACACATCATCAACCAGGTCACACGAGTCGTGGTAACAAAAGGGCACACCTGGTGCTACTTGGGTTCATGCTGAACCGCCACCTCTACGTACCTTCCTATCTTTTCGTTTAAAAGGCTCTGCACACAGTGCAGCTCAGGAAAGAGTCTGCCTCATGATAACGTCAAGCACAACATGGGATGTGGTGAAGCAGGTTGCAGTGATCATCATGAAGGATCTTCGACGGTTGGAAAGAGTCAGGGAGAGCAACAATGAAAACCAAGCTCAGACCGGTACCCGTGGATTAAAGAACGATAAACACAGAACTACCAGCCCCCCGAAGACATGCTTAGCAGTAGTCTCGCGGGGAGAGTGGTTGCAGTGTGTAGGGTGTGGGTTAGTACGTAGGCGTATTCCTGTAATCGAGTGCCCAGGTTTACGAATCGTACATGCAAGTAGTTTGGGCTAATAGAAACCTTCAGAAGATTGCACAACCCCTGGCGTAACCTAAAAAGAAAAACAAGGAAGGAGTATGCACCGATACGGCTTCCCATAGTAGCTTCCTTGATAAAACAAGGAAATCTATCGTGCAAGGTTCCTGGTGCTGTAAATCTGGTACTTCTCAGCGAAGACGTTAAGCCTTTCTGAAAACATAGACAGTATTAGGGCTCAACTTCGACAAAAACTTCTAAGTCACTGCCCTTAATAAAGGTTGTAGAATGATAGCCTCATCTCGGAGAAGGATCCTATGCCTTTCTACCCTACAATCTGTTGAACGATTTGCTGTTTTCAAGTCAGATCAACAGTAAGAAGACAACCCTCTGTCCATTGTATCGCTGCAGTTGTATCTTATTTCGTACGTCAAGAGTACATACTTAAGGTGGCGCTACAGCCCGGGGTGGACCAGGGCCTCAACCAACAAGCGTCTCCAATCAGCTCGATCTTTAGCTAGCTGCCTCCAGTTTCACACGCTAGGTTGGTTGAGGTCCCCTTCAACTTGCGTGTGCCACCTGAACATCCACAATGTGGATTTATGTCCCAGTCCGGTAGTGTAACATACCTAATGGCTGAGAAAATATTTTCCGATCTCCTGTTTTGGTATGCGATTCCAAAATGCAACCATCAGCCTTGCGTGACCAGTTACATCATACCCAGAGACGCCCCTCTGGAAACGAAGCCTTGCATTCATCCTAAGACCACCTTCTGTTCCTTTGCTTTGAATGTTTTTATTGTCGCTATACACACACCCACACACACAGAAGCCGCATCTGCTTCAAATTCAGGTGGATGCTCAAATGTTCACATGTTCCGATGTTTAGATGTTCAGTTGGATGGATGGATGGATAGCAGTGGTTGGGTTTTTGCCGGACGGACGTTCCTGGGGCTCTTAACTAAAGTGGACGGCAAGGTGACATTAACCGTACGGAGACTTATATTATTATTGCATTTCATTAAGTGGGACGAAAGGTACCAATACCCAGCGCACTGGGTCTGGTGCTCAGGGGGTGGAATTTTTATTACGAGAATTTGTTATGTGTTACCGAGCGCGCATAGGTTTGAATAATTTATAAGCGCAAACGATGAAGGTTGGAGTCCAACTGTGGACTGTGGGCGGTGTAGTTACATGGTAATTGAAAACATTCTTACATGTGACGGTCTTTATGTTGATTGGATGTATGTATGGTCTGTCCACGACGACGCCAGATGTTGTAAATTTGTTCGACTAAAGCCAAAGGATGCAAAATAAATTAATGAGCAATAGATCATATGGCATGGTTCGAGAATTGTTGTCGAAAACTGGTAGTAGGCCGAAACGTTTAAATGGTAATTTAGACAGAAATGTTTGTGTGTGTGGACATACATAACAAATGTGTGACTGAACAGGACGACCATTGATTAAATGGAAAGACAATTGGTTGATACTTTAGATTATGGGTGCACTAAATGAAAGTGACACCTCGTGTCCTGTGACAACATGTAGCATACGAAAATGGAATTTAGATCACAGGATGTAGACAGATGATGAATGGTTGTGGGTTGTATGATGAAATAGTCCTTCATTTACGCCTTATTGGGGTCAAACATGGTTTGGATTTGAGACATTTAGCTAGAGCTAATTTGGTTTTAAAGTGACGGTCAGTCATTTTAGCCCACAACGTCTGTATTCGTGTTGACCATCTAAGGAGAGGTTTCCTAGGGAACTCCATCGCCCCCAGGATCGATTTGAAAAAAAACCTTTAGACTGATGTTCACTCGGTCTATATATCAATGAATACTGAGGCACAACACCGACATCTCGGCCAGAACGTTACGATGGACGTTACTATGACTTTGGGGTACTGAAAGGATTCGTCTTCCTAGGCTCTGCTAACGACATCAACACGGAGATCCAACATAAAATAGCATTCGTCAATCGCCTTAAGACTATTAACTATTTAGCAAGGTCTATCGAGAAGAACCAAGGAGAAGCCATACCTATATAAGACCTTCATCACCTCCGTTCTGCTGTATGGTGCAGAAGCATGGGCATGGTTAAAGTCAGATGATAGCGCACCAGGACTTTTCAAAAGACAAGATCCTACGTTCATGGTTCATGAAGAAGAAGGTTTAACCACAAACTATACGAGCTTTAAAACGTCATGTAGAGCGAGTGCAGCCTTCCATTCTCTTCGATCTTGGGGCACAGAGTTTCCAGTTATCAAAACCAAGCGCTCTAGAATCCGCAATAGCTTGGTCTTCAAAATAAAAGTTTAGTCTTCCTCGTCTTCTCGAACCTGGGGGCTGTAATTCGAAGATCGTCTTGACTTGACCTTTCCTGTCCATTCCCTCGATGTGGTCGAGCCAGTGGTTTGGTCTATCGTCTATCTGCTGGTAAGCTATCAGAGCCGGTGGCCTTTTTGTCCTATTTGGCTTTTGATAGCTGCGGCAAGCTTTTCTATACTGATTGACTGAAGGTGGATTCTTACACATCTACGATCTCCTGTGCATCGGTGACTAGGTTCCCACATTGAAGCCAGCTGTGTGTTGCTCAGTCTTCTCCTGCAGCATATGACAAGTTTTGTAGCTTTAGGATCGTCAGCCTTGTAAAAACAAGCAAAATATGGAAGCTGCTTGTAATGGGAAACTCCCAAGATTGTTTACAGGCGAACAACGCCGATCCTCCGGCTTGAATAGTCTTTAAATTCAACCAAACCAACATTATTCACTTGATAGAGAACCTTATTAATCCATCCTGCAAGTCTCCAGCAGATGTAAGTGCAATCCAAAGTTTAACTTCAGCGCCTTTCTATCCGGATTCAAACGGAGAATTTTTAAGACGGTGTTTCTCGAAATTCTAGAGAACAACAAGCAAGGCTACGAGGCCTCAGCAACGTTTTAATCGACGTATCGTTCAATATCGGATGCAAGTGGAACATCTGTAGATTACATGGCAGGCAGCAGGGAGCATTGTTCTTCGTGATTTTTCAGAAATCTTGCCAGCATAAGACCATCAAAACCAACGTATTGAGACTTTGTTGAGAAGAGTCTAGGAAGCTGCATGTTACTTACTTATCAGGCCGGCGACCCTTGGAGGGTCTGAGTTTAAAACAATGTCGCTTTTCATCCTTCACGGTCCCGGGGACGCTGCTTCCAGCTTACTAGACCAAGATTTCTGGCGTCTGCGATTGCCTGATCTTTAAACCGGTGGTTCGGTCTTCCTGGAGCTGGAGCATTCTCGTCCATTCGCTTGATGTGGCCGAGCCATTGCAGTCGACGCATTTTTGCCTTCCGGACTACATCCACATCTTTGTACAGCTCGTAGAGTTCGCGGTTATATCTTCTCCTCCATATGCCCTCCTCGCAGACTGGACCAAAAATTCGACGTAGGATTTTTCTTTCGAAGGATCCCAAGATCTGCTCCGCTGTCTTACTTACCGTCCAGCATTCAGCTCCATAAAGCAGGACTGTCAAGATCAGGGTTTTGTAGAGCAAGATTTTGGTCCTTCGGGTTAGGTGTTTGGACCCTAGTTGTTTGGACAAACCGAAATGGCAGCGGTTGCCTAAGGTTATCCTTCGTCGAAGGTAGATAAACTCCTTCACTACCTCAAAATTATAGCTGTCAATTGTTAGGCTTTGACTAAGACGGTGTTCGAGGCATCGGTTTTTTGCCGACAGTTTGTACTTTGTTTTATCTTCGTTCATCGTTAGACCACCTCGTTTGGCTTGTTCTTCTTTTGCCGTAAAAGTCTCAATAATTGCACACTGGGAACGGGCGATGATGTCGATATCGTCTGAGTATCCCAACAGCTGGATGGATTTGATGCCTTTCGCACTATCTGCTCCAGCAAAAGATTTAAGAATTCATGCATGATTGGAATAATTCGGAGGTTCTGTTCCCAAACTGCACGGTGCATTGCGAGTTCTCTAGCATGGCGCGACACAATCGGATCAGTTTTCTCGGGATCCCGAATTCGTCCATCGCGTTATATAGTTCGGTGCGATGAATGCTATCGTATGCGGCAGAACTGTTCCATAAGATGTCACCTACAGAGGGCAAATAGCACAAATGGTAGTTCTAACCACGTTTTATCTCCCAGGGGTCCGTCGTCCAGAACGGTCCAGAACAATACACATATCTAGTGCTAAATCCGCAAAGGAGTATATTTATCCAAAAGTAACAATAACCAACACATAAGGTCTCCTTCTTTTGCCTCGACCATATCACTGCCCAAGGATGCAAGTTACTACAAAATCACGCACAACTTTCAAAAGGGCCCTCTTCCTCGATTTACTTGTAAATTTTCCCAAATCGATCTTTAATTTTAAGTTTTCAAAATATCCTTGGGATTAATTATTACAAAATCCAAATTAACTACGAATCCCCAAAGGACAACCTTCGCTTCGCCAAAAATTCAGATAAGGTTTCTTCTCTTATCCTTTTCCTCCGTTTCTACTTTTTTTTTTATGAAAGACAGCCCATCAAATCCTCTCTCATCCTGTTACAATCCATCTCCTATACTCTTTTCCTGTTGGTTGCACAATTTCTCAACTAAATTCGACACCTAATCCCCATTCATCATATTTTCAGGACCATGCACAGCCTGTTTCAAAGTTTAAAAAAAAAAAAAGGAATGTATACCATGAAGCAATAAATAAATTAAAATTTCACGCGCTTATCCTAATTTATTGCTCCCAAAACAAATCCTGCCTTACTCTGGTGGCGCCCACCAATTCATCGAGATATATGAGCCTCGGATATACCCTTAGGACATTTGCCCAATAACAACAACAAAAGAGAAGAGAAATAAGAAAAAAAAAAAAAAAAACACGAAGGATTCTTCCCGCATACAGATTTACATTGTGTCTTACACCTGCCATGGGTACTCAATCAAAAAGGAAAATGTTTCTTTCGAACATAATTTTCTTTAAGGATAAAATGCCAAAAAAAAAAAGGATATTGTCTTACAAAAAAAAGGGCAAAAGGGAGGAAAAAATAAAAGTTCCGCCATCACACCCATATCGGGGGTGGCCGCAACCGCACACAGAATATGAATGTTCTCTCCCATGTAGACCGCTATCTGCCACCCTGAAGCGGCACTGGAATCCTATTTTACCCCGAAAAGGGATAATTTCAAAATTGTGTACGTGCTTAACCTTGATATCTACGCGAATGTATACTCCCGTACTCGTATGTCGGTGATGAGGGTGTACTGTGTGCTATTGCAATTTAAATGCCCGAAAATGGCTTGAAGAAAGGGAATTTAAATTTTAAGTAGAGGATGGGGGGGACTCATGTTCGTACGTTTTTTTTTTTTTTTTTTTTGACTCCTTAGGCTCAACTTTCCATCATCCTCTCCATTTATTCATCTATCCATTGGCAGACAAATGATGTGAGAGAGAGAATCGGGATTAGGATGAGAAACCAAAATGTCGAAATTTTATACTTAAAGCAACAGGAGCGGAGTGAAGAACGTTTTGGCCTTCAGTGGTACCATTACGGTACCTAATTCGATGAAATGTACTAACGAAACCAGGCTTTGTAGCATGATTGTCTGTCAAAGTGCTCAGTTGAGTATCACAAGTTGGGTTAGATTAGGTTAGAGTGGCCCAATGTGCCTAGCAACTAATTTCTTAGACCCAATGAGGTCTATTCGAATGTCTACAGGATCGAATCGAAACAACCAGAGCTTTCGATGAAGCAGAGGAGGCTGTTGTCGTTAATGTTCACGATATCCATAAGTTTATCAGTCTTCTGGATGGACAGCGCTAAAAAGCTGCAAAGAAAATGAGGTGTAACTTTTCACAATCGACCTTCTTACAGGTCTGCGGGTACCTCTTCTCAGAGAACCAAGTCGTTTAGGGAGATAGACCTACAGGCCTACAAGCCTATCAGATAGTGTCTATGACGCTTTCATAAAATTAATCCATCTAAGCGTTTCCGGTTTAAGTCAGCCTTGACTTGTATAACTTAACAGGCCAGCGACCTTTGTGGGTCTGAGCCTGAGCTAATGCCGCTTTCCTTGCTTCACGGTCAAGAACACGATGCTTCCAGTTTACTAGGCCAAGGTCAACAAGCATCCGCGATTGCTTGTTTTTCAGACCGGAGGTTCCGTTTCACTTTTCTTCGTGAACCAGGTGGCTGGGATGCGAAGATCCTTTAAGCTGAAGTGTTGTGATCCATTCGCCCTCCCTGCACACAGTACCAAATAGTTGATGAAGATTTTTTCTTTTGAAGGATCCTAAGATCCTTAGCCGCTGCTACTTCGGTTTCTGCAAACAGCTAAGTCCCGTGTGGAGTCGACATCCTAGTCCCTAGGTTTGAGATGACTAAGAAGACCGAATGCAAGAAGGCTTGTTCTTGAAAAGAAATAGCAATGCGCCCTGGATTTAAGAGAAAGAAGGTTGCAGTATCCCAGACAGAGACTCTTCACGGGTCGGGGTCTGATAAGTAAAGGAAAGAGCTTAACGCCACCCACCAGATATATAGAACCTTATACAACCTCAACCTTATTCCCTTTCATAAAGTTCAAGTCTAACCCTCAAGGCGGCGTAAACAACACTACTTAACCATCGAATTACGGGAAGAATCCTCTAAAGTGCATCTTAAGCCCTAAATCCCTAAAACGGTTCAAAGAACGCCCGTCTGCAGGTTCACTGGAGAATTTTAAAGCTCAGTTAAGCTTGTTTAAGCACGATTTTCGTAATATTTGCACCGTCTCAAGCGATTTAAGGACTCTCTTCATAGCTGGAACCTTCGAAGCTAGTTAGTCCATCATTGAAGAACTGCCCATTTTGAATACTGTGTTGTCTTCCATTTTGGGAACCTTGATCCATTAGAATTTGGAAGAATTTAGCTTAAACTTGGAACTTCAAAACGTTTTAGGCCCAACAATTGCAAAACAATCCGTCCCTGCTGATGACAACTCCGCCGCCGCCACCGCTGTCGTGTAAAACGACTTGATGACAGCGCCCATGATATATTACAGTTATTGCTCTTTGGGTCTTCGCGGCGCGAAACCATTTCCAACCGCAACTTTCCAAACCAAACGCAACTGCCTGAATGAGGAAAAGACAAAAAGAAAAAAAAAAAAGAAGAGCGGCCTACTCTCAAAGATAGAATCGTTTGATGTGTAGGACTACATTTGTACGTGTGGGAGATACACAACGAAGCTGCGGATAAACCAGACGAAACAAGAACACATATTGTTAGGGAGCTTCTCGGGGTGGCTTACATGAGAACATGAGAAAACCATATACTCCCGGCCGCTTCGCCGCCGCCGCCAGTCTGTCATGTTAAATTTGTGCGTGAAGAAACCACTGACACCGCCTCAGCCGCAAGACACATCCACACAACCACACCGACATCTTCTCAAGTTAATCCTGTTATTAATGTTGCCAGATGCCAAACGGATCCTTTTGCCCAGGACTCACATTGTCTTATTACTATGAAGCGGAATGATGGCATTACGGATGATTATTTATCCCTCATCCTCTATCAGTCATCGTCGTCGCCTTAAAAAAAAAGGTCCTTTGCGGGGGCAACACTCTAAAGTGCGTATGTCTGTGTGCTACTGCTCTTCTGCTCCTGGCGTATGGTATTGTTCGCTCAATTTTATGAAAATTAATTTAATTCCTGGTTCTGGTTGTGGCGGTAATTTCCAGGGTCGCGCGGATTAGGTTGCCAGGCTCTGGAATTTCCTTCTCTTTTCGTGCGCGAGCAATGCCGAGTATTTATCGCACAAATTATGTCGAGAACGGTTTTAAATGCGCGGCGTATTTATGTAAATTCCGTTTGATTAAATTTCTATCATTTGACTGTCGGATTTGGGCGGATAGGCGGGGATGGGCGATTCCCGGAAGAGCATGAACAGGATTTACCGCCAGTTGTTGGGTATTTAATGTTAAAGATGTCGACATCGTCATCGTCGTGCTGTCACTGGGGCAATGCGTGTGGTTCGACTTGTCGTCGGTGTTGACAAGTATGCCGCCAATCGAGGGTGGATTATTGGAAACGGAAATATATGCATTTTGCCTTTTTCCCAAAAAAAAAACATCAAGACACAATTACACAGAGGAATCAAATTAGCTATTCAATCGTGAGTGTATGTGGGAATTGATTAATATCCTGTTTTAGAGGGGAGTGTAGGTGGAATGTTGATCTATAGAACTGATTTAGAGTGTTGCATGGAATGAGCATTTAATGAAAACGGTGAAGGTCATGAGGGTTGCAGAGAGAAAAACATACGTCTTTGGGCTTTCAGAAAACCAGTAGCGTGCCCCACTAAACGATCAAAGTCCTTCCAGATGATCATGGTGAATCCACTTTTCAATTGCATTTTCAACAAACATTGTGTGTCCATTTGTTTCGAAGAAAGTTTGTCGATGTCTCCCGCATCATGGGTATCATGCTTGACCCAAAATTTAACTGAAAGCAAAACATCGAACACAGAGCAAAGAAGGCATGTGTTGCCTTCTAGGCCTGCAGGAAATCCTTTTGAAATAACGATTTCTTTGTGGATGTACACAGCCGCAGCGCGTCCAATTCTTACCCCCGAGTCACTTTTATGGGGGCTACAAGCCTAAAACATTACGAAACTCCAAAGACTCCAAGGAACAGCTAGTGTAGGCACTAGGGGATTATTGAGGTCGGCCCCAATGGATGCCCTTACTGTGGTTCTGCATCTTCTGCCTCTCGACTTACAAACAATAAATACCGCACTACGCAACGCAGTCAGACTCAAGGAATCAGGGTGGTGGTGCCCTACGGGCACATCCTGGACTCATTACCGAATGGCATGGTTCCGTTTCCAACCGACTACATCATACCCAAACCAAATTTCAGGAAAAACTTTCACGTGGGATTCCCAACCAGAGCTCAGTGGAGGAAAAACGAAGTAGTGAAGAACTTCGACACGGTCATCTACACCGACAGATCAAAGATGAACTGCAGTGTGGAGGCCGGTGTCTACTTGGAAGCACTGAAATCCAGGCGGAACTATTGCCAATCCAAAAGGCCTGCACGCAACTCGGATGTGACACAATGCCCAAAAAAATCATTGCTATCCTAACCAATAGTCAAGCCATTATCAAAGCTATTGACTCGGCTACCACATCCTTCAAACTGGTGCAGGAGTGCCGGAATGAGTATAAATGGGAAATTGAGTTTAGACACGGTTCAGAACTTGACAGACTGGTGTGGTTTGCAGAGCATCAAACTGCTGTCTACAGCTTTTCAGTGTCGGTCTCAATTGTGGTGAACATGTCATTGGCCAACTTATTTCCATGAAATATCCTAAAAGAGCTCGAAGTCCAGAAGTGACACAGTTTTCCTCTGTTAACAGCTGCCAAAATGGAAATGTTTCCAAAGTACCACACGTGATCAATTCTTTCGAAATCCATTCCAGGACCTATCTTGTAAGGCTCTACGTCTAGAGACATCTCGAAACAGACCACATTGCTGTGTTTCTTGTCATCTGGCTTGCAGTCGGAGACTCTCTTATTAATTTCTTTGCGGTTCCTCCGGAACTCGGGCTGGTTCAGGGAGGCCAACTGAAAACAATCTATTCCATTTATTTAAGGTATCCCACACCATATCGGGGAACACAATGGATCCACTGAGATCAGAGTGAGGCTGCACATAAATGCAACCATCCCTACAACCTTACTTAACCTTGCGGTGCTTCTCTGGTCTGAATTCCTAGTTGAAGGACACATGGCTACTCCTAGCATTCTCACAGTAAACATATGTATGTGCAACGCTTTCCTCGTCTTCTAGTCCTTTTCTAGAAGTCTACTTTCATGTCCTGCGGACGGCGCTACCGCTTATTCAAAAGTGGCTCACCTCATGCTTATAACTTTCCTAGCGTCTGTTAGAGCCGGCAGACACTTTGAAAGGACATTTTGTCTTCTTGCCGCTTTGGCCCTTATTCGGGCACTCCTCGATGTTCATTTGTGGCCCTTTTCTCGATTATGGCAATCACTCTTCCTTTACCAATGGGAATGAATGTTTTGGGGCTCAGAAACCCAGCTGCTTCGAGACATCAGATGGCCCACCCTTTTCTTCCGTCGATACCAAAGTTGCTGTCAAGTCAAGTAATTTTGTGGTTCAGATCCCCTGTAGAGGGTTGGATTGGTCATGCTTAAACGACCCTAAATAAGCTCCATAATCACTATCATCACGGGCCACCAACATGCCTCTTTCCTAATGATTTCTGCAGGAGCTGCAGAGACCCTACGCTTGCCTAGCCCTGTCCAAAAGAAGACTGCTTCAACCATCTTACCGATTTGACTGACATTGATGTTGGAAGCATCCGTCGCTTCATCAGAAGCTTCAGATGCCTCAATTCACCCGCAAGCAGGTAACACAGCAACAGATCCGGTGGTCCTTTACTAGTCTAAGTGTGTTGGATAGCATACGCTTTGGATTAGGTCCAATTTTCATTTTGACATTCAAGTGCTGACATAATCCCTTGCGCACACTTTTCTTCCTTTTCACATTTTTCCTGTCTAACAGCCTTCAAAAGATGCTGGAATGCATGCAATCTCCATCAAAGGTAGATAGTGCTTAAAATGTACCGATTGGATCTGAAAATGCGGCTTCCATATCCTGATGCACTGAATAGGTTTAATTAGGACCAACCCCTTGGATTCCCGACGATACCGACAAATCCTTCAAGTATTTCCCTCAATGTTGACCTTAATTTTCAGCAAAGCTACCTCTTCCTTTGCTAATAAATAGATTTTCGTATGCTTGCACCTGCAATTACTTCCACGGCACTATAAAGCCAACCGCGCTAACAACTTCAAGACAACTTTTGCCCTCTGATTTTCTTTTTCAAAAAATTCTTTTCTCTTGCAACACAGTTTCCCAAAGTCCTTTCTCATTCCCTCCCTCTATCTCAGTCCAAGAAAAAACTTTTTGTTAAGAATTCAATACAATCACCGTTCCACCGTGCATCGTTCCACGGTCGGTGTGCCTCAAACCCACTGTAGTTTCTCTCTCAGTAACGAACTTCAACTTTTCACTTAGAAGTGACGTAAGTTTACACTTTTCGTCCAACTTTTCGCCAACACTTTGAGTGTCTACTTAAGTAACACCCGGAGAAAGGTGAGCGTAAACATTATTTACAAAAAAGCGAAAACATTTTTCGAAGCTCGTTTTAGTGTCACAAGTCAAAAGTCGAATACACCTTTATGCGACTTCATGTCCAAACTGATACAAATTAATCCGCGGCGAGGAACTTCCCTAAGCCGACCAAAGTGCATTTCGCTATATCACTTAAAAATTACATGGAAATTGTTCCCTTGAACTTAATATCCTGAAGCCCTTAAGCTCTAAGGATTATCATCTCGTTTCGTTGGCGTGTTTTACGTTGCTCCTTCCTGTGCTCTCTCTGTTTCGCATTCATCCATTTTGCTTTTATGCGGAAAAATCTTCGTTTTTTTTCTCTCTCTCTCCTTTGGATGCATTTTGTAATTTTCTCGAAGAAGTATTAACAGGATTTGTTCGCACTCACAGGAAGCGAAGGAGCAATTTAACCGGGTCGTCTTGTTGGAACTTTTACGTCGCTGATGTCCTTAGTTTTTCTCTTTAACTGTGTGGCATTCATCTTTTTACCTGATTTTCATCGGGCGTACAGTGTGAAGTGTAGTGTAGTGCGATGGAAAGTTGTGAGAAGTCCTTTCGTCCTATTTACATGAATATACGCCTCAGTAGGCAAAGGTGTTTAATTTCCTGTTAAGCGTATGATACTAGCGGGCTACAAACGTTTTTTTATGGTTTTTTCTGTTGAGGTGTTCTGTGATGGAAGAGGTAGAGAGTTTGACTAGGAGTCTGGCTCCTTAAATCTGTATTGAATCCGTAATCAGAACTTGTTGTCGCTTCTCTCGCCACTTCTCGGTTCTCAAATTGGACTTGACAGAGGGAACTTGTTGAGCTTTCAAAATGTTTACACACAAGAGTTAGGTAGAGCAAAAGAGGTTCCAGTTCACATTGGTTTTGAAAGTTTGTGGATTCAGATTCAAGATAGAATCTTCTAAAAAGCCTAAATCGTGAAAGGGCCTGTCGAAGTCGTGACTATTTATGACACAAGTCTACATTGGCTCAGTTGTCACTTCTTCCAACGACATCACATTCGAAATGTGATCGAATGAATGACTCTTGTCAATTGCTGTTTCTTTCAACTGTCTCAATCGACTTGTGAGACTCTATATAAGACCCTAGTTCTCCCAGTCCAACTCAATGGGGCTGAAGCATGGACTCTATCAAAAGTAGACGAAGATATTCATTGTCGTTGTCGAGCAAAATATTTTTCGTAATACATTCGGTCCTATTTGCCTTGATGGGCTTTGGAAGAGAAGACCTGTTTAACATGCCTGGGGTTTGTGGGGCAAATATAGACCAACGATCCGATCCGCAAAGTCCTCGAATCCTACACGAATCCTAAGTAAAGCGCAACACAATAGATCCTTTGAGATCCGAATGAGGCTTTACAAAGGTCCAGCCATCCCTACATGCTAACCAAAGTGGTGCTCATAAGCCATAGGAAACTACAACCAACTTAGGGTATGCAACCGTTATCATGTTGGTTAAAGCCTAGGTCGAGATTGATATTTGGTCGAAGGGTGTGAATCCGGTCTTAACTTCCTCTATTCCTTGCCTCACCTGAACAATTTTTAGAATGTTCGCTGGAGTAGGTTCAGTTTCAACTGTTTCCTTTAGGGTTCTCCACATTGTTCTAAATTTATTTGATATCCGAACCGGTGTAGCAGGCGGAGTCTGCTTTGACAGCGATTACATCAGGGACTTGTCATTGTGAAATCATGCCTCGCAACTGTCTGCTCCAAGTCACGTTTGGCTCTCTTAAAACTTAGCTTAAACGATGTTTCGTCAAAGGTCGTTGGAGTGGGCCTCGTTTTTTAAAAGTAGTTTAGGGATGTATCATCGAAAAGAGGCCTAAATGGGAATGATTTGTACGTTCTTAGCATAAGCGCATGTCGGCTGTTTGGTAAAATAAACTAACACTGCTTTTATAAAACTTCAGAGAACACTTGACTGAAAGGGAGCTCTTCCCAGCACTTACGGCTACTCCTCCGCTCCTAAAATGAGGCTGGTTTTCTCACAAGTGGCTCCAAGAACATCAAGGAGGAAGGGGTTTGGTCTTCACAATGAGAAACAACATGAGGCTAGACCACTCGTTATGTAATCATCTCATCTTTCTTCCATGTGGAGACCTGCGCTATCGTTATGGCAGCGAATTAAGTTGTAAAGGACAGCTAGACGAAGTGGAGTTTCAGTGTCTGAAGCGATAGTCAAACTGCGTTTAAACCCTTGCTTAATCTCTTTCCAAATAGTTGGAGTACACAAGACCTACATATTTAAGTTCAATTGGAGATCTGAGCCAAGAGAGTCGTGTCAGGATCAGCGATGGACTTGAGGATTTCTGTAGACTTGAACTTGATTGTTGGGTTTCTGTCTATTAATAGGAAAGGCGGCATTAGTTCAGGCTCAGACCCTCCAAGGGTCGCTGGCCTGATAAGTAAGTAAGTAAGTAAGTAGTAGGATAGGCGACGGCGACGGTCCTCTTTCGTTAGGAATTTGGGTTATAGTTTCAATTCACTTCATATGGAATCAGTGAATCCAAAGTAGGCCTCTCCTAGCATATCAGCTGTCCGAGTGTGAGAACCAAGTGTAACCTGAATGAAATAATATTCTATTCGCACTTGAAACAGGCCATCAGCTTGAAACCAGTTGAGAGGAAAGGATAGTACTTGCCCTCATGCTAATGTGCCACGATGATTGTTTGGTGACAAGCCAGTGACAGCAGGATAAGGTCACGTTTTATCATCAAGGAGCTGAAGTTTTCTGAATCAAAGAGTAAAGCAAGACACAACTAAAAGAGGACCTTAAGACCAATGGACTATGGTGAATTGGATTTGTCACTTAAAAAAAAGAGAGTGAAAGTCTGAACGGAAGTTCCATTCGACGCAGTGAATATGGATCCTGCAGGACCATTTCTTCGAAAAAAAGGCGCACCAGCTCTTATTGGAAACTTGATAAAAATACGTTGCATCTCGAGGTGCAAATGACTCGAACCACTCAACTCATAAGGGACGAGTTCAACGCCATAACTGCTGTAAGGACACTTAGAATAAATTGGACAACGGAATTTCTTATTATTCGAACTTTGCAACCGGAACTAGAGACACACTCCGCTGAAAAGGCTAGGGCTAGTTGTGGAAGGTTATACGAATCCGTCGCAATTGAGGTGGTGTGCAGTTTAGGAGCAACTAAATCCATCGAGCAAGAGGATAGAAGAAGCCGATCAGAGGGTCAATCGTGTTGGAAATTGTGCTAATGTCTGACTGGCAAGTTAAGCCGACAAAGGGTATCAGCTGTTTGGAGAAAGTCCAGACATGTGTTCAAAGACTGGATTCCAGGAAAATCTCTCTTCTGCTGCAGAATGTCATTTCGAAATGACCCTGATCCGACAAGGAACTTTTACCAAGTCTGGTGGACCTATTTCAGGCTTAAGTCAGTGACTGAAGTGAGATCGTTGAACTGGAGATGTTAGGTGTATGAGTACCACCTACCACATGAGAAGCAGTTAGCGACTGAGAGGAAAAATAATAATTTCCGTTTGTCAAAACCGTTTAAACAATTTTTTTTTTTTCGGATTCCTGACGCTTAATATCCGCAGATACAAGCGAACAGCATCCATTGTCTACAACTGATCGGGAAATAATAATTATTTTCGTTCCCATCGTCGAATGGAGGAGGAGTACACAACTTCACTCCTTCCGGGCCCCGTCTGCCATGAATTGTGTCGACATACGAGTATTTTCTGATATTTACAATCTGACAGGACCAGCAGCAGTCCTGTAACAGCAGAAACAACAACCAAACATTGTTACAGAGACTGAGAAAAATAAATAAGTTCGCAACCAATTGAAAGAAACCGTTACAACATACTGCCAGTGTAGTGACAAAAGGATATACAACATTGCCTACCAGAGCGTACGAGTATATGAAGCTGACAATGACGGAAACATTTTTTTTTTCTTTTTTCCTTGTATGCATGCGAGTGACTGAATGAGTGAGTGTGTGTCGTCCTTGTTGTCCTGGCACATTTAATTAATTTTTAAATATCACAAATAACATGGCAATATCACAAAGGATACACATAGTCCTCCTGCTGAATGAGTGACTGACACACACAGAAGGACGAAAAATGCGAGAGGAAATGAAGGACTATTGTTCGAGCAGAGGAGTGTATCTTCTTATCTAACAACCCATGTAATTGATGTGGATTTACGTATGCGAATGTGTGACAGGACATTTTATCAACTTTGCAGCTGAAAAAGAATGCATGCACACACACACATACAGAGTCCTTTGATGGTGACGACTAGCATGTGGTGCCCTCTGGCCTGGCTATGAGAATAATTACTTGAGAGCTAACCAAGCGCGAAAGGAAACTATTATGCTGTGAAGCTCGACACATGTACACACAATGTGGGGTACCGCGTGTGGTACTCCAACTACTGGGCGTGTTCGACATAAAATTTCAGGGTTTAGTCCTTGATTTTCACAACTTTTCCCTGAAAATCCTTTTGAATCGTATCATCAGTTTAATGCAGCAACAATGTTTGCTCCAATATGCTTCCTGACGATTCCCACATGGATGAAGAGTATCCTTCACTCGTATCACATTAGGAATTCTAACGTCTCTCTCGATGGAAACCGATTCATTACGTCAGAGTCACTAAGGATTTCGCATGCGGACGATTATTTCGCATGTATAGTTGATTAACATGTGAGGAGACGACGACGACTGTTGGGGGGCTGCCTTCACCTGTCAACTACAGCCAAAGCGGGGGTGGCAAATGTATGTCACGTAAGCTATAACGAATGAAATATTTATGAAGAGCTTCCGGTTGGTAAAGGCACCCGCAAATAGGAACGCAAGTTTCAAGTGGCATTTTAAATCAGTCAAATATATACATGTGAAGCCAGGACTGCGGCAGAGTATTGATTCAAGGCATTAAGTTCCACTTAAGTGCGGCAATTACTGTGTATGCTAGTCAAATATTAAGCCGGGTCGTCATCATGTTGGCTTTGTGGGTGTGAGTGCCCTAGTTTTATTGCGGTTACCACTTAGACTGGCATACATTGGTGACAAATGGCGACGTAAAACCTCGATGGTTGGTAAAGATTATGTCTGAGAACGGAAGGTATGTCCTTTTTTCATTAGGCTTGCCGAGAGGTTTTGTTTAAAATTCCTTTTGATGAACAATGCTGATATAACAAATTAATGGCGAATAGAATGCTATGTTTGCAAGTCGGTATGCTTCAAGATTGAAATCGGATTGCAGGTCCTTTGACAAACTATGTATGAGTAGACTTTCTTTCTAGAAGGATGTAGGGACAGTAGATTACCGAAAATAGCTCTGTGGCTAGTTCAAGTCAAAAGCCTTTCTGACTTCAAGTTGGTAAATCACAACGTGACTTAAGACGAATTTAAGGATCTAATTCAAAATCTATAAGGTTTATGGACGACAAGATCGGGATTAGGATCAGGATTCCACCAGATATGTCAGGCACTCTTCTCTTCGAAGCTTCCATCGGAGCCTCTGTACTCATAGAAATGAATTTCACACCAAATCTTGCTTCAAAGTCCATTTTTAAGACTTCTGGTATGAAACCTCTAGGACTATGCCAAAGTTCGGCGACTTCAAGCCCAAATCGAAGCTTTCACAATATGGTAGGAAGCATAAAGTCGAAAATATCTGTATGTCGAGCCCATAAAGGTTCACAATCAGGGCTAACTTTTTCAAAGCTCGATTCAAAGCTCGAACGCCTTATAAAACAAAAAGTGAGACCAACCCAAACGACGAAATATGACACCTACAATTGGGATAATCTACAGTCTACACTTGCCTATTTATCAATTTTTCCTTTAGAAAAGGCGAACAAGGCTCACCTTGTCTGGTTTCATCCCTTTACCTACGGTATCTTCGAAGATCCCCCTAAGACCGGTGTTTGCATTACTAAACTTGCCTATACCATCACTCTAGGTATCATCAGAACGACAAGTGGATCATTAGAAGTCTTCCAACTGATAAGTGACTGAAGAGTTTGAGAAGCACTAGTACGTGATATCAAGCCTTGAATATTGGCTTTCTTAGAAAGTGAAAGGAGTACCAGTTTCAAGCTCTGAAGGGATAAGCTGAATGGTAATAAAAGCTTTATCCAATCACCAAAGAAGTTGCCCCTTATTTAGGCTTAGAAGGTGGATTGACGGTGTACAGTGCCTCCTCAATCGAAATCTCTTGTAAAAACATTGAGTTCTCAGCATTATTTGTCCGATCTTCAGGAAGGGAGCTTCTCTACTCTGTGTGATCTAAAGAGACATCAGTCTCTTAAATATCGCAAGCCTTTCGTCACCAACCTGATTGATCCTCACTAGTGCTGTTTAAGACCAGTAAAGTCCATCTCCTGTCAAATTTTCATACTTGGGCAGAACCTAAAGAAAACCTAAGAAGACGAGGCGGTTTTAATTAAAAGTATGAAGATGAAGGAAACAGTCACCATGGATCCTGAAATTATTCGGTTCGAAAATTCTTTGCATACAACTTAGAACAACGTAGCAGAGGATAGAGGTCTTTGCAGCCCCTAAACCTCTTTACTGTTGGATAGAGGTCTTAACAACTTCGGTATGAGAAACCGTAGTTAGCTAAGAATCGAACTCGCTAGGGAGGTCTCATGGTGGACGCTGATCCAAGCAGTGTACCTAGAATGTGTAGTACGTTCCGTACTGTATTTGATGGCCTACTATGTGGACAATAGGGACGAATTAAACAGAACTTCGGAGCCTCTCAATAGTTAAGACAAAAGATGACACAAGGCACGTCTGAATGGCAATGATCATAGAATCAGTTGCAGAAAAGACGCTCTGCCAAATAAGATTCAAAACCCTAGGAAGACACTTCCTTCAGGACATAGAAGAACTGTCCGACAAATCTGTGGCCGGCATACATAGATTTATCCGCGCCTCGGACTGGCTCGATAGTACACAGGCAGGCTTGTAGTTCCTAGTTAGGGGGGTTGAATCCCCTGGGGTACCACAATGGGTCTACATTGACCAAAGTGTGGCGGAGATAGGACTTCTTTTCCCGTCAACCCTATTACCTAACCTTACCATCTTTCCAGCTTATCTTCTCGAAAGGTGTATGAGAAAGCTCTCAACTTGGTGCAGTAAAATTTCACCTAAAAATTCTGCTGACTGGACATGGGTAAGGTAAGGTTAGGCTGCATTTGATGCGGCCACACTTAGACTTGAGAAGGTCCACATGGATCTGTTATTTCTTCTAGAAAACTAACTGCAGAACCAGCCGGAGCTAGCTATGAAGCACTGGAGGCTACCTATGCTGGTGTCAGCCAGTTTGTTGAGATTGTACAAAAAAACTGGGTCTTCTTCGAGCTAAGAGTGCTGGACATTTACAGAGAAGATGACGAATCGATATAAACCATCTATTAACCGATTTGAAGGCCGCGTATGACAGCATTTTCACACTTCTGGCATCCCTAGCAACCTGAAGGTCGGTAAAGTCCACATCGAGACCTTCGATATCAAAAAAGGATTAAGAAAAGGCGAGACGCTTTCATGCAATTTCCTCAACATCGATCTTGAAATAATTATTCAGAGCTCAAGAGCCCACACCAGAGCCACAATCTTTCAAAAGTCTGCTCCGTCTGTCTCGCCTACGCTGACGATATTGGAAGTTATCGAGAGACGAAAGTGACGAAGATGAGTTCAGTGGTCAACAAGGGCTTAACAAAGTAACACCGACGCCTTCGACAGAACGTCACTCTAGACAGATATAACTTTGAGGTAGTTAGGGACTTTGTCTACGTAGACTCCGCTGTTAACTGAGGCAACGACTCAGAATAAGCCTTTCCAATCGCTGAGAAGGCAATTGAGTAGCAAAACCTTTTCTTGAACAACCAAAGTGACCCCACACAGGACCCCACTTTACGGCGCGAAGGCATGAACTTTGTCAAGAATGGATGAGGTTGTCCTTGATTGTTTTAAAAAGAAAAATCTTCTCTGGTGATCTACGGTTTCACCTGCATAGATGGGGAGTGGAGGAGGAGATGCAACGACGAACTGTGTGGGCTGTTCAGCGATATCGATAAACGACTAAGATGGTTGGGACATGTAGCGCTTTGGCTCGGAGAGTATTTGAATCTACTGCGAAGCGACGCCGCAGTAGACGAAGACTGCGACTCAAATAACATGGGTAAGTGGAAAGCGACCTCCACGAACTTGGCGTGTGAAACTGGAGATAGCTAGCTGTAGATGCTTGCTCATTTAGGTCCAGATCCACTCCAGACTGTGAAGCTTTCATAAGGAGGTAGATCGAGCTAGCTGGGGACCTTTGCTGGTTGAGGCCCAGATCCACTCCGGACTGTCTAAGGCTTCCATAAACCATCCAGAAATGAAAGTGAAATCTTAGAATGACTTTTAGTGGCCTAGTTGGCAATTTGTGTAGGTCTTTTAAAAAGCTCTCGCCGGGCTTTATTTCCGGTTTTGCTTTCACATACAGCATGCTCTTCTGTAGTTATGTATTTCGGCAAAGTCTCTGCAGATGTCTGTCCTCTTCACAGATTGTAATCTACTTGTAGAGCTAGGAAACAAGGAAGTATTTTTCGTCAATAGCTTGCAGAAATCCATTCCTATCATAGATTTACATAATTGGTTTCGTCCCGATTCTGTTCCTACTAAATTGTGTCGTATACCTTTAGTTACCATTGATACCTCTTCGTTTCGGGTCTCAACACATCAAGCTTCAGACTAAGGCAAAACGGAACGTGGAGGAGACAACGCTATCATTCTGTTTAAACGAGTTCAACAGCATTGCCTGTGACAGGAAGCCTAGGTTATCAAAGAATGCGCCAATGTTCGTATGGCCCGGCTTGAACACACGGTCATGGTTTGAATGTATTATTGACAGAGTTATAGCCTGTTCGTCTAAGCAGGTTCCATATCCATTTTCAAGACGCCTTTGAAAATATATGTGCTTCCCGCTTTCTTTTGATCAAAAGACTGCTTAAGCTCATGGTGTGGCTTTAAGTAATCCCCTTTAGCTTCGCACTCTCTCCATAGTGTTGTGACTTTTTCGTGGCTTACGTGAAGTTTTCGGTCAAAATGATGGTCCAACTGAAGCCACTAGTTGGTGTATTGTTGAAAAATTTCAAATATTCAGCTCCATGGTGGCTTATGGACAGTCACATTCGTTCCCGAAATTTTGCATGAGAGGCAAAATCTCACAAGATGCCTAGAGAGTTTTGCGAAAAGACTTAGGGTTCCGCCCGTACAAGGTCCAGCTTACTCTTGACCAAATTGTGATCAACAAGGATGGTAGCTTACGAGGTCATCCCTTTCAATAGTTGGTACAACAAAATTCAACCAATAGCACTCACGAAAGTTTGAACTTAAAATTTCGGTCCACATCCCCACCTTATACCACGAAGGAGAGACCTAGTCACTCTACCGACCTAATTTTACATCGATTGTCAAGTGAATCACTCGTTTAAATGAACAGGCGGGCTGTTGTTTAACAGCAGGATACCACTTAGAGGCATGCACCCCAAAACATTAAAACAAATGACAAACTCATGCCCATACGGTGGAGGAAACTCCCTTAGAATGTCCGCGCAGTCGACAGATTGTGCTTATTGTCGATTATGTGAAGGAAAAAAATGTTTCGTAATCCTCACGAGCTTGTTAAATGGTCGACTATAACCTTTTATTAGTCCCTTCAGTGCCCGCGTTAGAATGAGCTTCTCAAATCCACTTTTTGAATCCCACTGTGCCAGGCAATGGCCACATTACTGTCATTTTCCTTTGAAGATGATCAAAGCGTCAGTTCTCCTAAAGTAATTATGCCCAGCAGAGCACCCCTATACACACACACAGAGAGAGAAGGAGACCAGCCTCCAGTTGTACGTAATTAGCTGCACTGTTTGGAATAGAAACCTAGGACACAAGAACACCATTCTCGTGAAAGGCACACACTCCACCCCCAACCAGAGATTAGAAAGTACATCGACACCAATACCAACATCGTTCCTGGAGCAGAGTTTCCACAGCGTTGGAATAAGATTATGGCGGCTGACCTTTTTGGTTATGCCGCCGCAAGTGTAATTTAAGACCCCGAGCATTTGGTTAAATCCATCTCTCTGCCGTGCTGGTTAAAAGCTTTTTAACAGCCTTCTAATTGAATTTGGGTGTGAGCTGTGCTTGGTGTTCCCTGAAAGCGAGGAGAGTTTAGTAGGACGACGAGGACGGATGCTGTGTCTGGGACGGAGGCAGAACATCATTACGCAATTAGTGAAGGAGGTACCGACCTTGGGGCATTTTTCCAAATAGATTGCTTCTATTTCCTTTTATACTTTTTCTTGAGCTTCTTTCCATCAAACGGGGTGCTTCGTCGTCGTTGTGTTCATGTGTCCTTCCCCCCACCTCCTGTCACTCATCATCTTTTCTTGAAAGTGATTTTGAATTCACAGAATAAAACAGAGATGCTCACCGTCTCTTGATACAAAACACGGAACTAAAACTAATTAGGTTCCAAAGATTAAATAAGTTCCAAGAGGAGTGTACTTGGTTAGATGGTCACCATTGGACTGGGCTGCAGTTGAGAAGAGCAAAGGTTTTTCTTCTTCCTGTTGACGAAAAGTTCATCAAATTAAGTCGAAACTTGTGTGTAAAAGGTCAGGTTAACCAGATGAACAAGCAACCAAGCAAACTTTGGACAGATGTAAGTCGATTAATAACGGCGCCAGGATATTCAGCGCCAGGGTAAGCCCTCTAGGTAAAGAAAAGTTTCTAAATCAAAATTTTGTCGAATTATATGTTGAAAGCCGTGTAATTGAAGACGAAAGGTGATGGAGAGGGTGGACGGTGATTCCAAGGATAATGTGAAATTTGTAACATAGATGTGGAACTTTTTTTTTGGAAGGACTTCAATTAGTAAGTCACTGTTATCAATCGTGCCGAGAACTTTAAGAAATTATTATTGAATCAACAGTTGGAAGCCATTTAGCTTGAAGGAGCCGAAACATTAAGCAGTCATTAGATACATTTTAACTTTTTTGGACTTTAAAACTTGCTTTCGGATGGGAACTAACCAAGTCGCGGTACTATATATTTAAGGGACATTGCATTCTGAAAATAGTATTGAATGGACATAACTCTAGTCTCTGGTAATAGGTAGCATATGGTTGGCAACCTGAAAGTGTCAAACGAACACACCTTTACGGACTGTTGTCGACTTAAATTTTGATCATTGGTAGAACCAAGCAGTCCCTGCATGAACACAAAGAGATATCAGTTGAATCTTGAGACCATTTAAGGCGATCTTTTCATACGTGAGGGAACTGTTTCTGAGACGCTGCAGATCCTGACGACGAGGCTTCAGATTCGTTGGACCAATTTTCTTGAACATTTAACTTGTACTTCGAAAGCTCCGCATAGTTTAACGTCTCGGGGGCTGCAATTTAAAGCCTTTTGGCTGAAGAATTATTGTTCAGTTGCTTGATGAAATGAGTATTTCACGTTTGCATCTTCTCCTTTAAACTTCATTCCGAAACTTACTTACTTAAGGTGGCGCTACAGTTGGACCTGGGCCTCAACCAACAAGTTTCTCCAGCCAGCTCGATCTTTAGCTAGCTAGTTGGTTGAGGTCCCCTTTCACTTGTGTGCGCCACATGAGTCGCGGTCTTCCTCTATTGCGCTGTCCCTCGAGGGCGGATTCGAAGATATTTCAGACCGGAGCACTGGTGCACTGCAACCTCAGTCGTTGGACCTTCACTCTTCTGGCTAAGTCAATGTCGCTGTATAGCTTGTACAGTTCGTCGTTGTATCTCCTCCTCAGCTGACCGTCTATGCAGACGGGACCGAAATTCTGAATTTTTTTCTCAAAGCAGCCAAGAGCACCCTCATCCATTTTTGATAAAGTTCATGCTAATATGCAAATATACGACGAAGGATATGTCTCTCTAAAGAGCTACATACGTAGGTCGCTCTCCTACTTGACGTTGAAAGAATCATTGATATAGCCACCTACTCTAGAGTGTCCTATTGGCAGATCTACCTTCACCGTCTTGCTCCTCCTTGTTTCAGACATCCTGAGTCAAAGTATTGGTATACATTCGAACAACATTTCAAGTTAGGTCGATTTTTCTTTTGCAATAACCACCTTCTGTTGACCATGTTGGGGATAGACTAGGTAGATGGCTTTTGTGAGTAGAAAGGCTTACTTGCCAACCCCACATTTAGATCAATTTAAAACCATTTTAATGCCTAATATGAGAGGAGATGATATCCCTTGCTCTTGAAGCTTTGTTTGCATAATAACGCTGTTTTCTAATGCCTTTAATCATTTCGACGATTGTGTTTAAAGCTGTAAATGGCTTATACCTTGTGTCCTCCAAAGAATCTTTGTCCAAGGTGGTAAAAGCCTGAAGATTTGCAAAGAAAGTGGGTTTATCTCTAAAGTTCTTCCTTTACATGGATCTTCAACAGTCGTTCAACCGTCGTTTTTTCAATGAGAGCGTAGCGTGTGTGTAACTGAAGCGCTGTTAAAGTTCGTTTAAGGGAGCATTTCCTGTAGAGCATGTAAATTGCCTCCTAGCTCTGTGACAATTGGTGCATTCCAACATTCCACTTGTAGATAGGCGGACTTCTAAGCCCCAGGGCATACGGACTCGAATTCGGGTTATTGTATTGCGAAGCAGAAACCCCTTTTTGGTGTGCGGCTCCTAAGCGGTTTTAATCCTACTCAAGGCGTGCCACTGACTTGGCACTTACAGAATCCGATAATGTCACGTGGGAAAATGCCTTTGTCTTATTTCTTGTCTTCCATGCTTGGATGTTTTGTTTGGAGTACTTGCAATATATCTCGAACCTCATGCCACAGTCTTTCAGGAGGAAGTCTTCGCGATCCTAGGGCGCTTCATAGGACAGCACACATAATAAAAACTCTAGACAATTATAGAGCCGAGTTCTCTCTATAAAGGGCACGTTGTCTAAGTGTCTAAAGGCCTCCAGCAGGACTTCACTTCGTCTTTTCGTATCTGGGCAATCCCATTCATCCCTCGGTCACGCTCCGAGGGTACCCTGTAATTACCCTTGATGGTTATTACTGAAGTTATGTAGGATAGGCGAAGTGTATACAAATTACACATGTCCTTCTATACAACGGTATTTCGTACTGGAAACGAGGCATTCCATAGTTTAACAACAGTTTAGTGACAGTTTTGTGCCAGAATACATGGCAAGTGCATCATAACA
The DNA here is from genome assembly GCA_951813785.1 of Criorhina ranunculi. Taxonomy (NCBI): domain Eukaryota; kingdom Metazoa; phylum Arthropoda; class Insecta; order Diptera; family Syrphidae; genus Criorhina; species Criorhina ranunculi. Next base: position 32,250,934 of record OX638381.1, read on the forward strand.
AAGAAAGCACATATTCTCACACCTTTATTGAAAAGTATTTACAAGCTGAGACGAAAGATTCGAGAAAAGAATCATCAAAGTCCTGATTGATGGTCATAAGTAAAAGATTTAAAGGATTCCCTTCATGTTTCGGACGAAGACTGCTTCAAAAGATGAAGAAAACATTTTACGTCGTTAAAAATGTCAAACACTACTTCAGGAGTTTAAGATTCATCATGGTGTCCAACAAGGTTGTGTACTGTATCCACTACTTTTTGTTTAAAGAATTATTGACTTGGTTTAGGTTAAACTCTGGTGAGACTGTGACCTTCTTGCTAATCTGAACCAGGAAGGAGAGCGAAAAACCCAACAACTGCCTGACCAAAGGAAAGATACAAGAAGAATGGTACGTTCCAGAAAAACTCGAAAAGACCGTTTGGGAAAACGTAGACGTGCTAGATGTCCATAAAGGGATACAGGAGCTGGATGCAGTAAAGAGCAAAGTGGGTCAAATTGTCAACCGAATGGCATACTTCACTTTCATTTCACCCACGTAAATCGATCAATGGACATTCTTTCAAAAGCTAGGTCCTATCCAACATCCAACCCACATCCTTGACTACAAATTCAAATATATCGTGCAATCAAAGTTTTTAAGTGCAAAACACAAAACCCATTTCTAGAATATATACGACTATACGAGAAGTCCTGTGACAAGTTGAGCGCGTATTCCTGAGCCACTATACAAGACCAGTAAACAATCATCCAACCGTTGAACCAAATTGTAGCTAATTCATTCAAATCGAACTGCGGAACAGGGGGGTACCGCCCCCGTACATAAAATGGAAAGTATCCTGGAAAATATTGAAGTTAGCTGAGGCGACAAATTGGATATTACTTTGTGTTGTGTTTCCGCTCCGAAGGAGCACAGCACTGGGACTGAGAGTGTGTGTATTCCTTTTATTTTCCGCCAAATTGGAACTGGAAAAACAACGCTAATTTGTTTCCTTGTTTTTTGTATCGAATAAATGAGATTTGTGTACAGAAGTGAGGCACTTCAATTGTGTGATTGTATTCGCGAAATGCAATTATAAACGTTTAATTAATAAATGCGATCAAGGACGAAACAGGAGGAGTTGGACTCGATGCCAAGCGATTATTGTTTGTTATGATTCGAGGTGAAACACAATAATTAATTGAATGAGAATAACAAAATACAAAACAGCAGTTGACACTGGTATTGGTAACGGGATTAAAAATAAATAAAACAAAATTCAATTAAAGCCGTTGTATCCACAAGCGATATAATACCGATAATTATGCAATTAAAAGATGGTGGATCCTTTAAAAAATAAAAAAGGAGTATATGCTTAAAAAATTAAACAGGAAACTGCGACCAGAGTTATCGGTTTTATTGCATTCACCAGGAAATTGTATAAGTTCCGGTTAACAGTGCAAATAATGAAACACTAACAAAGGGTTTCGAAATACGGATATAGGGCGATGTAGGTTGTACTTGTGTGAATTACATTACGGAAGAGTGTACAGGGTATGCGAAAAGTTCTTAAAAAAGTCTAACTTACCTCGGTACGACGACGGGTGCCCCAACAGCTGCACTTCAAACCATGTTTCACTCTTTGCCCGACAAATTCACCAAGAATGTGAAAAAAATGTGGAGTTTGTCCAAATTCTATTAAGTCACCCGAAGCCTCCCTAAATCAATTGACAAGTTGGCTACTGAAAATGACTTCAAAATGGGGTAAAAGTACATCATGTCGGACAGACGCGCCTGGAAGTATACCTCTATTTTTACGGACAGCTCTTACTAGTAGTCGAAATAGCCGGTGCCAGTGTCTTTCCAGTCGGTGCTTGTGTCTAGACTCCAGTCTCCCTTCACTGTAGTGTCTTTTAAGCCAAAGTCACGACTATCAGTCAGGCTGCCGCTTGGCTGAAGGTTAACCCAATATCATGTGTATCGACAGTCAAGCTGTGATCAGATCCCTTATATTCTGCACAATAAAATCTAGCGCATATATCTGGACGAGATTGTTTACTAGTATCATGTCACACTCTGTTGGGTCACTGGTTATAGCGACATTCCGGGGAACTGTGAGGCTGATTTACACCGATGCTTTGTCGAAACCAAATCATAAATGGCTTGACTATTGCAACAATGCTAGGCTAATCCGCCCTTGATCCTAAGAAATCAAAAGCATTAATTCGACTTAAAGGGACCACCTCTCGAAACTAACTAACGTCCTAACAGGGCACTGTGTCCTAGGGAGATATGTTCAGCGTTTGGATATTGTATGCAACAGGAGCTATAGAGACTAGGAAAAAGAATCTTTTGTATACATCCTTTGAATGTATCCCGCCCTTGCTAACATCACGAAAACCAACTTAGGCAATCTAAATGAAAATTTAAATGGTTTCAGGAGTAGATTGGGTTCAAACCCTAGAACTCACAGTTGTGTCATAATGGACCCTCTTTTGGTCTAAGTGAACCTCTTCTCGAAGAACCACCTTTCGCTAATGCACTTACACTGGAATCAGTAGCCTATGCAGTCGATGTTTGTCATTATGGCTTTTCCTCGACCTAAATCGTGTTCGAAAGGTAGATATGTGCATTCAAGAGAACACCAGCGTCCACAGGTTTTCCCGAACCAACCAACCAGCGTCAAGAGTACTTTTACTGTTCACGAGCATAGCAAACGAAATAAGGACAACAACCTTCGGATATGCACATGGAATAATAATATAGGCTGTGTGCAGCCGAAGAATGAGTAGAAGCTCTAGACTCCAATAATTCAGACATTCGATTGGATGGCCCGGGCAAAAGAAGGACATCTTTTACGATAGTTGCTAAAGGAAGCAGAAGTTGCGTTTATTCGAATGCGGATTTGTGATATGTACGTGACAGACTGTTGTAAGATGTTATGAACTTCTAACACATAAGCAAACGTCTTATGACAGCTTGATAGCCATTCATGCCCCCAAAAAGGATAAGAAAGATGCCACTTCTTCGACTGTTTTTATGGGCAACTTCCTAGATTGGAAAGAAGGACATCTTTGGCAAGAAAAGCCTACACGGCAAAACGTCTGGAAACAGACTCAGGCTAATTGACTTTTCTGCGGAGCGGGTTGTCACTGAAGCACGCACACAATTTCTATATTCACAAGGGGATTTGGCGGTGTCCTGAGCATGAAATGTCAAATTAAATTGATTTTATTGAGATCGAAACAAGCCACGCCTCCAGTATTCTAGATGGCCGAACCATCCGAGCTTCCAACATCGACTCGGATCACCATCTCGTTGCAGCCAAGGTACGAATGCGGACATACAACGTCGATAGGCTGCAGTCGCAAGAGACTGCCAAAAACTTTACCGAACGTGTATCCCGAAATCTCTTAACAAGTCTCATGTCGGCATTTTGACTTTTAATGCCACAGGTATCCTTTCCTGCACTCACTGTCGTTCGAAGGATTTTTCTGCCAAAATAACTTGGTACAGCGAAAGATTGGTTTGCTCTTCACTTGCATTGTAAGGCCAAGGGAACTGCAAGTAGCAAAATATATTCTTCTATTGATCTCAACGTTGGTAGGTTAGGTTAGGTTAGGTGACTGCTCCCGCTAAGCAGACACAGCTAGGATGTAGGGCCATCGAGATACCAAGTAAAGTACCGGAAACTGGAACCAGGAACCTTGCATGATAAATTTCAAAGTACAACACCATGTGCAGAACCATTTGGATTCACAGACAAAACTGTTTATTTGGCAAATATCGAGTTTGGTTAAATCGCTAAGGTCTTCGTAGAAGCATTCTCCTAGAGTTTGCCTTCTTAGCGTTGAAAGGACAGGGCAGGTGCAACGCTGGCATCGCTGTAAAAGACTAAGTCCGAGCCAGTCTAAGGTGACATCGATGTTGGGTGTAATTTTTTGTCGTTTCAGCTTATGTTCTGTATTGCCCTGGCTCCTGAAACTTAAGTAAGACTGTCTCTGACAAGAATGATCTCAGAACTCTAATTGGAATTGTAAAAGCGCTACTTGATCCTTCACCATGAAAGAAATCCCTGAATGACCTATTGATCTTTGGAACAATAAGCTCTACCTATGGTTTGTTAAGACAGCTTATGAAGGACGCAATCTTTGTCAGAGAGTAGCACAGCACATCTGCCAATGTCGGAATACTGTCGAATGAGCTTTGATAGAGAAACTCATTCGACAGACCATAATGCAAAGGGTTGCGATGTGACCCATGCGGGACAAATACCAAGCATTGGACCTTTTAATCCATAATTCCTTGGGGAAATACATCTCCATATGAACTTTATCAACGTATCACTATGGATGAAACTTTACTCCACAATTCTGCTGGAGTCATCCAAGGAGTAAAATTGCTTGACTTCCTGACGGTCTTTGATCCTAAACTGTTAAAGACCAAATCTAGTTAACCCCCTAGATCAACTTTCGAACAAGGCAAAGTCCGCCTTCACAACCTTAAACAGTCGTGCACCTAAAACATGTTCTAAGCATCAAATTTCATGTATAATTCAGAATCTTTGTTCGCAGTTTTCTTCTTCATCTCATAAAACATCAGAAACCGTCACGAACAAAGTTTGAAACTGTATCGATGTGATGGGTACGGTACACGATATTAAATTTCCAACACAACTTCTCTTCAATCTTCTTACTAGACGAACATCATTTTCTCCACATTCATCCCAATTAGTAAGTCAAATCCATAGTTTTATCCTTCATCCACCCAATGCATGTATATCCCCCTACGGTGCCTTCTTCCTTGCGGATTTATTAACTGCACTTGCGTTCCCGATTTTCCATGTGTGATCGTAATAATTCTCCAGTGTAAGCCACTAGGGATTTTTGACGTGTGAAAATCTCACTTCGAGACCAACTGCTTATTACATGATAAACTTCTACTGTCTCTCTTTGCTTGTGTATGTGTGTGTGTTGAGTTTTTCAACGAAAATATTCCTCCATTAACCGTAACATACGCTACCCCACACCCCATTTTATCACGACGCCAAAATCCGAAGCCACATTATTAAAAAATCCACATGAAGCGAGGGAGAACGGACGAAGTGAAATTCAGGTAAAGTCCCGGAGAGAAAACTTAAATCAAAAACTAATTTACATACAATGTCAGCAGGAACCGCTTTCGGTGGCAGAATATGGTGTCGATGTGTGTATATCCTGCGGATTGGTACGCGCGTGAGATCACTTCACCAACGTGTGATGATGTGACGAAGAAAACGTATCCAATATTGTAACTTACTTATTACCACAACGACAGCAGCGATATGGTGGGTGAAGGATATGCAGGCGGAGAGCAACAAGGACGAGGAGATTACTTCGAGCCAAGGGAAGCAAAATGACTGTAAACGCCGAAATGATGATGTACGACAATGTCTTTGTTTTTCTCCCCAAACATTTATTTTTCTTCTTTTTTCAGCGTGTGCTTTTTGTGCATCCTTCTGAAACCATTCACAGGATATTTGCATAAAAAACTGCGGGTATATGTGTGTTTGTGTGTGCGAAAAGACCGTGAATGCCGGCGAAAATGTCGTATGAATTCAGTTTTGGGTTGGATTATGGGTGAGAAAAAGTCGTTATCCTTGTGGTTTCAGGTTTCAGGTTTCAGGACAGATGCGCTGTACATATATGTATGTGTGCAGCGTTCCAAAAAATTAAGCAATATTTCACCGCATCGGCGGATCAATATTTGATGTCGACACAAATTCGATTTGGGCGGGTTGTGTGTTTCCTTTTTTTTCTTTTGGTTCTGGAAGCCTTGTCGGCAGATTGCGGCTAAAATGTAAAATGTCAGTTGCTTGACAAGGGTAGATAGGTATCCTGTTTTCTTATTTTTATGGACTCCTTTCAGTGCAGGATGCTTGAGAAAAAAAAAAAAGAATTGAATTTTGGTCAGTAGGCATTAAAGGATGTTTCACCGCCCAAATGAGGATGTTGAAAGGGACGTTGTAATTAAGTTCTGAAACATTGTGAACTCACTTACAAACATAAATGGTTCAGCTTTCATCGGTCTTGGAGTAGAGGTTAATTGAATTCCTAATTGGGACAGGACAGGATATTTATTCTCAGCCTTGAAGCTGGTTTGATGGGATAGAAGTACGATTAGAAGTTTCCAGGATAAGGATCTTATTTCGGTAAATTTCCGAGTGAGGACCGTGATCTTTATTTTCAAGGGTCTCAAGAGTATAACTCACAGCAATGCCCTATATTCTCTTTGTCAATCTCGGATGCTTCTAGTTCCGAAAATCAGGCTTGTTGTCATTCTTGATTGACTGGTCTGTAACATTTACTTGTTGTATACAGTAGAGCTCAGTAGAATCGACTTGAATTTTGGTTAAGAGACAGGCTGAACTACCAACGTTAAGTTAGGACTAGTTTTTATTGGAGTTAGGCCTACTGTGAGGTAAGTCAACTCCTTAAATGGCTTGAAGTTATAACTTTCGAAGGTTGCTCAAAGCGATGGATAGTTTCTTCTTTGAATATCTACAACATGAATGCTTTTGTGAAGAGATCAATGACCTAAGGCTCTAATTGGTAATGATAAAAACCAAACTTTTCTTACCTTTCTTTGATAGGGCTTCGGATATATGAGAAGCAAAGATCGACCTAAGCAAAAATTCTTGGTACGATCACGAGCGTCTCACGAAAATTCGTATCAAGGCTGGCTTCGCCAACGTAAACCTGATATACAGGCATGTTCCTACAGAGCAGCAAGATGACAACACCAAAGGCAGCTTTAACGAGCTCTTGGATGTGCCATAGCTATGACATTGAAACTGTCGCACTGAACGATTTTAATGCATCGACGAGAAGAGATGGCAACTTTGGTAGTACTATTGGAAAGAATAGCCTGCAGGATGCCACCTTTCATAACAGAATCAGGCTAATAGACTTTGCGGCGTGGAGAAACCATGTCGAAACTAGTGTGTGGTACCAGCATCTCAGTATTCACAAGGGGATATGGAAGTCTCCTGATCAATTAACAGTCTACTTGGTCATATTCCGATCAATGCAAGGCTCTCCTCCAGTGTAATGGACGTCTGAACGTCCGAGGGGTGAACACGGTTGCGGGTATCCTAACAGGATTCCAGATTCTTTTCCGATCCGTTGCATTGAAGACCCATGGCAGCACTATCAAAGATCCATCAGAGAAGTCGCTGGGATTCACCTTACCGTCACAACATGGTTTGACGAAGAATTCCGGCTTCAGAACGGCGCTGCATTGAAGGATTTGTTCTATGAAAGATTGCTCATCTACATTGACCTAGTAGAGGATACATAAAGCGGTTGCACTCCAGCCCGAACAGTCATCGAATCCACCCCAGAGGCACAACGTTCCAGAAGTAGACTGCGATTCAGATTCGGGCGTTCGCATATAACAAACTTTCCATGCAAACAGGGTTAGGTTGTTCCTTATAGAATCGGCCAAAAGGATGTGTCGTGAGATTAATGGGTGGGCTAGCCTCACCACTGCCATCAACATTTTACAGGCTTCCGGTTCTCGATGAAGCCCTATCCAGGAGAGATGAGTGAACGCAGTCGTTAAGATTGGTTTTAAGTTAGATTAGGGATAGTTAGGGAGCAGATTAAGGCGTAGGGTAGTATATGGTCAGTCCAGGGTAGATAGATTTCATTTTCGGTAGCGCTTCCTCCCTCAGGTATGGGCATAGGTTTCTTCACCTTCTTTTCCTATCATCTTCTCTTCTTTCTTTTACGACCGTCCGAAGTGTGATTTAGTCTTTTCTTTTGTTTGTGAACAGATGGTATAAGGTGGGTTGGACAAGAACCATTCTCTTATCCAACGAGCTAAGCTGAGGATCCGTGAGCGTGCTGCGGTTCTCCTCATCGGCACCTAGGCCACCTTTTCTGGCTCAGAACAATGCAAACGATCGAGTTGGCTAAAGAGCTGATTTCTGGTTGAGGCCAAAATTTTCCCCGGCCTCAAAAAGAAAGAGGCATGGAAATTTGGAGTCCGTTTTAAATAATTTGTCAGCTGCTAACGCGGAGAAAATCTACGCTGACAAAAAAAGTTAAGCTTTTGCTTACCGATTATAAAGAGCTGGGCACAGATCATGTCTTATGTTTTCCTTAGTGAAGGGCAGTTTAGGTAGTCTTGGAGATGTTTCGAAACTTCACTTCAACTAGCAGTTTTTGACATCATTGTGAGAAGTGGAGTAGCATATTGGACAGCATGTTCTATACCCATTTGTTCCTCGGCCTATTCTTGAAAGCAATAATTGGTCTTTGGGCTACAGTGTCCAGCAAGCGAATGTCGAAAGGTAAGCGAATGTGTGGAAGTTGGGAAACCATATTTCTAAATTTTACCTCGAAACTTTGAATGTAAAAATCAAAGGAAAAAGGTGCAAGGATATTGGTTCTTATGATACCAACACTTTTCTTCTTTATTTCTCAAGGCTAGCGAATCCTCAATCTTGTGTGAAAATTTGATCCAACAACTGCTGTGGTCCCATCTCTGAACGTAGTCCTAATTTTCTTAAATCGGCTTTGTGGTGTTTACAACTTACAAAATGGAAATGAATTGAGAAAACACCTCGTCAATCTTGCTTTCAAAACAACACTTCCTCTATAGACACTCAAATTGAGCATCCCCTAGGTAAGAACTCACCATTGTCTCTCTTAAAAAAAAAGCACACAACACCAAGTCATAAAAAACGTTCTAAATATTCCAATAGCTCATTCCATTCTTATTAAACATAAATTAAAAGCATGTTCTCCGTCCAAGCTCCGTTGCTATTAACACAAAGCCTCCACTCGACCATCCTGTTTGTTTCATCTTTTATAAAATTCACGGCACAAAAAAAAAAATAAGAAAAAGGAAGATGATTAGGTATTCGTCAGATACTTAAACAATGAATAAGAAAAACCTTTAATTAACTGTCCTCGTCCTTACAAAACGATGGGTCCCTCAGTAGGACTTTTCACCAAACGACCGAACGGGGAAGCACAACACACCGGAACTTAGTCTACTACATGTACACATAATTATTATTTAAATTTCAATTACTTTTCAGTAACTTCCTCCTCAAATGGCATCAGCATATTTCCACTCAAGAGCATCCTTTTTTTTTTTTGCTTTTGCTTTCCACGTCCCCTCCTGAGCCTTCGAGAGAGTATTTGCATTAAACAAAGATAATTTCATTATCCTAATTACCCTAAAATGAAAGAACCGTAAAAGTGCGCGCGGCGCAAAGTGGTTCAAATTCAAAGTTCCTAAGAAGATAAAGAAGACGTACTTGTACACTCCTTGCCTTAAAAAAAAAAAACAGCGACAATGAGGACGATATTGTAGAAGGCCATTGCTCAAGCCTCCGATAACATCGGGATCATTTTTGTTAACACAATAAACAGGAAGCCATCAAACGGTGCGTAGGAAACTTCAACCCCACCATATTGCTTTTTGGTTTGAGAAAGCCCAGATGCCTATGCCTATGCCTGCTTGCCCTCTGGTTCTACGCAAAGAATCCATTGAATCTAAAATGCCGTCGTTACAATATTGTATATTTATTAAGAGGGAGCTTAGGAGCTTACACCGGCAAAGACACACACACACACACACACAAAAGGGAGGAGAATAACTTTTTCTTTAATTAGCTGGAACTAGGCTAGCAAAAGTCGCTGGCAACCGGGGGGGGCTCTCTGTTAATGGCGGCATGAAAGACTTTGGCAAATTTCATCCCTGCTTTTGTGTGTGTTTACTTGTGGCATCTTCATCAATCATCAAATTGAAATATTTAAGAGAGTGTAACTGTAAAGGCTGTCTGTAATGTGTTGGCATAGCATTTGGAAGGCGGCCGGGGGTAATTTAAATGAAAATTTATTTTTACAAGCATTAAAGTTTCAATTGGTAAGCTTTAGGCTTGGATGGGGAGGTGCTGTGCTGGGAAAGGATTGAGTTGAAGTCGGTGTGTATTATTAGAGGAGGAGACTTAGTGTTTTTGTTGTAACTTTAAGGAAAGTCGGCCTTTTGTGGACATTTAGACCAATCAAAGGTCTATTGCAGTGCCATTGACGGGTTGCTTCTCCCGTTCACCTCTTTGAAGTATGAATTGGTATACCGTCTAGGGATACTTTGATTGTTTCAAAAGTTTTCAAAAGAAATGAAGTTAAGCTCAAGTCCTTGGGAAGGGATTGTAAGACTTTGCTTTGGGTATGAAGAAATATTTTATCCTTAACCGGATTCTTGGTATAATTGCCTTAAGACTGCTTAAGCATTCTCGATTATCTGTTTCTGAAATCAGGACTCGTGTTATGGACGCAAGAAAATTCAGTGATGATTCTTTAGAAGATGCCCTAGCTCCATCTAGATTCATGAGGACACTAGACAATTGAAGGGAATTCTCTTGTGTTCTCTTGACCTTCTCACAGTATCAACGTCAGGATCTATAGAGCATCAGATTGGTCTTGAAGATGTCTACCGCTAGCATAGGCCATCTTGAATTTTCTTGCCAATTTCGTATCCAGGGGCTTTCAGCTTTGCACTCAATCACACTTTCTTTATACAGACCTATTGCTCCTTTGCACTTTGGTTATGGACCACTCAAACTTTGGCTGTCTGGAAAGCCTTACAGGTGGAGAAGACGGAGCTGTAACACAGCTCTTCACTTTGAAGAATGGAATTGCAAAAGTGGTCTTGATTCGAGCAAAAGCTGTTCAGTTTTCTTCTACACTTAGACCAAAAGTAGGTCCATTGTGATACCACTGTGATTGCTAGGGTTCAGAGCCCCAGTCTACTTCTGAAATCACTGATGAATCCCGTGACGAGTTCAGTCCCCTTTTTATAGATTCAAAAGATGGCTAGTTTTGTTTTCCCTCGGTGGGTCTATAAATATTCTCGTCTGTCAGTATAAGCTTGGTTGAGGCCCAGGTCCACCCCGGTCTGTAGCGCCACTTTAAGTAAGCATAAGCTTAACCTTCCTTCCTTCAATAGAGTTCAGCGTCATAGAGAAGGACTAAGATGTTAAGTTCGGGTATAGCCCTACTATTCAGTTGTCCAGTTGTCAGCGATTACCGCTGCCAGAATTGATAGCATCGCCAAGGTTCTACCTACAAGTCCTGTCAGATAGTATAAATCTCTTTTTGACATCAAAGGTCTCTGTGGGATCATCACCGAACTAGACGAAGCAGCTAGTAGACACGAGTCTGTATAGGTGGTCTCTTCGTGTAAGGGCTATCACAGTCGGCCTCGAAAAAGTGATGGTGGGTCTCATTAAGACCTCTTGGGTTTTCCCTTAGATCTGTCGAAGAGCAGTGGTTGCATGCATTCGGGCAATAAGGCAGATTTAGCTGGAAACTACATCCTGAGAGTACTAGTGTGTTACGATCCCCTTTACAAGAAACTATGAAGGGCTGATGATGATTAAGTAGACTTTCCCTCTCTACGTGGTAGGATCTGGAGAAATGGATCTCCAACTGTAACATAAAAATATAAACTGACATGTGGAAGGCAACACTGATTCAAATCTTCGTCAGAGCTTGCTTAAGATGAACCGACAGAGAAGCCATGTTGAGATCGAAAGGATGCCTATCGATCTTTGGCTACATGGCCATAGGGCTTACGACTTATTGTGAAAGGGGAACAAGTCTGTTGAGAATTTAAACAATTCAAATTCGTGTTTCCATTCAGGTTGAATATTTCATAAGTCCGGTCTACTCTATGACGCTGAAGCATGAATTCTATTGAAGGACGTTTTGTTTGGAGTAAAAAACACTCTTTAAGACACTAAGTTTGGTTAACATGGAAGGGCCTTTGAAGGACGAGATTCAATTGCAAATTATACGAGCTATACAGTGATCAAACACAAATCTTCTCCTTGGACGTTCGAAATGGGATCTGTAGAGTGAATGAAGACTTCAAATCTAGCTTGGAGGGAGAGCACAGTAGAGGAAGATATCGCCTGGATTTACTTGTGTTCACCAGCTTACCAACTTGGAGTGCATGAATAGATGAAGGGTCACCAAGAACTAGGCTTTTTGAAGAGGTTTGTTGGTTGAGGCTTATTTTCAACCCGACTTATAAGGACATCTATGGAGTTGACGAAAAGCTTTTATCTGAATGTTCTCCATCACATATGTTCCTCGTGTTTTTTCAAAACCTTGCTGACGATGTACATGTAAGTTTGGAACATCTACGGCATTTGACTCATTTTCAAATAAAACGCCTTTTAGCTGACTTTCATCAATCTGTTTGATATTCGCCAATGCTCTGTCTTAGGTAAGGTTAGGTTAGATTGAGTGGCTGTCTCTACTAAGCACGGACACACTTAGGCCAGAACAAGGCCCGTTGTGATACCACGTAGAAAAACCGGGTGACCAGCATGTGTAATTTCTTTATGGAAGACGAATAAAGTTGAAGTTGGAGTTCTGGGTAACCGTGGCGGTGTAAACCCTATCTTGTGCCACACTAAGTGCAGAAGTAATTAGATCCACATACAAATTTCTTAATTTAAAAGATGTCGTAGCAAGGTCATTGAGGTCATCGAAGAAGTACTCTGCTAGGGTTTTCGTTCTTAGCCTGGATAGGGCTGGGTAGGAGCATAAAATGTATGTGATCGTTTCCTCCTCCTCTTCGTCTCTGCAGCTTCTACAGAAATCCTAAGAGGGAACATCTAATCTGCTGTCATGCCTGCCAATTAGACAATAGCCCGCAAGGACTCCTTCTATATTCCTTATATGTGTCCTATTCACGGACAGAAGTCTTCTCGTTCTCCTCAGATCCAGGTTGGGCCAGATCTGTTTCCACAGAAAACAAGTGTTAATGTTATTCCACTTGCTATTAGCCATTCCTTTAGCTTCGGTATCGAGCACAGCACAGGGAAACGACGCATCTGTCAGCGATCTCATTGAGAGACCTGCGGCATTGCTTTATCAACTTGGATTTTACTGTCGGTGATTCCAAGGCTTTTATCGCTGCCTTACTATTTACGTATTGTTCAATAGCGCTATCATCTAACGCGTTAATCGAAAGCCAAGCCGCAGCTTCTCGGACTGCTGTAATTTCCGCCTGAAATACATTGCAGTGATCCGGCAGTCGTTTGACAATATTGCCAAATGCTCTGTCTTGCTGCTCTGCTCTGCTCTGTCCCGCTGTTCTTCAAGTTCATCCACGGACTTGGGAAAGTTCGTGAAGACTCGTTTACGTCAATTTATTACAAAGGGTGTTACCATTTCTACAGCTTATAGATGATTTTCCTAACTACTGTCCTCAAAGTGTGTAGACACGTGGTCCGGTTGCATATGTCACTCAAAACACTTGGAATACCTCAATGTGCTGGAGTCCGATCTTCTCCCAGAACTGCCTTAAATTTCATCATGCGAAGGATATGTTCTGATGCATAACGAGGCAATCTAAAGTAGCTGGCGACTTGTTAAGAGCGCTGAGGAACCTCTAGCTCCTGATGTCTTTTCTAGTTCATGTTGTCGAATAAGGTGGTTCCGGTGTTGAACACGTTCTATGCCATACAGCTTCTCATCCGTTTTTGTGACATCGTTCTTTTTTTCTTTTCATTTTTGACATTTCTACGAGCTACATCCTCATCAAGTGTCCTTATGTTAAACTTTTCTTTAAGGATTTCACAGATTTTCCCAAACTGAGCGCACAAGCATCCCGCCATATTCGTGTTAGAAAAACGTCAACCTGCTTCGAATTCTCGCCCGCTCATGTAGAACATTTCCCGTCCTGAAATTCTATTCCTCCTCAACAGCCTTGTAAATCCCGGATATACCCTTTCAAAAATTCAATCGTCGCCTCTTGTAATTTTGTGGCAAGAAAATTTGTAATTCATCTCCAGGTGTCTCAACACAGGAAAAGTTTCTCGAATTAAAATTCCAAATACAGCCCATCCTACAGCTATAGCAACACCCTTTACACTATGTCAAGCCGAAACTCGACTCGACTCTGTCTAATCTCTGTTAAATCTCGTAAATGTTCCGAGAAACCACCTCCGTAACATCGTCAACATTTCGTGTCCACAGGACGAGGAAATGTTTTCAACCACACAGTGGGCCACCAACCAACAAACACACACACACACAGATGGAAAGGACGAAGATTTATCACCTAGTATTGCCATATTGCCGGATTGCCACACCTACATAAATACTATTCAATTTATCTTTTCTTTAAAGTCCCACCTCTCGTCCTGTTTTCATACGGGGACATTCTATGCCATTTTGCCACATTCATGTGTGATCCTCGCCAAGGAGTTACAACGTTGTCAAGAGTTTCACATTGTGTTGGGCTAGGTATTGTGTAATGGTGGTGGATGGTGGCATGCCCACCGATGTGATGTCGGGACAAATGTGAGGTTGTGGCATCAAGGATTGTCTTCCAGGATATTGCTGTGATGTAATTATGGGCATATGGGATGGAAGTGTGTGCCCATAATACTTGTATGGGTGCTGAACACAATCGTAAATAGATTGAACACTGGATACAGTGTGATTGACAAGAAAGGTTTGGTTGACCTGGACGTGTGGTTTTGTGGCTGAAACCGAAATTTGTGGGAAAGAATCTGGTTAAGGACATTTTAGATTGACTTCTTCGAAATGTAGTTGAATGGATGAAAGGATGCTTATGGGAATATCATTTTCGAGGTCATTTCGAGGTGACTCTGACTCGAAGGTGCTTCGAGTTGGTATGTATCATGGACGTGAGTATCAACGAAGAGGCTACGCTAAAACGTTGAACGACCTAGAATCATATTTGTACCGCAAAAGAGAAAAAAAGAAAGATCGTTGTCTCTTTTAAGGCTCAATACTAAGTTCTATTCAGTGCAACAGCTCCTTAGAATCAAGACCGAGCTTCTCTCAACCATTCATGTTCTGGGTGTTATATTTTTCGTACGAATGTGAGGGACCTGCAGGCGGATTGAGAAGCTTTTTCATTACAAATAAATAAATCTCAGAATTTTTTTCATTATCTGCCGAGAGGTGGCGTTTAATTATTTGCTGACTCGAACTAGTGTCAGCTAGCTTAGTAGTCTAAGGCACTAACCACTGAGCTATGGCGACCATTCAGATACGTTTCTGAATTGACAGAAACCACTAACGTCGCTTAAGGTCCTCCAGCTCGTAGACGAAACTACTTCCAAGAGAGCTCAGTTTTCTGATGGTTTGTGGGAACAGTCGCACAGCAGGTGCCGCACGCTAATTGGTTTTTGTCGTCCAAGTTTTTATATGAAAAATGTCAACTTCCACAGCGGTCCGGCTATGGTATCATAGACGTTTCTAGACACACGGAGCTATAAGGTTAAGCTAAGTCTGTACAACATTGAAACCAGAAATGAGACCTTTAAATCCCTGAGATCGTTGAAGATAGGAGCAGCTCCCAGGTGGACAAGTCTTCATTTAGACATGGCTTTGATAATGCTTAAATGACTTCGTAATCGGTATCATCACGGGACACTGTCATAGGTTCACATGCTAAAAGAAGAGACCTATTTCCCTTACGATTTCCGAAGGACCTACAGTGATGAGGTGGAGGAAGACACAATCATCCACTTTCTTTGCAGCTGCATTGGCAAAGCATTAGCTTTGCGGATAGCATCCAGCTTGAAGGAAAGGATTACCTAAGTGTTGCTTCTTGGGCAACCTGTTGAGCGTAGTGCTTGGTGAGCTCGTCATCCTTGCAAACTCCTGGAATGTCTCTCTGGCCAAGCGCCCAATACAGGTGAAGGTCCGAATGGCTTGAAGTTTGACCCGCTTAGTTAGCTCGGAAACACTGATTTCGGCATCTTCCCTATCTCGCAACTCTAGCCTGCTCTCAAACTTTTTCACTGATTAGGGGTCCATTGAAGTGGGCTTTCTTATTGATACAGGATTCGCTGACACCGTAGTGCTTGAAGTCGGTTGCTAACGTAAACCGAAGTCAGTAGAGTATTAACTTGAGGTGACACTTCAGTCCGGGGCAGACCTGTGCCTGACCAATAAGCGTCCCCAACCAGCTCGTTCCTTAGCTTAGCTTAGCTTCAGTTGGTTGAAATCCCCTTCCAGTTGCGTGAGCCACCTGAGTCGCGGTCTTTCTCTACTATGCTGTCCCTCGGAGGTGTATTCGAAGATTTTTAAGGACGAAGCGTTGGTGTTCATCTGCTTTACAAGACCCCACCAGCTTAATCGTTGTTGAGCTTTCACTCTTCTTCTTCAGTAGCTTAGTGTTGAAAACAACTTTTAGCGGAGACAAAACTCCTAACGTAAGCCTGTATTTCGCAAGCTCAGTAGCTGCCCTTATGATTTTAAAAAGGCTTAGAACCCTGTTGAATATAGAACTTAAGAGATTTTTATAGCCTCATCCCTTCCCAGAAGATAAAAGCTCAACGTAACCTTAAAGCTGTGTCCCTACTTGTTGGCTACACTCTCAAATTGATTTTAACCTTCGGAGACTATCAGACGTAATTTATCGTCAATGTCGCCATCAACTCGTTTACCATTGCGAGTAAAAAGTTCCATCCGTTACAAGTTCGAATTTGTAATGAACTTCGACAAAAGGATGAAGACTCTCTCGTAGTGATGTCTTTGCCTGCGTTACGATATGAATGAAACATTTCGAGGATGTACTACTATGACAATCCTTGTCGTCGTTGTCGTCATCGTCATCACAGTCATCATCAGCAGGGGGATACAATCAATTTACATTGATTGGTTATTTGAAGAAGATGTCGCGTTCAATTGCATCCTTTTACTTTGCATTGAAGCAAATCAGTGTGGGGACCAGGCATCCATTGTTTGGAATTTATTGACTTCAAGTGACTCATTTGTACTCTTTCCTTGACGACAATTAAACAGAAATTAGAGAGAGAAAGTGAACAGGATCTATGTGCATACAAGGATTTGCTTACCCAAAACCTAAGCGATTAATTTGGAACTTTGTGTTTCCCTCGAAGCGGATTTGATAACTTTTGGTGAACCGCCTGCAGCCACTATTTGTATCCTTTTTGCTTGTGTTCATCTAAGATCAAGTTTATGTCATTTAAAATTCTGCTTTATGCTCATCCTTTTTATTTCTAATTTCGACCTCGAGTTACGAGGAAAATTCATCACTCGTCCTTATGCGCAACCATCATATTTGTGTTGTGGATTTAATTTAATTTTAACGTTTACAAGGACATTGGCTATGTGTCCTGCAAAAAAATAGAAAATCCCTCCTTCAATGCCTAATAATGGTCAGTAGTAGTGGTGGTGATGGTTGTTCAGAAGCAATGTCCTTTTTGCAGTGCCTGTGCCATCCATCCATCCATCCACAATGAATATCCTGTGCTCAAAACTTTTGTTCGATTAAAATGCAAAACAATATGATACCTTGGACTAAGGACTATATTCCACTTGAAAGGTTATCCCAGGACATGACCACCATACATGAGAGTCGATTGTGAGTGGGCAAGCAGGCAGGCAGAGTTCTTGTTTTCAAAACTTTATCATGACAGTAAAACTGTATTCCTAGTAAAACTGTATTAGTTCTTACTTTTCAAAGGATTTTCATCGTTTGTATCATTGTGAACGAATGAAAGTGACAGCAAGTATCGATGGGCAGTGTGCGATAGTGTTGGCAGAGAACTATAGTCATTGGCAGAGCTGGGAGTGGAGGTTTTTCTCTGATAAGAGTTGTAATGTTGGGTGTGTGATGTTTTGGACACATTCGGATGCTCTGTGTTTCTAAAGGATAAAGACGGGCAAATAGAGTTAAATTTCGAGATTTTGATTGGTAGGCGGCATCAAATGAAGCTCTTCTATGCGTATGGAGGAAACAAAGCAATTTCCTTCAATTGTTCTGTGACAGAAAAAGAAGGACTTGTGTAGGCATTGTACCAACAAGTCCTGGCAATTAGAATGTGGCGTGTGAAGTTGGGAGACGAATCGAGCTTTGAAATGCTATATCAGGATTCAACTAAGGGAGGAAAGGATATCAATCAAGATGTGAGATGCAATTAAAAAACATTTGTTTACTGAAGTCGTCATAATCATAGATAGTAGCAGATGCTCTTGAAGGAAGGAGATGCTGACATACGAATATTAAAGGACACTGGTGAGTTATCTTGAATCTTTGATGACTTTGTAGCAAGGAGTGGAGTGATGAATATCTTTAAATCCTGCTCTCAGTATCCTATCACATTGAGGAATTATTGAGGCATATTCAGGCTCGTTAGCAAAACGTTGGTAGGTTTCCATAGATGCTCAAGACTTTGGTGAAGTTGAACGCTGAGGAAGAGCTTGTTTGTTCCCGACTTCTCCAAGCTTGTTCCAAGTGCCTAGCCAAGAAAATAAAAGGACGAACAGATGATGGACTGCTAAGAAAAAAAAACCATGCATATCGACCTTTTCCGAGTACTTGTCGACATGTACATGTCTGGAGGAGCACAGCTCATTGATGCCCATTGGTGTGAAGCTCATCGTGATGCTTAAGGAAGAAGTGCAACGACATGGCTTTTGTCAAAAATGGTGATGGCTTGCCTATGTAGGTAAATTTGACTAAAGCTTACCTAGTACTCAAGCCCATCACGAAACCACAGGAGGAATTTTGAGTCTTAGTTCGGATCTCAACGAAATATGGGGGTGATGTCAAATCTGTATAAACCATCAAGTTCAGCAATCGCCATCACAAATGGGGTGGTTTTCCACCAGCAAGAGTCGCATCATGGCATGCAAAAGTATAGTTTTTTAGACTGCTTTGGGTTCAAGTAGTTCCCCTTTGTTCGCCGGATAGCGAACAGCCATTCTCCTAATGTTATTCTCTTTAAACAACGCTACATTCTTAGACCAGGCACTTAGCCAACAAGTCTCTTTAGCCAGCTCGATATTTAGCTAGCTGCCTCGTGTTTCGTATTTCGAGGTCCGTTCGTTGGTTTCTTCTAAACTTTGGGTTTCACCTTAGTTGAGGGTTTTCCCCTGCTGATATGGACCCAAATGCCATCTGTGTTAGGACGATAGTGTCCACATATATTACACGCTGAAATAGCACGTTCTTGACTAGATCAATGTCCCCATGCAGCCCCTATAGCTCGCTGTTAATTGAGTCTTCACCTCTACTCTGCATCGTGACAAGCGAAAGAAACGTTCACAAATGCACCGAAGCACAAGACTGGGCTAATGAGCCTTCTTAGTCGTTACTAAAAGAAAATGCTTGGAACAGCTTGCTGTCATCCATCCAGTT